>JAWWLV010000024.1:900179-911879 GCA_035041135.1 Platyrinchus mystaceus | reverse complement strand
TGGACACTTCCAGGGATCCAGGGGCAGCCACAGCTTCTCTGGGCAACCTGTGCCAGGGCCTCCCCACCCTCCCAGGGCAGACTTTTCTTGCAATGCCTTATCCCAACATAGTCTCTGTAGCTTGTATTTATTATGCCATATGTGCAGAGAGCATTTGTGCAGTGTTGTTTTCCCCTGCAGATGACTAATTTAATACAAGAAGGATTTTTGATTCGTTTTTGGTTTGGTTTGGTTTTCTTTCCTTTTCCATAGCAACTCATTATTGAAGAGCCTTCCAAAATTGGCTGAAAACAGTGTGTGGCACAATGAGAGACATTGGGTTCAGAAAGACTCCCCTCCCAGGCAGAAGGAAAATTTAATTTCCAAGAAGTTTTCCATTCCTTCAGACAAGAAATGCAGAAATGAAAGGCAAGATACAGGTGATGATGTAGGTATTCCCTAAGGGCACGAGTAACCCTGTTGGGGTGGAAATGGGAAATGATGTGGCAAATCAAGCTTTCTGTTTGTTCACCAGCTTTTTGCATGACTGAGTTGAAGCTCAGTCCAGTGCCCAGCCACACACGTGTCCTGCATCCCTCTCTGAGGATGGGTCTGGTAAGGGCAAAGCACCTGCTGCCTCATTATGCTCAGAGCAGTAAGCAGGGAAAAAAATGGTGTTTTTACTGTGAAAAATTGAACATGTTGCCCCATTCTGGCCAAGGCTGGAGTGGGAGAATGTAATCTTTGGAGATATTAATTCAAAATTATAGTATTTAGCAGGCATCCAACTTTTTATCCTAAAAATAGTAATGATAAAACGGCAACTGATGTGAGATGCATTGGAAATACAATTACTGATATAAATATCCTGTCGAGGCTTGGTGTTGGAGAAGGAAGAGTATTTTATCTGGGCAATTACAAATACCATGGAGAAAACCTTCTGTGCAATATGCATGTGGAGATGCATGTTTATAAATTCAGTGGGTCTAGTGGCAACATATCCCTGTGGAATCAGAAACTTAGACAACAGTAATCCAATATAAAGTGACTGCACAATAGTCACTTGGCCTGAAATGACTGTGTCCTCCTTTTGTTTGCTAATTGCTTCACTTAAGAAATAAATATCCTGTCTTAGAGCAGTGTTTACACCATCCAGAGCCTCAGAATCCCAATTTTTCCTGTTTGTTTCCCGTCTCAGTGGACTTCAGACAAGATTTCTCTGGTTTTGTGCTGTGCACAGAATTGAATCTGCCATAATTTATCTGCCAAACAAGATGAGTGTCTTCCAGTACAGCACAGGATTGTTGTGCTTCGTGTCACGCTCGGGGGCTGTCTGACCTTCCTCATTTCTGAATAAGGACCAGACTTGTATGAAAGGCTTTTTAATGTCTGGGTGCTGCTTTCAGTTCCTGATCCCTGCTCGTGTTTTCTGGCAGAGGCTCCATTCGATGGCCCCTGGGAGGACTGGGTGTTTCTGTGGCCAGGAGGAAACTCAACCACCCTTTGGTTATTTTTCAGTGCAGTTCTGCAGCTCAGAGCACCGTTTTGTAAAGGTGCAGATGATTAAAAGGAGCTCAGCCTTCAAGCAGTGCAGGGACCCACTCACAAACAGGGGAGACCACAGGATGTTATTTTAAATAACAACTTGGCATCTGAGCAAGTTAATCGAATGCATCTCCATCCCTAATCTCTTGGTCTCAACCCCTGATTTGAGGAACAAGGAGAGGGGTGAATGAGCAGTCAAGCAGTGCTAATTAGCACTGAAGGAGCAGTGCATTTCATGGCATTGTTATCACAGGTCATCCTGAGCACAAGTGGATATAAGCCTGCAGCAAAAGCCATTTTTGGAGTACCTGCAAATTACATCCCTTAATTCGCTATTTTTCAGGTTCTCTTCTCAGACAGATTGTATTTTTTGTGAGGTGGTAGCTCAGGTCATAAAATCAGAAAGGGTTGTTTAAGAGATGATCTCGCTGAATTGGTGCTCTAGTGCCTTCATTTCAGAGGAGTGTTGCTGTCTGTATGTGCTTCACCAGAGTCAGAGCAGGTTACTGGCTAATTGGAGAGCTCTTGCACAGCTAGAACATTTGGGAGTAGGTTTTATTATGGTTTATTTGTAGGTGGAAGACTTACCAACATCTGCCACACCACAGGGAGAAGAAAATCTGCAGCTGCATGTGTTGATCTTTGGGACTGGTTTTATTATTAATACCTGCCCTCATTTTGGTGGTGCTTGGCTGGGTGGCTGAGCCAGTGGCTCTTTTCCTCATTCATGGAATCACAAAATTCCAGAATGGTTTGGGTTGGAAGGGACCTCAAAGCTCATCCAGTGCCACCCCCTGCCCTGGGCAGGGACACCTTCCACCAGCCCAGGTTGCTCCAAGCCCCGTCCAACCTGGCCTTGGACACTTCCAGGGCTGGGGCAGCCACAGCTTCTCTGGGTGTGTCAGAGCAGCCCCAGTTTGGTCACGGGGTGGCTTTTGGCTCCAGACTCCCACCCTTTGGCACAGCACTTTGTGCCAGAGAGGGCATTTGTCACTTCTCCAGTCCCTCAGGGGCGATAGATCACTGCAGGAATTCATGACAAAGTCCTGAATTTGCAACTTTCCCGTTGCCATCACTTAATTGCCTCGGAGGGTTTTACCTTGCGAGTGCAGTGCATTAACCTGACAGTTTAAATAGCTGTGCACACACTTCCTGCTGGGACAGGAATGCAGGATGAGAATATGCAAGCTGAACTTATTCTGTCTGTGCCATTTGGACAATCCCCCCCAGTTCCTTGGGCACCTCTGCTTGCTGAGAGTGGTGAGTGCCTGGGCCCTGCCTGCCATGGGCTCCTCCAGAGGGATCGGAGCACTGTCACCCCAGATCAGGGGTTTGGGTGTGATGGGCTGCTGTGGGTGGGTGCTGGGATGGATCCCTGCTGCTGCAAGGCCTTTGTGCTCTGGTGTCGAAGCTGCCTGGTGTGGATTTGAGCAAAGCCAACTGGACAATAGCACGCTGTGACCCCTTTGGGGTGGCCTTGGGGCTGCATTTGTTCCTCAGGCCTCTATTTGCCCTTTCGGGCTGCATTCCCAATCCTCTCACCTTTTCTGGCTGAAGGTGATGGGAAGTGATGAAGGACTGCAAAGGACCTGCACAGCAGCTTCAGATGTGTCTAAATAATGGCTTCATCCAGCAGAGAGGAGCCCTTTGGTCCCAGTGCCATAAAATACATCTGCTCCTGCTCTGCTCTGGCACAGCGGGAGCCTCGCAGGAGGACACTGTGGAGGGAAGGCATAAATTTCCAAGTGACAAATCCTGGAGCTCTGTAGCACTCTGGGGGTGGGGTTGGTTTTTTTTCCTTTCTTTTCTCCCAGTGAATTCTCCAAAGTTGCCACGTCCTTGTTTTACAAGAGAAATCGGAGTCTCTCGGGGCGGGTTCGGAGTAGCTTGGCTTGGAGTGCTGGAGTGCCAGGGAGGGCACAGGGACTTCCCAGGAGCAGATGATAACTTGAAATTCTCCTTAGGCCTGGTGCCAGGGTGGAGAGGTTTTCCCCCAGCAGAGCCACATGGCTGTTTTCCCTGACTGCTGTGCCTGGGTGGTGCCCTGGCCCTGCCATGGAGCAGGATGCTCAGAGCCAGGGCTGGCTGGGGGAGCTGTGCTTTTAACCAGCTGCAATCCCTGCCAAGTGGGTCATTTCAGGAAAGCTGGATAGCACTGCTCGTGGATTTGAGTTCATTCCACCTAATTTTGACTGGGGAAAATAAGAGAGCATTTTGAACTCTTTAAATTTTTGAACTCACTAGCAGTGAGGCTTTGTCTCTCCATTTAAAAATTAGGTTTATTTTTAAAAACCTGTATTGTTTTCTTTGAAAAAAAAATAAATACCAGGTTGCAAAAATTTCAGGTTGTGATAATTGTGAAACAAAATGAAAGATTTTATGTGAGTCAGAGAAAAACTTGGGGGTTATTATTCTCTTTTATTCTTTCCCTGCCTTTTCTTTCCACTGTTTTATTTCTTCCCACCAAACCAATCCTTCTTCCCCTGGAGCTTTTGGAGCAGCCAGTACAGCAGAGCTGCTTTGCCTTCAGGCAGCCCCTGCATCTCAGCTTCTCTGCGTGTCAGCCAAGGGAAAATGAGCCTGACCTGCTTTGGGAGGTGCTCAGGAACGTGCACAGGAGGCAGATTTCACAACTGTAAAGGCTGAGTTTGGTTTTCAGGGCTGTTCCAGGGGTTTCTCCAGGTGTTGCCATGGCTGCTGTGCCCTGGGCTGGAGGATGCTGGTGTGTGCTGGGGGGATGAGCCTCCTCCTGCTGTAGGGTCTCTCCATACCAACCCCTTCTCCATTGCCTCATTTAACAGTACTTTTAGATCTGTATTTGAAAGCATATCTGTGAATCTCTCCTTTGTCCTGCTGCCTTTTAATTAACTCATCCCCACTGCTGTTTCTTATTAAGCAGCTCTGATACGTTATTAATTAACACACTGTGCAGCAGAGTGGGGAGGTTGGTATCTAAGATGCCATAAAAGATGAAAGTGTTTACCACTGAGAAACAAAATAATTAAGGCAAAAGTTGTGTTTTCATCTGCCAGCAACAAGCAGAATATCACTGGAGATGGGATGGGTTTTTCTTTTATTTTTCCTAAAACAAACTAAATAACTGTAACATGGGCACTGTGCTGAAGGTGAGCTGTGGGTGTCCCTGTTCTGTGCTCACAACTGTGCCATGTTTCCTGTGTGTTTAGGAGAAGTCCCATTCACAGATGTACTTTAGCTTGAGGCTTCAATATCTGTGTGTCTCCAGCCCAGCTGGTGATGGGCATTGGAACAAATAAGGATTTTCTTGATCTTTGTCCTTGATTTTAATTTTTATCCTTTTGGTTTTGGTTTTGTTTTTTTTTGCTTTGCCAATATTTCAACTCCTTGGCTGTTCCTATTCCAGATAAGTCATTTCAGTGGAAACATTTTCCCTCAATAGCCTTCAACTTGCAAAATCAAAAAGAATCTCAGCCCTTTGCTGAGGTAAAATTTGTCCAATATACCTCCAGCATCACTTGCCTTTCAGCCTGTTGTTGTTTCTGGGGTTTTTTTTGGGGGGTGTTAATCATTTTAAGCATATTCAGGTTGTTGTTAGGATTGGTTTATTTTTTTAATTCCTCTATTTTTAATCCTTCCACTGACCATATATTTGCTTGCTTTGCTTTTCTACAGTGTTGGGTTTTTCCATCTGTTTAAACCACAATCCTACCCAGCCGTGCAGGTTGTGTATCAGAGCTCTCTGTGCAAAAAATAATGGTATGAATAATGGTATGACTATGAAATAATGGTATGAAACCCCCAGGAAGTGGCACCTGAAGTGCCCACAAGGGCAGTGATCCCATCAGAGCATTCCTCTTCCCCCCGGGCTCCCCTTCCAGCCTGTGCCTTTCCCACTGCGTGCCTGTGCTCTCCTCTGACGGGTCATTTTCCTCCTGTGAAATCCTTTTGCTCTTCCCTGTGTCTGCCCAGGTGGGCTCTGCATCGCCCAGTCCCTGAAGATCCCCCAGGACCGCAAGGACAAGAGCATCGACTTCGACAGGATCATCCGGCAGCTCCTGGAAACCCCCAACGCCAGAGCCATCGTCATCTTCGCCAACGACGAGGACATCAAGTGAGTTAATCAACTGGGAGTTAATGAACTGGGCTTGGCAGCTCTGCAGAAAAGGCAAAGCAAACCAGGAGGGGAGTGGTGAGCTGGGGGTGTCTGCTGGTAAGAGCGATGTGGGGCTGGGTGGTTTGGAAGGTGGGGGGAAGCACCAGGCACGAAGGTGCTGCTGCCTGGGCTCGTGGGGTGCCCAGACCATACTGGGGGGACAGAAAGGGTGACCAGGATCTGGGAGCTTCTCCTGGCATAGGGTTACTCATGCACTGGATGGCAGAGCTGACCTTACCTCTCAAAGAGGCATTAAGAGCACGCTCCTCTCTCCAAGCTCATTCTGTCATGTATAATTAATTATTTCAGACTATTTTATGGCAAATAAAGGTTAATAGTGATAAAATGCCTTGGATGCTCAAGGTTAAATCACGTAGAACTGGCTCATAAAATAATACAAAGAATATTTCATATTTCGTTTCTCACTTGCCCATGTCCCTTATTCTCACTCCAGAATTTTAAATCAGCTTAAAATTGTGATGGAATCATCACAGTCCTACAATGAGACAAAAAGAATTCAGGATGAAGTTTCAATAAAGTCAGGGGCAAAACTCTTCAAGTTTTGGTGGAATCAACATGTCAGTCACGGGATACAGGGGGAATTCAAAGGGCAGTCGTGTGTTTGGATGCCACGGTGTGTGAACGAGCCCTTCTCTCCCACAGGCAGATCCTGGCGGCCGCCAAGAGGGCGGATCAGGTGGGACATTTCCTGTGGGTGGGCTCGGACACGTGGGGCTCCAAGGTGAGCCCGCTGCTGCAGCAGGAGGACGTCGCCGAGGGGGCCATCACCATCCTGCCCAAGAGAGCCACCATCGAGGGTAAGAGCTGCCTGCCCTTCCCCTCCTGCCTCCCCAGGGCTGCCAGGGCACAGCTGATCACCTGGAGCTTTCCCCATGGGTGTTTGGGGACAAGGGTGATGGACACGGGGTGACACACATGGACAGCACATGGAGTAAGTGCTGAGTGTTCCTCTCACGGACACCCAGCGTTATTCCCACGGCAGATGGATGCTGGAGGCACGATTTCAGAGCCCGCCCTGAGCTGTGGGGATGTGTCAGGCCCTTCAGCACTGGGAAAGGGAACCCAGATGATCTGAATGTGTTGTTTGGGTACACAGGGGGAGAAAATCTGTTGCAATTGGGTGTCTCAACTCAGAAGCAGCGGAGAAGTTCTCCACTGAAGGAGTAAAACTTCATTTTCGGATCAGTGCTTTCCATTTAAACTTAGCTTAACTTTTATTTCCTGCAGGTAAAGCACTATATTTATTTACACATGCTGCTTGTGTGCTTGAAAAATATACATATCTATACATATGTACCTCTATATAAAACTTATGGGAAGCTTTGACATAATCCCTCTGTTTCTCAATGTTCCTTTGTGTTCTGAAGAGTTTGTTGTCTGATCTCTCCTCACTTTGTTAATCCTTTTGTGTGTAGGGATGCTTAACTATCTTTCTCTGGGCACCAAACTGGTTGATTAGAGTCTGTGTTCTCTGTAATACAGAAAGAAAAGTTGTTTACAGGTTTATAAGGTAAAGAACTTTCCTTGGAGTAAAGAAAACAAACTCCTCAGTTGGCACGAGGTGTTGTGTGGGGCAGGGTCTCCAAAGAGTCCTTGAGCACATTGCCTACATTGAAATGGGTTCTGGTGTCTTCACTCCCTGGAAAACCACATATTTGCATTTTCCTGTGCCTGCACTCCCTCCTCATCAGTTATTCTTCTCAGGTGGATCATGTGCTTCCTTCTTTTACATTTTTCAGCCCCCGAGGTGTTCTCAAATGTTGTTTCTCCGTAAATACCTAAAGTTGATAGACAATGAAGTGGTTGGTTTCTGAAAACCGGGGTATTTTAATAAGCTTTTCATACTGTCTGCATTCATCCCTGTGGGTTCCTGACACAGAAAAGAAAACTCTGCCAACAGTAAACAGAAACAGAAACTTCCCAGGTTTGTTTGTTTTAAAGTATTTTCCTTCTGTTTTACACATTGAACCCATAAGGGGAAGCATGAGGGGGTTTTTTGGACACAGTAAGTGAGGAGAGCAGAGTGGAAGGGCACAGGTATAGAAAGTCAGTTAAATAACAGTTATAAATATCAGTGTATTTGGTATAGCTGCAAAAAAATGTGTTTATTGAGCCCACAAATATCAGTAATCAGTAATCCTTGGGCATTAGTGTTCCTGTGCTTAGGGAGGCTCTTATCCCTCTGGATTGCTGCCTTCCTTGAATTTAGGCTGCTGGATGTTGTTTTGTTTTCCTTTCTGTTGTTTTAATTTGGTTTGGCCCAGAGTCCAGGAGAAGGGAATTAGACATTTTTATGTTATTCTTTTATCATCCAGCAATGAACATCTGCTTCCTAAAATTCAGTAATGCATTTCTTTTGGTGAAGGCATAAAACAAAAGAAATAGGCTGCCTTGATTTTCCCTATAAATTGATGGAAACAAAGTAAAGGAGCAGAATGGAGCTCAGTGCCTGGAGCAGATCCCAGCCCAGCAGGCTCCATCTGAGCAGCAGCCCTGGGGCTCACAGGCTCCAGGTCAAGGCAACAGTTAAGCACCAGCTTAATTCCCATTGGATTTGGTGAGAATTCTGTGCTAGTCATGAATGAGGGGGTTGCCCTTATTTTACTCCTCAAGAGCAAGTTTTCTTTTTTTTTTCCCCTTTCCCTTTATCACTGTCTTAGGTAATATTTGAAATATGTGGGAAAAAGATTCCTAGGAAGCCTCACTGGAAGCTGAGAGTGCTGCAGCTCCTGTTCCTCCACCCAGATGTGTGACTCTGCCTCTGCTCACAACTGGGGGAAATCAGCCAGGGAATCCCAGAGTAGCTGGTGTTGGAAGTGACCTGTGGAGACCATCCAGTCCAATCCCCCTCCCAGGGCAGGCTCACCTGGGGCAGGTGACACAGGAACGTGTCCAGGTGGGTTTGGGATGTCTCCAGAGCAGGAGATTCCACGCCCTCCCTGGGCAGCTGTTCCAGGCTCTGCCACCCCCAGTGTAAAGAAGTTGCTCCTCATGTTGAGGTGGAACTTCCTGTGTTATGTTTTATGGCCATTGCTCCTCATCCTGTCACTGGGCACCCCTGAACAGAGTGTGGGACCATCCTGACACCCCTTGGAGATATTTGTGTGGATTGATGGGATCCCCTCTCAGCCTTCTCTTCTCCAGACCAGCCATGCCCAGCTCCTGCAGTCTCTGCTCATCAGAGAGATGCTGCAGACCCCAAATCATCTTTGTGGCCTCCACTGGACCCTCTCCAGTAGCTCCTTGTCTTTCTTGAATTGTGGAGATCATAGTTTTATACCCATCTGCATCTATCCCAGTTGGCATCCCTATTTCTCTGACAGTGGGAGTATCCCAGCAGCCTCTGGCTGCAGAGGGAGCCCAAAGCCCTCAGTTTTTTTGTAGGATCAGGCCCCAGATCCTCAGTTATTTGTCTTGATACTTGATGTCACTCTTGGGACAGAATTTTCTTTGTCACCATCCCAAGGGGGGGATTTAGGAAATCATTACATGAACTGAATTCATTCATCTTAAGTCAGTCTTAATATAGCCTGATTGTGTGTGATGTAATTATGCTGGAAGGATAAAGTTGCATTTTATTTGCATAATTGCAGTAGACAGGGAGCCAGAGGAGCTGCACATTAAAGAGCTGGGAAGTTGGGAACATGCTCCATAGCCAGTTTAACCAGGTACCAGGGAAGCTGAAAGGTTTGAGATGTTTTCAGCAGGGAAAAAGAGTAGATTGTATGTATTTTTAGAACAATTATGGCAGCAGAACATTGTATTCTGGTTCTTGTTGCTTTGAACTCTTCCAAAAGAGGGTTGTGATGGTTTGTCCTCAGGTGGAGAGAAGAGCACTGAAACATCAGCCCCGTCCTGAGTCTTAGGAATCGTTTTCCTCTTCAACTCAGCTGTGAGAAAATCAGCAACTATCTACTCACTTCTTCCTTTCTGTTGTTCCTACACCTCTTTTCTGTGCAAAACTTATCAAATTGGGCTGTTACCCTGTGGTTCATGTTCTTACTGTTCACCTACTGACTGAACACTTCCAGAAATCTCTTTTTATTTTCTCCAGCCATTTTTCTTTTGAAATAGTCTTGCTTATCTCTCTTACATGTCTGTGATCTGTCTTCATGGACACACTGTCTCCCAGGGAAAGGAAACCAGGGAGAGGAGCAGCTGTAAGAAAAATACAGAGGCTAATGTACATGTGTGTGTGTGATGTTAGTTATTTAGAAAGTTGGAAAAAATGCTTTGCTGATGTGGAAAAAATATTATTTACAGGCTGAGTTCAGAACTGGTGCAACTAAACCGTGAGATTCAGGTAGATTTAAGATGAATGACTACAGTCCAGCAGGCTGGGGATGTGGCCCAGGCTGCAGTGTGGGGAGCTCTGGGCTTGGAGGTTAAGGGATGGCTCCAATCCAGCCCAGGGACATGCCCAGCTATTCAGAAAAACAGGAATGCTGCAAACCAACATAACTGTCCTTGAATTTTTCAGCTGTTTGTCTTCCAAAGGGATGGCAAATCCTGGTTTTGTGTTTTGGTTTTATTTCCAACGAGAACCAACTTGCTTCTTTTTCGTTTGGGTGGGATGAACTGGGAAAAAAGCAATGCAGGGGTAGTGATTTAAGGAAAAATTAGTGTGAAATGGTATCTCACTGTTCAGTGGCTCTGAAATGTTTTCCCTTCGCATTCCCAGTGCAGCAAAGCTCAGGAGCTCAGGGCTCATTGTGCTCTGTGTTAGAGACAGTGTGGATTTAATCCAGTGTTAATAAACATGGGCACACTGCTCTGCATCTCACCAGGCCTGCCTTCACCCGGGATGCTTCTCTGGGAATGATGTGCTTCCTGCAGCACCTCCCACCTCCTCCCTCAGCAGAACACAAGGGCGGCTCATATTGCAGAGGAATATTGGGAAAATAGTCCACTTTGGATTTTTTTAGTTTGTTTACAGCCTGGCTCGGCATCTATTCCAGTCCTCTGTTGTTCTCCAGCTTTTTCTGTGTCCCTGGGGCATGAGCATGTGCTTTTGAGAGAGTTAGTGGGCTGGAAAGATGTGGCTCCAGGGGTTTGGTTCATCCCAGGCTGTGGGGCTGCAGCCTTGCTGAGCAGAGCCCAGGAACACCAGGAGCCAGAGGGGACACCAGTCCTAAGGGAAAGGACTTGGACCAGCACTCCCAAATTTACCCTTTCCTCCCATTACCTGCCCTGAATTTTCCTCTCGTCTCCTCACCCCCACATACCTTTCCCATTTTCCTTCCTGCCCTGCTGAGGGCTCCAGCACTGGTGGGTTTGTCCCCCCTCAGTCCCCCAGGCTGGTTGGGAGCAGTGGGACCAGCTCAGGGATCTCCCCTGCCCCCAGGCCAGGCTCCAGCCCCACAGAGGGGACACCCCCAGTCTCTGCTAAGAGAGGTTTTTTGTCCAAAAGGTGCTTTCAGGTGGCACTTCCCATTCCTTACAGGGTCCTGTTCGCTGGTGAAGGAAGGATGCATCTTTCTGTTCTCTCCATCAATCACTCGGTGTTTAAAGCCATTCTACCTACAGACTTGTTGGGCCTGTATCTTCCCGAGTGCTGATGAAGCCCTTAATTGAATTTAAATTAATCCTGCAGTTACCTGGGAGTGCAAGGCACACTCACAGCCTTGCAAAGTTTATTGTGTATCGATTCCAGCCTGTTGAAGAGTCACCCTGGGAGTTCAGATTAGCTTTGATTCCTCCTGGCTTCGTGCTGGATCTCATTGTCTCCTTCCTGTGCCTGGACAGACTCGCTCAGCAGGAGCACAGGTGATGGACAGGTGAGATGGACCAGCCAGTGCCCAGGTGAGGGGGTGGTACCCGGGATGCTCAGTGGGCCAGGCACCTTCAGGCACTGCAAGGCCACCATTAGGTCACCCAGAGCCTTCCCTTCTCCAGCTGAACAATCCCAGCTCTCCCAGCAGAGCTGCTCCACCACTCTGATCATCCTGGTGCCTCCTCTGGACTCTCTCCAGCAGCTCCATGTCCTCCCTGTGCTGTTCCCCAGGGCTGGAGCAGCTCTGCAG
>JAWWLV010000024.1:872102-894919 GCA_035041135.1 Platyrinchus mystaceus | reverse complement strand
TGGCTGCCCCTGGATCCCTGGAAGTGTCCAAGGCCAGGTTGGACGGGGCTTGGAGCAACCTGGGCTGGTGGAAGGTGACCCTGCCCATGGCAGGGGGTGGAATGGGATGAGCCATGAACCATTCTGTGATTTTCTTGGGAATGCTGTCTGCAGGGAATGTGAGAAGCAGATTGGCAGTGTGTGTAGCAGTTTAGACTGAGCCATGAGTGCTGTGCACAGCCAGAGGTGCCAGGCTGTGCCTGCTGTGCCAGCCCAGGCCTTGGCTCCACCTGAGCACCTTGTGGTGCTGGTAAAGGATGTCTCTGCAGGACAGAGCCACACCTGACACAGCCTTGGGACAGAGGGTTGTTACTGTCACCAGCCAGGGTCACCATGTCACCAGTGAGCTGTGGGAGCTCCCTGTGTGTGCCACTGTGGGGCTGTGGGGTGCACATACACTTCAGGCTACACCACCCTGTTTCTGCTCTGTAGTTATTGCTGTTGACATGGAAACACTGCAGTGAGGCACAGGCAGGTGTACGAAGGGAGAACAGGAGCTGTGTGCACTGAAGGGGTTGAACAGGAACCCGGTGAGTGCTGCAGGCTGGGCTGGGGCACAGCGGGTACGTCTGGGGCTGATCTCAGCAGGAGCAGGACGGGCTTTGATTGCCTTCTGTGTTGGTTTGCTGGGCAGCTGTGACAGTGTGACAGTGGCTGAGCACCCCTGGTGCCCAGGGCGAGTGCCAGTGCAGCACAGGGGGCGATGGTGTCACCGCTCACATCCAGCCCGTGTGCCAGAGGGTGACAGGTTGTGTCACATCACTGTGGGCCCTGTCCTTGGGCTGCCTGAGGGGCTGCAGCCTCTGTGCCATGCTGAGGTGGGTGCTGTGACTTTTGGGGGGCTGGGGGACCACCCAGCACTGCCCATCCCATCCACCCAGGGGATGGCACAGCCACAGCCTCCCCTGCACGGGCAGCTCTGACCTCCATCTCCTTTATTCTGCACGTTCGCTGTGCGCCAGTTGATTTTTATTATCATTTTTATTATAATTTTTTATTATAATTTTAACCTGTTGAGCATCTCCAGGAGTGACTCCAGTTGCTGCATTACAGCATAGTGGGATTTCTGTATTTTTATCCTCAGTGTGAATTATGCAAGTCCCTGCCTGGAGTTTAAGTGCCTTTAAGGAAACGCACCGGGCGTTTTGTCGGATGCTGCTGTCGAAGGCAGGAAAATCACTCTCATGTTCTGCATTTAGACCTTCTGTATCTCGGATTTTACTGCTCTGCATTATTAAAATGGAACAGGCCATCTGTGGAGCAGCTTCTGGTAAAAAGAGTGGGAAGCAGGAACTTAAAAAACTGATGGGAAGAAGCCATCAACGCAGGCAGAGGAATTTAGTTAAAGAGCCAGTTGCAATGGAAAACTGAAATAACAGCTCAGACAGGAAAGGGGGAATGGCTTCAAACTTCCAGAGAGCAGCCCTAGATTGGATATTGGGAAGGAATTGTTCCCTGGGAGGGTGGGGAGGCCCTGGCACAGGTTGCCCAGAAAAGCTGTGGCTGCCCCATCCCTGGGAGTGTCCAAGGCCAGGTTGGACGGGGCTTGGAGCAACCTGGGCTAGTGGAAGGTGTCCCTGCCCATGGCAGGGGGTGGCACTGGGTGGGCTTTGAGGTCCCTTCCAACCCAAACCATGTGTCTTGGATTGGAAAAACCACCTGCCATGGGCAGGGCCACCTTCTACCCTTGGGCACTTGCAGGGGTGGGACAGCCACAAACTCTGTGTTATTTTATAAGCAGCTTTTATAAAAAGCTTTTCACTCCTCTTCAGGTGTGAGGGAAAGGAGTATTTAATGGAAAAGGTCCTGACAAGACAAATTTCCAGTAAGTGGGCGGCAGGAAAGGATGAATTAGTGTGAGACACATCCTGCTCCAGGGTGTCTTTTTGAATCTCTTCTGTTTGGCCTGGCTCTGGTGGTGTGGGCACAGCAGCCACAGCTCCCCCTCGCAGCAGTGTGTTAGTGAGCAGTGATTCTGCCTGGGCTGACACTCTGCAGACTGCAATTCATAAGGAGTTATTTGAATGAGGAGTGGAGTGTTGAGTGAGCACAGAGCATTGTGTGCATTGAGCAGCCCAGGTGACTTATCCCCCTGTCAGCCTGGAGAGGCAAAGCTCTTGAAGCTTTATGGAGCTGCAGCTCCTTCAGGGGAAGAAGCTCTTGATGCTCTGGGTTGTGGATCAGGCACTGCTGGTGTTCATACAGCACATGGGGGGTTCCCTGCTCGGGTGGGAGGATGGTCCTGGTGCCTCCAGAAGGCCAAGGAGGCAAGAGAAGTCAGGGATGGGGGGGAGTTACCTGTGTGTGTCCAGGTGATCCCACCCTCAGCTGAGGATGGTGGCAAAGCAAATAGCAAATAGGAGGGTTTTCATTTTCAGTTCAGGGTTTTCTGCTGTTGATATTGATGTACATGGGAGGTCTCTGAGAGCAAGAAGTGCCTGAGGGCTGTGAAATGTAGCATAATGAATAATAATATAGTTGTATATTAACCTTTCTATGAGAGCACTGCCTTAGACACCAGCTGGGTCATGACCCCATTGCTGTGGCAGCTGTATAATTTTATAAAAGTGATAACCATGATACTTAGTCAATAGATATCCATTTCCCTAATAGAAGCTTTAGAGCTTCAAATCCCAGATTTGCCCAAAGTGTGGCAAGTGGAATTTCCTCTGTATATGATTTATGTTATGGATATAAAAAGTCAAATGTGACATCAACTCAAATGCCCTTTTTCACAGTTATAACCAGCAATTGTTAAAAAAATAAAACAACTGCAAAGCACTTTCATGGCACGATGGAAGTTAATAAAATCATTTGTATTATGGCCTTTTTGCTGAGTAAGAAGGTCAAGAAAATACCTGTATATTGGCTTAATGGCTCCATAACATCCCACAGTGTATGGCTTGGGCAACATCATAAAATCTGCAAACAGACCTGCTGTCTTAAAATTGATCCTATCATTCCAACATAATGCTTTTATCCCAGATTTAATGCCAGTAAATGAAATTGTTTTGGGTTGAATGCTGGGAAAATTGGAAAAGTGTTTGAGGAGTTTGATACCAACTCATTTGGTATCAATAATTGTAGAAAGGGATGGTTTACTATCTGGGTAACTAAAATTGGTTTAACTGGCAGTCTTTAGTGTGGACATCCTTGGACAGAACAGAAGAATAAAAATATCACAAACTGATCAAATCCCTGCTCATGTGAAATTGGGTCAGTATGTTGTATTTTCTCTCACTTGGGCTGAGAATGAAAACACTTGAGGCCCATGAGAAAAGCAGCAGGTCAATAATTTTGTGGTTTAATTAGGCTTAATGATTTTCCTTATTAGATAACCCCTGAGCCCTTGAAGTCCCTTCTGACACACAAAACAGATGGTTTGCACCGTGTGACAGACTCGAGGGGACACAAGTCCCTCCTGAGTACCTGCTGCATTCATGCCAAGGGCACGTTGGCCTCGTGGGTCTCCATCACCCACTCCCTGCTGTTCCTCCTGGAGACACTGGGAATGTCACTTGGCTGCTGCTGCTTTCACTGCTGCCACTTCAGCTTTGGAGCCCCTGTTTTGATCTTTATTTTCCCAGGCCACTCTTCCTTTCTGGGGGGCCCCTTGCTCTGCTGTGCAGCCTGTCCTTTCCCTGGGGATGTGTTCCTGAACGTCCCCCAGCACAAATCCCTCCTGCCAGGCTCCCTCTTCCCCTGCAAACCCCATCCTCAGTGCTGCAGTCTGGTTCAGCCTCAGCACGTACAGTTCCTGGGGCCACCTCTGCCAGGGAGCTGAGCCTGACGCTCTCAGCCAGAACATGGGCATCAAATGCAAGGAGAGATGCGAGATTAATGTGAGAGATAAATCATTTGGGCCTTTCTGTTTTGTTGGAGGGGGATAAATAGCAACCACACGTCAGCAAGTCTTACTTTCAGGTTGGCAATGGAGATGCTCCTCTAAGCATTCCCAGCTCTGCAGTGCAGTAACATCCTTCCTCCTCAGTGATTCCCAGTCTGGGAGGACCTGAGAGGTGTTTCAGGGTGTGGAGGGCTGGGAATGTTCCCCAGGCAGGGCTGGGTGCTGGCACTGTGTGTCCAGACTGTAAATGTAGGGTAGAACACCCGGATCAAATGTGACCTGACTCCAGCCAGCTGGGGATGAGACATTCCCATCTCCCCCCCAGGAATTTCTGTTTTCAATCCCTTAAGCACTGCTGATCCCTCCTGTCCTGATCAAAGGGGGTGGCACCCCCTGAGAGCAGAGGGAAAACAACCACAAGCACTTGTCCCTTGCCTGGACTTGCCCAGCCCCTCCCCAGGGCTTGGGATCGGGTCCCTTTCCCCTTCTCCCCCCTCCATGCTCCTCCTTTTTTTTGCCTTCAGTCTTTCATCACTATGTAGCTCATGTACATATTTATCCTGTGGTGGAAGATAAATGAACCCATTAGGCAGTATCATCTCTCTATGTGTAAAAATAATGATTTAATCAAATCACGGTGATTTGAAGTAATAAGAGATTCATTTTAATTTGGAAAATCTCATAAAAGAACTATCTATATCTCTTAGATGTATTTGCTGAAAAAGTAATTTGCTAAAGTATGAAATATGGAGAACATTGGGAAATCAGTAAATCTTGTCACACCAGAGAAGTGCTTGGCCGTGTACAGGGGTAAGAAGAGATTACTCCTACTTTTGCATTAAAGCATCCAGCTTTTTTTGGCTGGGTCATCTAATTCCTTGTGAGACTCTGAACCCAGAACTCTGATATTTAGCACTCTGTGTGTAAGTTGTCTTAACGTTGTCAGTTCAGAAAGATTAAGCACAGGCTTAAGTCTGTTGTTGCTGCAGAGAACATGTTTGCCTGTATTTCAACCTGAGTGTTTATGAATCATGTCCACTCCTAAAGATATCTAAAATTAGAGATGCATCTGAGGTGTCCCTCTGCCTCAAACCCAGTGGCACAGAGGGTGGTGTTGGCAGGACAGCCCTGTGGGAAGTGTAGGAATAGTCCTGGCTGGGGGGGGATTTCAGAGCTGTGGCTGCCCCAGCCCTGGGAGTGTCCAAGGCCAGGTTGGACGGGGCTTGGAGCAACCTGGGCTAGTGGAAGGTGACCCTGCCCAGGGCAGAGGGTGACACTGGATGGGCTTTAAGGTCCCTCCCAACCCAAACCAGTCTGTGATTTTTGGTCCTAAGGACGTTGGGAAGGAGGGCAGTTCACCAAGGGGATGCCTTTGGAGATCTTCCCCAGCACCTTGGCTCTGTGGGAGCAGCAGTGCTGGGATCTGCAGCACAGCCAGGATGGGAGGGGCACAGTGTTCCCACACAGTGTTCCCACACAGGAGGGAGTTAACAGGAATTTGTCCAGCTCTGACCTGTCCCACTGCCACTCACTCACCTCCTTGTCCTGATCAATAGGAAAGAATGGTAAAAACTGTCCCCTCTTTAATAGGGATCCATATTGCTCCTTGTGAATGCAGAGGGATCATTAAAGAAATCAATGGGAATGTTGTTATTTGTTATTAAATCTGTAAAGGTTTAGAGTAATTCATATGGAATTTTGTTACGGTTTTATCAAGAGTCATTGATTTTACCTTATTAAGTTATAGAGCCCTTTTCCCAGAGGTCAGTGGCTTTGGCACATGGGGAAGGTTCCTTGTTTCTCTTTCTGAGCCATTTGTATGTTGTAGATCTTATGACTGAATATCCCCTTTGAAATGCTTGTTTAATTATGAGTAAAACTATTACACACAGGTTTGCAGGAAAAAAAACTTTAGGTCTTGTGCTCTTAAAACCTGATGATTTCCCAAATATTCTTCTGACCCACCCAACCATGAATATTTTCCTTAGAAAATTTTATCCAAAAATGGTAATTGTGGAATGCCAGACTGGTTTGGGTTGAAAGATCCCTACTTTTAATTTAATAAACTGCATCATTTTCTATGGAGGCTGCAGGTAGAATGTTAACTTGCTTTCAGCCTGTTCCTGGAAGGCCCCAGTACTGATTTCCCTGGTTTGGTTTTGGGAGATGAAGTGGGTTGTGTTTTCTGAGCTTAGGATGCGCCTCGTGAACAGCAGACTCAGCATTAGGAAAATACATGTTATGGTCGGGTCAGTGGTACACAGAGCTGATAGGAGGAGGTGGATTGACCCCATTCTGGATCCCCTTCCCACTTTTAAAACATCTGGATTTGTGCTGCCTGTTTTTCTGCACAGGGAGGAGTGCTGTGCTGATTTACTGATGCCATATGGCTTTCCTCCGGCTCAGTTCCATCGTGTGCTGTGCCAGCTTGTGTCACTCTGCCCACCTATGGCACTGAGGGAAATTGTTGCCTACACTGGCAGGAACTTTTTCCCTCTTTCATTGGAATATGTATTTACAGCCATTTCTAACTGCAAACCCCAAAGGACCCCTGTGATGATGCAACAAAAAGGCACAGCTGCACCATATTATTAATCTTCATTCCTTATTGGTGTATATCTATTCCATGCTTTTTTTCCTTATCACTCTAATCTATATTAATCTGTTTTACATTTATCTTACCCAGTTTTGTACCTGGCAGTCAGAAACAGTAACTCACCTACAAGATGCAGCTGATAAGAAAATGTGCAATGGATTTTCTTTCTTTCCAGGGCCATCTCCCTGGGCAGAGCCCTGGCACTGGGTATTGAGGAAGACACAGCCAGAGTGTTTGCTTTTCAGGCTGCAGCACGAGCCAAACCTGAGCTCTCCCCTCTCTCCTTCCCCAGGGTTCGATGCCTATTTTACCTCCCGCACCCTGGAGAACAACAGGAGGAACGTGTGGTTTGCAGAGTACTGGGAGGAGAACTTCAACTGCAAGCTGACCATCACCGGCTCCAAGAAGGAAGAGACGGACCGCAAATGCACAGGTAGTTCATCCCTTCCCCTCCTCGTGCTGCAGGAGGGGGCAGCAGGGGGATAACTGGAGGAAGGAGGCTTCGTTGGGGAGGGAGGGAAAAACAAATTGCTTTTTTGTAGGTTGTAGAGAAACTGGAACAGCAGCATCAGCCTTACAGAGAAATAGAAGCTACAAGAGAAGTAAATGGAAAGAGTCAGAACTACATTCTTCTAGTTTTTCCTGTTTCTGGCTGTCCATCCATCAGGAAAAGGAATGTTTTCCATGAGATCCAGGAGTACTTTTGTTTGAGTTCAGGGTGGCTGGAGGGTGTTTTGTTAGTTTGTTTTAGATAGACAATCTTTCACAACAATTTAGGAGGAAAGTCTTGGCTGTGAGGGTGGGGAGGCCCTGGCACAGGTTGCCCAGAGAAGCTGTGGCTGCCCCATCCCTGGAAGTGTCCAAGGCCAGGTTGGACGGGGCTTGGAACAACCTGGGCTAGTGGAAGGTGTCCCTGCCCATGGCAGGGGGTGGAATGAGGTGGGCTTTAAAGTCCCTTCCAACCCAAACCATTCCAGGGTTCCATGTTTCTATGACTAAAACACTGTGGAGAAGCTTTGGGCAGAAAGCACCTCCTGTGACACACAGAGCAAAGCCAGTGGTGCCGTCTGACGGGTGCCTTGCCCGGGCCTTTCCTTCCCTCTCCTTTAAATTCTTCACAGCAGCAGTTGAAATGTGTTATGTTGAATAATTGCCTCGAATTTTGATCAAAGGGAATCAGTTCATAGGAGGATTTGTTTTACTTTGATTGAAAATTGATGGTAACTTCCCATACTTCATCTCATCCGCTTTTGGTTCCAGCTCACAGGGGGAGTGGGAGTGTTGAGCACAGAAAGAGTGCAGCTCCCGCTGGGAATACACTGCTCTTAAATTTGGCATTTGGAGTCTCCCCAAAAGGCTGGAATTTGACTAAACACTGCTCCAAGATCTTAAGGATAATTTCTGGAAGTGCCTGATGCCCCTTACTGCTCATGCCATGATTTATTACAGTTGCTCACAGCCCATGTTGTCTGATGTGGCTGTAAATGTTGTTCTTCTTTCCCTCAGTGTAGATTGGGCACAAACATCTGGTTTTGGTGACCAACTTACCCTGCCGAGCTGAAAGGCTGCATTAGAGCTTGATATTGTCCCAGATGACATGTCCTGACACCCCCCTTCCCTCCTCTCCAAACTGAAGCAAATTGGGCATCAGAAAAAGCATTAGCTGTGAGTTATATCGGCAGTGTGAGAGTCAGAATGTCCCACTGATGGGATAATATTATGACTGATTGTCATCATTATTTTAGGATGTGATTGGTGATTTGTACTGCAGCAAGGTACAGCTCCAGGCTGTCAGCTCTGACAGCAGCAGAGCTCCTGAGCACCAGGGAGGGGTCACAGCTCACCTGCAAACCCAAATGTTCTCACTGTTCTCAAGTAGAAACTTGAAGGTTCATCTGCTCTTCCCCAGAAAATCCCGGGGGATTGGATTGATGGTGTTGAGATAAAGGCTTTTGTGTGTAATGAGATGATCTGGCTGAGGCTGGGCCGGGTGGGCTCTGTAACTGCAGGGGCTGGTATTGGATCCCGGAGTTCTTTGTCAGATGACAATACAGGGATTACATTGCAAAGAGGCCTCATTGTCCTACTCTGCTCCTTGAAATTACAATATTTACTCTGGCATATTGTTAGTTGTTCTCAAGCTCTGGTTCTCAGCTATTTTCACATAAAGAGCTTATTTGGAGAAGCCTTCACACTTTACCCCTCCTGTGTGTGCAGTGTCTGTACCACAGGAGTGGGAGCTCTGATCATATCTGTAGAGCCCTGGATGCAGGAACTGGTGGGGCTGCAGTGCCACCAGCACAGTCCCTGCAGCTGCACAGGCTCTGCACTGGAGGAGCTTTGGGTGCTGTTATCAAAGGCAGATGTGGGCACTCAGTCAGAGACTGATGACTGTAGCTGTGGCACCGTGGATGTGTCTGTGCTCACAGGCACCGGGTTTGTGACGGTGCTGAACGCTCTGGAGATGGAGATGGATGAAGAGCAGATATTTTTTTGTCAGCACTTCACCAGCTGCTGAATTCCAACTTATAATCGCCGCCTGTTTGATACCGTGAGCATTCCACAATCTTTAAATTAAATCTCCTGTTAATGATGACTATCACCAGGTTCTCAGCAGCACCATTATGTGAGACCCTTTGAAAATGTGTTTAATCCTTCAGAAACTGCGCCACTGTCTGAATTCCTCTCATGTGAGTGAGATTTTTGATGTCTGTCTGGGTGAATTATGTGCCATAAAAATTGTCCTAGCGATACTATTTATTCATCATGACACATCCCCTATGGTATGTGATGATAACAATGAGTCCACAAAAATCAGCTGCAGGAGAGGTGTCGAGAAGGTGTGACATGAAAAGCAGTGTGTTGACTGCTCTCCTGCGCTGGGAGGTGTTGAGCGTCACCTTTATGGAGATGCAGAAAGTGTGACCAGGGGTTCTTAAACCTGCATTTCACTTCTGTCATCTGAAGGAGACGGGAGAAGAGGAATTCCCTCTCTCTGTGTTCTCACCACTCTGGATCTGGGCCTTTTTCTCCCTCTCTTTGTTGCAGTGTTTTTCTCTCGTGAAGATGCAGCAGGGCCCCGACTGCTCCGTCTCTCAGGAATCAGGATGATGAGCACTTGAGACTCGAGTAGGAAGGGAGTTAAATTATTTGTCATCACCTTCAAATAGATCGTTTGGAAGCAGAAAATGCTCATGTCAATAAATTGCTGTTGTGTTTGATCCTTCTCCTGACACCCCAAGGTACTCCATTTCCAACCATGGGACAGAAGTTCTCTTGAAATCACGTTGTGTGTGGGTGTCAGCTGCTTCACTGCTGAAGGAAATTATGGTGTTGTGTGGCTCCTGGAGATCTCCACGTTAAAAAAAGCCAACAAAAAACCAACCAGGAGCATGTAAGAAGAGCAGGAGATGCTGCAAATGGGGTTTATATTTACTCTCCATGCTTTTAGTGTCTTCTGGCAGCACGGAGGGTCACGTAGTTTCTTGCTACACCCAACACCTGAGTTCATAAATTGGTTCTTCTCTTGTTCCAAGTTTCACTCCCTGAGACCCCCACGGTGTCCTGACATGTCTGTGCTGCATTTCTCTCTCTAAGGTGGTCTCTGTAGATTAGGGCTTCAAGTTGGTGATCATGGCAGGATTTGTTTCTCTGGATCATGCAGAACAACTGGCAAGAGGTGTCAATGATTCTGGTAGCAATAAAAGAGGTTTGTTTATGTTTCAATTAGTAAAACCCTAACTCAGGATGTTTTATTGTGCCGATGGAACGCCGTTGTTTAGATGTGCTGCAGGAGGGTTCTGTGGGGTTTGACTCGAGTGGCTGTGTGTGTCCTGCAGGGCAGGAGCGCATCGGGAAGGACTCCCCGTACGAGCAGGAGGGGAAGGTGCAGTTCGTGATCGACGCCGTGTACGCCATGGCCCACGCGCTGCACCACATGAACCGCGACCTGTGCGCCGACAGCGCCGGGCTCTGCCCCGACATGGAGCACGCGGGGGGCAAGAGGCTGCTCAAGTACATCCGCAGCGTGAACTTCAACGGTGAGCACGGAGCCCCCAGCCCACCCGCGGCCTCTGCCCGCCCGACCCGCTCCCCGTGAGCCCAGGGTCCCACAGACCCCACAGACCCCAACCCCTACAGCCCCCCGGCCCCACAGCCCCCAACCCCCACAGACCCCACAGCCCCTCAGCCCACCTGCAGCCTCTGCTCGCCCGGCCCGCTCCCCGTGAGCCCAGGGCCCCACAGCCCCCACAGCCCTCACAGCCCCCACAGCCCTCACAGCCCTCACAGCCCCCCAGCCCCACAGCCCCCACAGACCCCACAGCCCTCACAGCCCCACAACCCTCACAGCCCCCACAGCCCTCACAGCCCCCACAGCCCTCTCTCAGCTCAGCCCACTCCACATGGCTCTGCATCCAGTGCAAATCGAGGCTTTTTCATTGTCCTGGCACAAGACCGTGTCTGTTTAGCATCTGTTTGCCTTGGCTAAAACATGCTGTTTTCGATGAGGCTGCTACTGCCCAGAGACAGGAATGGCTGCTGCTGGTTTAGCATTAGCACCCCTTCCAGAAGGCTGATTTCCAATGGGAGAAATAACTGGGTAAAAGCCTGAGCCTGTCTCTGACTCAGTGTGGTTCCTGAAGCCCTAGAAGGTTGTTACCATCATACATCAGGTTTTTGTCTTTCCACTGTTTCCTGTACGTGGAGAGAATTAACTGGCTGAAATTCTGGTACCCAGAGCCCACCTCAGGCGTGTGCTCAGGGAAGGCAGAACACAGCTAAAGGGAAGCCAGGTCCACTTGGGAAGCCAGAACTGTGTGATTTAGACAGCGTAGTTACTCCAGCCTTCATTGCTCCAGTAAGATTTCAGAGCAGATGAAACACCCTGAGAGCACTTTACCTCTTTTCCCTTATCACTTACCCCCTTGTGCTGCCCAGGGGTGGCCGCGCTGGTTGCAGCACCAACCCCCTGTTTCAGGCAGGACAACGGCCTTTCATGTACTTCCCCTGCATTGCACTGTATAAATCAGGCCTAAATATTAACAGAATTTCCTTGCCTCTGTATGTTTTCCTGTAATTTTATTAGTTTCATTAACAAACACCCACTTGCCACCAGCTCAGAGGCCCCGGAGCGGGTCGTTTCCAGCAGGGAATGGTATTTCTCCTTCATAAACCTGCTAATGGACTTCCCAGGAGGTCTGGCTGCTCTCACTCTAGCTCTGCATGAGATAGAGAGCTGAGATTTAACCAGGAGCCAGAAGGTAGACCTCCAAATCCATATTTAAAACAGATTTAGGAAAGTACTGAGAAAAATATCCTTTTGAAGTGTGGGAGGCAGGGCTGCTGCTGCCTGGGGAGGAGGGTTTGCATAAGCTGCATGCCCTTGTTGGGCACCACAGCCAGAGCTCCCTCCTGCCATCTCCTAATAAATATTTTTATTAATAAACTTAACAAAACCCACACAGAGCCAATAGGACCCGAGAGCTTTAAAGGGGGGAACACAAATGGTATTTTGTAGTCAACCTTGGTCTGTTTTGCCAAGGATATTTTGCCTTCCTGTATAAATCATCTTATAAAGAACAAGGTGAATATGAGGAGATTTTAATTCCTTTCCTTGAAGGGGTGTTAACTACCAGGAGCAAGTTTGGAGATGAATGATCTGAGGAGGTCTGCAGAGTTCTCTTGCCTCGTTTGGGAAGGTTAATTGTAAAGGACAGCACAGCTTCCATGTGCAGGACCACACCTGGGCCACTGTAGTGCTGGAAGGACGTGGTTGTCTCTGGGCATTTCTTGCATATAAAGATGCTGAACGTTCATCTCATCGTTTTAACAGAGCTGAGACATAATTTATGAGGAACTGGGTGTCCAGTTAATGTTGTCTGGTGTCCAGCTCCAAGAACTGGTTTTCCCTGTGGACGACACCTGGGAGCTCCTGGGAAAGGGATGGTGGTGCCTCAGTGTCCCTCAACCATCATGTCATGGCTGGGAGGGCTGGCACAGAGGAGGGGGCAGCCAGGCTCATGTCAGCTCCCTGGGTTTAGTCTTGGTCCTAACCTGCCCTTCTGAGTCACCAGTGCAGGGGCCCAGCTCCTCAGGAAGGTTGGGGATTGGAAAGCAAATTTAGTCTGTGTGTAAAATCCTGTTCTCCCAGTTTTCCACCTGAATTTGTCGTAAGAACGGAAAGTGGAGCAGTGGGAGCACTTTGTCCAGGCTCTGTGAGGAGAGAAAAAGCGTAGCCTGTTTTCAAGCACCCTGAGCCTGAGATCCTCTTTGCATGTAATGAATCTCCCTGGTGCTGTGCAGTTGAGATCATCCTGCCTGGGCCTGCTTTGGAGTCTTTTCTTCCTTGCAAAGGAAATGCAGGAAGAGCTGAAGCCACGCTTTGATGAGGAGAGGCTGGATTTGTGTGAGGAGCTCAGTGTGCATTTTGCTATTGTCACACTGCCTCGAGAACAAAGGGCCCAAAATATGGAAAACTTCAAACCTCAGGTGTTCAAGCAGCGAGAGTCTGAAAGTCTCAAAGTGCAGTTGTGTTTTTGCCAGTGAAAAGCTGAAGATGCTGTTCATAGGAGCCCTTTGGGTCTTCAACCTGCCATGAACGTGAACTGAGTCATAAACACCTTGGCTAGTGGCACCTGTCTAGCACCCTGTCCTCCTCTTGGTAATCAGTTTCTCATCTTGCAGTGATTAAGAGGTTGAAATCCTACAACTTCAGTCAGACTGTGTCTGGTCTTGAGTGCTTCCTGCAGGTGTACCCAGTGTCTGTGTGGGGACAAGGCAGCTCCTTTGCTGTGAATTGAAGTGAATTGCCATGGCCTCTGCATGAGCAGGAAGCTGCAGCCTCAAGGCTGACACTCCGGTTCTGAAGCGCTCGCTGGGGCTGAGCAAAGTTCTGGGAAACCTTAATAGAAAGAAAATAAATTCTAGATGATCAAAAACCAGTGAAACGACCACATGTTTTCATGATTAGAAGATCAAGAAGTCAAAGAACAAGTAGGGTCACTTGTGAAAACCCTGGTTCACCTCTCTGTGATGAGGTTTTCCTACATCACATTTTATTATTTTCATTGTTCCATCAAAGGAGCCCGAGTTGTGTGTGGAGGCTGAAATGCTGCAGGGATCAAACCAAGGCTGACGGGTCCCCACAGGCTGGAGGCACAAAAGGAGAGCAGAGCCTGTACCTGGCCCACACTGGGGTTAAGGAGGGCTTGCACTTACTAAGCAGATCTGTGCCTGGGAGTCCAATTACTCCAACTTCAAAGTCAGGAGAGGGAACTCTTGTGCCTGACTCCTGACCCGGGGTTACCAGTCCTTCCCATTCCTTTGGATACTCGACTTCCCGACAGATCCCGGGCTTCTCATGGCTTTTCTCTGTGTCATTTTAACACTGAAATGGTGCAGTACCTGAAAATAGCAGCAGTTGTTCACTGCTCTCTGCCCAGTGCCCGTGTCCATGCCCAGCTCCGTGTCCCTTGGGGGCTCTGGACCATCCACTGTGCTGGGCTGAGCCTGCAGCCCTGGCACAGACAAGTGCATCCAAGACCTTCAGGATTGTTCTAAAGGGCTTAGCCAGGAGGGCTCTGGGTGACATTCCAGGGAAGGTGACCCTAGGTGTGCTCTTGGCTGCTTCCCCTCAGGTTTTGTCTCGGCACTGTTGACTGTGAGTGACCTGGACAATGGTGTCCCCTCTCTGTGTGCCTCCTGACCAGCAGACACGGACCCTTCTTCGTGTCCTGGGACCTTGTCAGGATGTGGGGAATCCACAAATGTCTCTCTTGCATTTTGGGAGCCTCACTTGTGCTCCTGCCATTTCAATTGTACCTTTTTTGTCAGCTCTGACAAAACCAAGCTTAACTGATAATATCCAGCCTTAAGAGTCGTGATTAGCTAAATCCCATTTACCACTTGTGCTGAGTTTCCCAGGGAGCCAAGGAATTACAGCCATTGCTTCTGATTCACTCTAAGTGTTTTCACTCTAAATGTATTCTGGCTGCATGAATCTGTAATGACAATTAAATATCTGCCTGGTGCTCATAAGGAACCAGTAAGCAGAGGTTTCAGTGCAAGATTTTCTGTACCAGCCTTTGAACTGAATTTGTTCTGATCTCAGAGGATTGTAGGAGAGACAGGAAACCATTTACCAGGGCTAGAATGGAGACTGTGCTAATTCACTCCTCAAAATCTTTTTCTCACTCACTGGAATTCAATGAAGAATGGGAATCATGAAGGAAACAGTAATCTTAAAGTTCAGTGCTACAACAGGAGAGATTTTTCATTGCTTTAGGGAAAAGAAGTTACGCAGGAGGAGGAAGCTTTGAATATAGATATGCTGGAGGATTGTCATAATCTTCAATCTTGACACAATATTGCTCTTCCCTACTGAAACCTATTTTAATATGTCTTGAAATAAATGTCACCCTTGAAGGTTGCTCCTGGAGATCTGAGGAAATGCAGCACTGCGCTGAATTCTCATCTCAGAAAAGGTTCACATCTAATGCCATGGTAATTAAAATGCAGATGTTGTGGTGAGAGCTCTCCTGAGGATCAGGGATCGTCCGTCCCAGGGCTCAGACATCTCTGCACCCCCAGGCTTTGCTCAGCACCAGGCACAGAGGGAGGGCTGGGGGCTTTCCTTGTCTTGTCCTGCACTTCCTGACCCGTGTTCATCACCTTGGTCCATGGCAAATAAAGTCAGTCCAGGATCCTGCTCTGTTCCCACCGAGACACTTCTGTGTCGGTGTCAGAGAGCCTAAATAAGGGAGTGCACAAGGAACAGTCTTCCTAAAGCTTAGTCTGTTCTGTTCCACCCCAAGCACATGGTGATTATGGGAATGAGAACATATTGTGGAGGAGGAAGCTATTTCTGGATGCCAGTCAAGACTCACCAGACCCGGGCTGACTCCAGACAGCACTATCTCACAGAAGCAGATGGAACATTTTCGGGGAGGGGGGGGTGGTGAGGGAAAGCAGCATTTAGAGGCTCCATTCACAAGAGCGATTTTCACTGAAGAACTCCCTGAGGAAAGAGAGATGGGAGGGAGGCTGGAGGGCAGGAAGGAAAGCCTTCTGATATTTCTTATGTTGGGCAAAGCTAGAGTGAGGTAAGGCTCATCTAGTTTGCTCTGTTTATTTTTAGCCAGCAGGTTTAGGCAGTGAGAACTGACCTCTGGAAGAGGGCTGGGGTGATGCCAGTGTCCTGAAGTGTCCTGATTAGATGGCCAGGCTGATATAGATGACCTTTGCCTGAAACATGTTTCCAGTCTGAACACTCTCAACCGTGACTAAATGAAGTAGATCTTGTAAAGACTTGGTGTTGGCTGGTTGGATTTTGTCTTGTTTCCTTCCCCAGGCAGTGCTGGCACTCCAGTGATGTTCAACAAGAACGGGGACGCCCCAGGGCGCTACGACATCTTCCAGTACCACAGCACCAACACCAGCACCCCGGGCTACCGCCTCATCGGCCAGTGGACAGATGACCTGCAGCTCAGCGTGAGTCTGCCTTAGTCCTGCCTGGCTCCTTTTTGTCAGCCATAGTCACTAAATGCTTTTTTTTCCACCCTGGAAAACTTAGGAGGGATCTTTACTATTTCTTCACAGCAGCATAATGGGGTTTCGTTGCACATTATCTTGTTTTAGTCTGTCCTGCAACCTTCTCCCAGTACCCTGAGTACCAAAGCTCCTCAGACTAATAGAGACATCAGGGGATCATGCAAATTTTATTACTTTTGTGTGTCTGAGGTCCCTAGTTGCCAACTTGGAAAATGAAGCTGTAATTTGTTGTAGTTCGAAACCACAGGGCTTTCATTTGCAGATGCTGTTCAGTTTTTCCTGGTTTTGGAAAGCTGAAACTAAATGTTGTTGGAGTGACTCACTTTTCCAGTGGTACTTTCAATCCATATGGATGAGATGGCCTTTCTGTGATGATGCCTAAAGGAAAACGAGCACGTAGGAGCAGGGGATCAAAGATGCTTTGATGTTTTCCAGATGAAAAAAACAGGAGCGGTGGGTGGGAAAGCTGGAGTCTGTGTCAGCCTCATCCATGCAGAGCTGGTCTGTGACCTGTCTCAGGATCTGGGTTCATGATTCCTGATTGACTGTGGAAGTTGCTTGAGCCTCGAGTTCATGGAGAAGTGGTGCCAGTTTGACCTGAGAGCTAGTTGGCTCCTTGAGGAGTGCTATGAACACCCTCAGCCAGTGGTTTCAGTTCAGTTTGGCTCTTCAGCAACAGAGCCTGAACAAGAGCAAGGTTATTCCTGAAGTGTTTGTTTGTTGATAAAGGTTTTCCTCTCTCAGTCAATGTTCCATGCAAGGAGCATCATGAATCCTTGGTGTGCTATGGCCCCTCCTCTGCCTCTGCTGCCAGGTTTCTTTGCAAGCAGGGTGCAGGGTGACAGGGAGGGCTGTGTGACCATGGCCCAGCCCCAACACGTGCCCCAGAGGTGGCCAGGGCAGAGCTGGCACACAGGGAGTGGTCACAGCCCCCGTGGCTGAGTGTGTACCCACCGTCACCCTCACTGCACGTGGGGGTCAGACCCGTGAGCTTTGGGGAACACCTGAGACCCCCCAGCCATGGAGCTCTTTGTGCAGCTGAGACACCTCCATGGGCTGCCCAGGTAGGTCAAGACACACCAACCAAATGCAGAACACATTTGTAATGTTTTATGGTCTTTTGTTAAATTAAGTTAATAATATGTGGGTCACCAGAAGTCCAGTCTTGGAGACTGGCCAAAATATTTTGCTCTCTTTGGATTCTGGCTCATTTTGATTGGCTGTATTTGATTTGCTCTTTCAGTGTTTTTCAACTTTTGATGTTCTATTTAAAGAAACCTATATTAACTTTCAATTTACAGTTCTTTTAGCAAAAAATATTAATATTTTATTAAGTAAATCCTTCTTTATGTAAACGACACATCCTGATTCATTAAAATTTAAAGCTAAATTAATGGAGCTTGATTTGTATTCCTGTTGTTGTGTTAAATGTTTCCATAAAAAGAGCTCTTTCCTCACCCTCAAATCCTCGTGGCCACAGGGTCATATCAGTAATTAAGATTCTCTCAGTAATTTCCCTTCTACTCATTAAAGTGTCCTGGTTTCTCACACAAATATAGATGTAGGTGTAAGTATACAGTAGTCCCTGCTTGTATTTTCTTACAATAATAAAGAAAATTGTGGAATTTAAGGAAGTCAAGGATTCCTGGAAATAACCAAAGTAAAGACTATTAAATACATCCCAGGGAAAACTACCAGAGGCTACAATTTGTCTTCAGTAATTATTGTGGAGATAACCCTTCAGGAGATATTTCCCCAGGTCTTATTCCTTTATTTCTAACACAGAAAGGGATAGAAAAGGATGTTTGGTGCAAGTGCTAATTTTGATTTGGAAAGTGCTGCAGCGATGTTTTGTTTTCCAAGAGACTTGTCACTTTGGGCAGTCTCAGCTCAGTGTGTCTGAATTTCCTCGGTTACAAGAGAGAAAAGTTGTTCACACAGGCCTTAAAGGTAAGGACACTCCAGACCCCAAAAGGAGTAGGTAAACAACTGCTGAAGACCATCATAGGTGAGTAAATATCTTCTTCTTTACCACTGTCCTCATTCCAAGAAGGAACCAGCATGTTTTGCAGTGGTGCTGTTGTTCAGTCTGTTGTGGAGCTCCTCTACAATGGTCCCTGTCACCTTCCCAGTCATGGTATTTTTTTGGAGTGTGATGGTCACAGAGTGGATTCATCTTGAGACCTGTACTGGATTTTTTTTTCATGTAAAATTACAGAACAACTTCTATTTAAATTTTATTTCTGCTGCTTATGTTGATAGACAAACAGAAGAGATCTTTAACAATTTGTTAAAATCTGCTCTATCTGTTTGTTTTCTTCTTGTCATGAGTTGATAAACCTGGTTTTGTGAGTTATCTGAGGCTCTATTCTTCTCAGTCCTGGTGGCTTCTCCCACCTTGGCATCACCTTTGCTGTTTCATGTCTGGCAGAGCTGTCCAGCCAAGGCAGACACTCCCTGCACCCTCCAGAGCCAGGCTCTGCCTCCCTTCAGATGTTTGGATGTGAAGTGTCTCTTCTGGGTGCTGTTGACTCACCCTGGATTTGCATTCCTGTATCTGAGGTCAGAAGCTGGTTGATAACAAAGAAAATATTTTAAGGCTTTTCACTGCAGCAAACTTTGAGACCTGGCACAGCTTTTATTTGAGGGCAGCACAGTCGCCCCTTTCCTTTGCCTGGTATCAAACAACTGAGCACAGCTTTGCCCAGTACCCAGTGCATGATTTAGTACCAGTTTTGGCTGTGTTTCAGGTATCCACACAAGGATAAAATGAGCAGATGTCTAATTTGGAATGGCTTGGCCAGTATTCCATGCAAAGCCACTGCAGTGCTTTGTTCTCCCAGCAGCAAGGTTGTGATCACACAGTGCCCACCCCTCTCCCACAACAGGTCAGGGAAGACCACGCTCTGCCTCTGTCCTTGGTGAGGATGATGCCAAGCTCTGTCAGCCCCTTTTGGCCCCTGGCACGCAGATTTAAGGCACAGTATTTATAGTTCATGTCCTCCTGCAATTTGAAATGCTTTGGCCCTGGATTTTGGGATCAGGAATTTAGCCAGCTGCATCCCTCCTGGAATCCTGAGCCGTGACCCCCAGTGCCTGTGGTAAAGCTAAGATACAGCTAATGCCATTAGCTGATAAATCCTCTGGCCACGGTAATATTGGAGTTTTAAAGCAGGATTGTGGCTCCCTGATGGTGCTGAGGGTGCATGTGGGTGTTACAGGAACTACTTTGACTGGTTTTAGCTTTAATGTTTCGAAAGCCAAAAGTGGTGTGAAGGAGGAAATCTGCCACGGGGAGAATGGGGTGTGTCATGTACCTGTTCATTGGTTGGTTTGCTTTTCAATAGGGTAATTTGATTTGTTGTTTGGTTGGTTTTCCTTTGGCAATAAGTGGATCACGAGGTGGTTTGTGCAGTAGGAAATGGTGGGGGTGGCTGAAGGCAGCGTGGCCAGGACACACAGGGTTTCATGCCTGATGTTTCTTGGGATTTGAGAGCAGTATTTACCTTCCATGCTCTGCTTTCCCAGCGTGCCCCACAGACCCAGCTCCTGCTGTCTCCTCACTGTACCTGCCCTGTTTGTGAGTCTGGAAGCCTTTGAGGCTGATGGGTAAGAGGCACTGTAGGAGTGCAAGGGCCTGGCTGAGCAGCTCCCATACGTGGCTGGCTCCTAAAAATGCAGCTCCTCACGCTTTGAGGTGCCTGACACAAACAGAAACACACCTCTCCTGAAGGAACTGCTGTGCCTGAAGGAGAAAGAAATGGATCACTCCTAGAGGAACTGCAGGTTCTCGTGGGAAATTTGGTGATATTGCGTTAACTCAGCAGGTCCCAGGTTTATTATGTTTTCCCATCTCATTGCCCCTGCAAGTATCCCAGAACTGTCAAATCAACAAATAAAGAAACAATCCCTGTGAAATTGCTGAACCTTATTTTTCCAAGGGTTTGCCTTGTGCCAAGGCTGGAGAGATCTGCCCAGGCACATGGACATGAGCTGGTTCCTGTGGTCAAGTAGCAGTGAGCTGGGGGGATGGTGAGATCCTGCATGATGGACTGGAGGTGCTGACTGGACACCAGCAGGAAGCTCTCCCTGGGAAGTGCTCCTGCCTCTGTCGTGTGTCCCCAGCTGAGGTGTGGGGTCATCTCAGACCATCCCTTTCCATCTCTCTCAGGCTGCCTGTCCATCAGGGCAGAGGTGGTGCCCTCTTTCACCTTCACCCTCATCTAGGAGTAGTGCAAAGGTTCCATGAGATCTGATTACTTGCCCTTAGAGAGGGAAATCTTCCCAGAACAAGCCAACATGGGGTTGTTTTTCAGTCTGATTGTCTAATGAATGCTGTAATAAGGCCATTAGTGTCTGCATAGGGTGCATCATGTTGTCTTAATTGCATTGGCATCTCCAACTTGTCAAGTGCACTCTTCCAGCTCGGTGTTATGGCTCATAACAGTGTCACTGGGCACTGGGGCTCTGCAGCACATTTTCAGGATGGCTGAGGAAGGTGAATCCTTGGCTGGGGATGGAGAACACCATGTCCTGTCCATTATTGCACTGCAGAGATTTCAAGCAGCTCTTACTCGAGACGTGCTTCTCTTCCGAAGCACCGGGCAGGGCTGACTGTGAGCTCCAGATAAAATGGAACCACTTCCCTCACTGATTTGTTTGCAAACAGTAACAAATACATGTTAAAGACGCCTAAACGTGTTGCGTGCAGAGACAAACAAGAGAAGGCGTATTGTTTTATGGATGTGCCCTGGGATTGGGAATAGTCTGGTGGTGTGCAGGGTTTGAAACATGAGTGCTGGTTGCAGGAGCCCTGCCCGCCGTGCTGGGCCAGCTGCCTGCAATCCCTCACCCCCTTATTGATGGCCTCCAGCAGTGCGTGATCTATGGCTGCAATCCTGCCAAACAAGTGCTCCGAAGATGAATGGTATTGATAATTATCAATATGGTTCCATAAACACGTCGCTTACACAGATCCAACGGCCCCTATAAATCCTGGCTGGCGCCGCACGCGCCGAGGAAGCGGCTGGTGCTCGTTAATAACTCCCTGCTCCGGAGGGAGGGAGGGAGCTGAGTGCTGCTGGTTGCCAGTGTTTTAGAGGAGAGTGAAAAATGGGGGGGAAAAATTACTCTTGCTTTAAGGAGTGACGTTCCTGCAGCTTGTGGTGTTGGGCTTGGAGTGAGCTGGGGGTCAGCATTCCCCTCCAGAGGATGGGGAGCCCTGGCTGGCCGGGCAGACAGACAGAGCCACCGACACAGAGGTGAGGCAACTTCCACACTGCCCTTCTTTTTTTCCCCCACAAAGAGAAATACATTAAGTAACTCGGTAATCCTGTTTGCAATTTATGCAGATCCTGCTCACTTCAACACCTACTGAGTCTGTTTGGGCTCAGACTAATCAATTTACTGCCACAAACATCTCTGTTAGGGAATTTGGAAATAAATGTTATGAATAGTGAGCTGGTGACGAGAGTAATTAACTGTCTAACCTGCTGGCAAGAGACCCGGCTGTACCTGCCTTTTTTTGGTAAAATATTTGGATTGGAATTAGATCCAAGCGACTCCTCAGCGCTGTTGGATGCTCAGGAATATTCTGCCAACAGATGGCATTTTTCTAAAATAACGTGTTCTAGTTGATTTCTGTTCATTCTTTTTTTGTTGTTGTTTTGTTGTTGGACTTTGGTTTTGTGTTTTTCTTTGGAGCAGAGTGTGTTCAAAGCAGATGGATGTTTGTTTGTTTGCTTGTTTGTTTGGCACTGTTGGGACACTCTGCATCCTCTGCTCCCCTGGTCCTTTCCACGGGTCACATCAGTCACCGGGTGACACGTGTGACAGTCACACTCCTGGGGCTGGGGGTGTCTGGCTTTGTGGGAATTATTTCACAGCATTAACACTGCTGAATGCCAAGTTCTTCCAGAAAGATCTCCAGCCTGGTTGCAGAGATTTTGGCCATAGCTGGGCATTTCTGAGCTCAGCCTCTCTTACATCTTCAGCCAAATTGTCTGTGGTCCAGTTAGGAGTTTAAAGGTGAATAATTGCATCAGCAGGTTCCTAAAACACGTCCCAATTACATGTTTTGGCTGGAAGTCCCCGTGCCCACCGTGTCAGCAGCTCTGATGTGCTGTAATAATAGATGTTGTTTATTTTGTTCTCTCATTAAATTCTTCAGTCTTTCATTGCTCATGTCAGCCGTGACCAGCAAAACACCTTTCATTATCTTAACTTGCAGAATTACCTTTCAGCCAACTGGAAGGGAATTTTTCAAACCACTGGCCTGCTGAATGACCATATGCTAATTCCTTAGTCCTCCGTCAGGTCTGCACAATGTATGGAGCAGGAGCAGGCTGGGATCACGTCGGTCCTGCTCACAAGCTGTGACTGCAGCCGGACTCGGGGAGGGCTCTTGGAATGAAACCAGGGGGTTGTGGGATCACAGATGGGTTTGATGCATTTGGTTCAGAGACGGCTGCTGGAAGTAATTTGTGTTCAGATAAGGGCAGAGCCTCAACATACCTGACAGAAACCATGTGAATCCAGCAGCGCTGCTGCTGTACCACAGCAGGGAGCTAAAGCACTTATGGCACTTCATCCTTCCAGTGCCTGAAGGGAGCCTGCAAGAAAGGTGGAGAGAGACTGTTTACAAGGGCCTGGAGGGACAGGACAAGGGGAAATGGCTTCAAACTGATAGAGAGCAGGGTTAGATTAGGAAGAAATCCTTCCCTGGGAGGGTGGGGAGGCCCTGGCACAGGTTGCCCAGAGAAGCTGTGGCTGCCCCAGCCCTGGGAG
>JAWWLV010000024.1:861173-872002 GCA_035041135.1 Platyrinchus mystaceus | reverse complement strand
GGGCTTGGAGCACCCTGGGCTGGTGGAAGGTGTCCCTGCCCATGGCAGGGGGTGGCACTGGATGAGCTTTAAGGTCCCTTCCCACCTAAAACATTCTGGGATTCTGGGATGATTCAGATTTTCTGATGGCCTTGGGTAAGCTCTGCTTTCAGAAGATAGTTTTGCTCTAACCTATCAATTTAAAGAGACAGGAATTGTGTGGTATTGGAAGCACATGCTCATTTTTTAATTAAAGAATATTATGCAGGGGTTGCAGGATGAATACTGAAGATGCATGGTCCATCCCCTTCCATTAGTGAGGAGACAACACGAAGCTGTAGGCAGACACAAAAGCATTAAAATAATTAATTTTCAGTTTTATTGTGTGTCAACAGAAATATAAGATAATAAGCATTTTCACAAAAATTGTGGATTAAGCATCTTTCTCTGTATCAGTGTTGTGCTAGAAATGTCCTTGCTTTAATGTAGAACAAATAGCCCTTGGATCTCATTAAAGAGGGTATTATAAGTGCTCAGTGGAACTTGCTGCTGGTGCAAAGCAGGTGAGGTTGGTAAAAAAATGATGACAAATATTAAATGAAAGACAAAGAGTAGTAAGGAATGACAAAAATAAATGAGGGTTAAGAACTGCTTATTGTGAGATCACCAAAGGGGAGTTGTGGTCTGGGAACAAAAGTGATGGGATTAGCTGAAGTTTTCAATCATAATTAATGTCTTGAATAGGATGTGACACAAACTGGTGAGGGGCAGCTCAAGATCCTCGACATCCCCTCACATGGGAGTAAATGTGGGAACAGGTCCCACATCCTGCAGAAGCCTTCAGGAGAGTTATTTTGTGCCCAGGTTCACTGTGGGATCCCTGCCCAGCCCGGGGCTCCCGGGAGGGTCACAGCACTAAGGACAGGCAGAGCTGGAGCTGTGCAGCCCCTGGGTGAGACTGATCCTGGGGGCATTTTCCTCATTAACCAGGGTCTGGGTCAGCAGGTGGGAAGATGAGGGTCTGGCATCATGGGAAAGTCGTCACCATTTTTTGACAATGTTTCTGATTTGTGTGACAATGAAAAATTGCAGGTTTTTGCTGGAAGCCTTTGAGAAGTGACGAGTTTCCATTATTTTCAGCTAGCAAGTTGCAATTTGCCAGTTTGGTGTGTGTTTAGGGACAGACTCGGTGGCTGCTGTGCCATGAGGACAGAAACTAGACGGGCAGCAGCAGGAGAAACCAGGACAAAATATATGTAAGGATGTTTATCTTCTATTTATAAGGAAGATACACTGGAGGGGCCTCATCTCTGGTGTCGGGAGGCAGCACTGACTGATGCTCCATCTCACCAGTGTGGTGTTCCCATGGAACAGCACTGGAAGTAGGGAGTTAAAAGAGCTGTGGTGAGGCAGGGTGAGCTGCAGAGCACAGGGATGGATTGGGGTGCTCTGGGAGCATTCCTGTCCCAGCAGAGGTGCTCTAGCAGCAGATGTGGATCAGGTTTAGCCAAAAGTGTGGGGATTTTTTGCCTCCATCACCCTGCAGGCTCTGTGCTGTCTCGGGGCTTTCTTGTCAATCCTGCAGTCAGGGAGATTAAATGAGTTTACAACATAAGGGGAAACGCCTCGTTCTCCCAGTCTGGGGCAGTCACTGGAGCAGCTTTGTATCCTCTCTGGTTTATCATCACCGTTATCTCCTGAAGGGATTTCAGTTGATATTTTGCAGAAGGCTCTGCTGACGATGTGTTATTGACATATTCTTAGCTTAAAACCATTATCATGGTAAACCTCTGGATTTAAAAACTAATTACAAGACATTAATAGCTGAGCCTAAGAGCTAAGTCATGCAAATATTGCTGCCTGCAAAGGGGAATGTACACAAATGTTTGAACTGCTGAGTTAGGAGCTGGAGTCTGGAGGGTGGCAGTAAATCCCAGCCCAATCCTCCGCGTCGTGTCCTGATGTGTCCGTGAAATTAATGGCACCGTTGTTATGAAAGTCGTATCAGGGAACATGGCTATTTTCTTCCCCAAGTAGGTTAATTACCACTAATGTAATTATTTTTGTACTGATTTTTATTTTAATCAAGCATTGCATGAAACAATTAAGTTCAGAACAAATGGCTTATTACAGGAATGTTTGTGGCGCTGGGAAGAAAAGCAGCGATGTTTGAATTATGCACTTCTATTGAGTTACTTTATTCATTAAAATGAACAATTACATTAGGCCTTATGAGACAGACTAAGCATTTCTGGTTAATGTTTGTTCTGTAGCAAACATAATGAGAATTTATATTGGAAATGGATCCCATCCCTCTGGCTCCAGGCATTTAGGAACTGGGCCATTCACAGGAGTTGGGAGAGCTTGGGGAAGAAAGAGAGTTAATCCCTGACCCAGGTGCTGCTGCATTGCCCCCATGGTGGGGGAGGCAGTTTTTGCTTCTCTTTCGGGTTTTTTGTTTGTTTGCTTCTTTGCTGGTTCTGGTTTGGGGTTTTCTCCTCCCTCTTGTGCTGGCAGGGCCAACCATGGTGCACCACTGCCCCACAGTGCTCTGCTGGATCCATGGAGCACGGCCAGCTTCCCAGTTCTGTTCTCATCAGCTGTACTCAATGTCCTACAGTCAAACCTGTTGTGGTTTAGAGGGTTTTTTCCCCATTTATCAGATCAATCCAGCAGTGCATGAACTGTCATAGCCTGCTCATGATGCTGTTGAAGATGTGCCACTTGACGTGTCGATAAGCAGGTGATGGGTAAATACGTGATTTTCCAAGACATTAGACACATCTCCACAGCATCTGGTGCAGTGTAGGTTTTGCATCCTTCCCAAATCCCACAGAATTGCCATGGAGAGGAGCTCCTTGTGCCCCTCAGCACTGACCAGGTCAAGTGCTAAGCTCGAGATGTGGAGTTGTTGGCTCGCTGTGAGTACAGGGTGTCTGGCTGCCTCTGGAAGTGGTGTTGGCTTGGGAAAAATAAATTCCCTTCTGCTCTGTGTGCCAGTTCGATGCAGGACTGAAATGCAAGGTTCTACATAAAAACCCCAATTTTTTTATTAATTGCAAGAGTACTTTCTCATGCTTTCTGAAATTGTTTGCTTCCTGCTTTGTAGACTGTGATTGGCATTTTCAGATCGTCCCTGGAGGTATTTAAAAGATGTGTAGATGTGGCACTTAAGGACAAAATTTCTTTCAAAATTACACTTTTCTGAGTGGGGAAAGTGTCTCTGGTTTGACTGAGGTTCTCTCCTCCTGGTGCCCAGCACATCCCCTCACAGGCACTTTGCAGCATTACTTTTCTCACCAGAAACAGCAGAACTCTGCAAATCATTCCGAGGCCAGTGATGAGTTCTTGTGGTGTCTCTCCAGGAGGCCAGAAAAAGGACTTTCCACAAATTTACCTGATCTTCTCTTTATCTCTATACACAGGGTATCTGTGCAGGATAAAGTACCTTTAGGCTGTCCCAGGTTCCAGCAATGCCGTGGAATATGTCTGAGAATATGGAAATTCATCCTTTTGTAGCCATGAGGGGAAGCAGGGATATGATAACACATTAATCAGTCTGTGGTTCTGAAGATATTAGCATGTGGAAAATTGTGAAAATCATTTCATTGCTGCAGACTGGGTCAAAATCTGAGTGGTTGGGATGATGTTCTCATCTCGTATCGATGTCTGCTGGAAAAAGGGCATCAAATAACATCTGTGGTTAATAGTTATGATAGAAAATGGAGGCTCTGGACTGGATCAGTGACTCCCTCTCTTGGTAAAAACACCCAGGTAAGTTGTAGTTCCCCTGTCTCAGTCCACCCTGGAAAAGGGCAAAATACAAATCAGGGATTGAGAAGAGTAAAGGGAGCAGCAGAGGGACAATCAGCTGGTTTCTTAAGGAATTGCCATGAACTTTTCACACCTGCTTTAGGAGTCAGAAATCTCAGCCCTGGCTCTCTTTCCTCACCATGTCTTTGGGTCTCTTTGCACTGGCACCATCTGTGCCTCTGCAGGGAGCAGGTGATGTGGGCACGTGCCAGTTTGCTCCAGCTCTCCTGCAGGGCATTCCCACAGCCAGGAACTCACCCCCAGCTCCGTAGGGCTGTTAGCATTGCGTTGGAGCAGTGCTGGAGCTGGGCATGGAAATGGATTTCCTGGCTCCTTCCACTTCCAGAAAGACCAAACTACAATTTACCAGTGCAATTAAATGAGTCGTCGTATTTCCCTTCCTCATTTGCCTTCTGCAAGCTGCACACCTTCAGCTCAGCATGGCATGACGGGAGGGTTCATGGATCCTTCTCTTTTCCACAGTATTGAAGGTTAATGAAGTTTTCCAGGCAGTGGCGGAGCTGTGGAATATCCGTTATGGAGGGATTATTTTACAGTGTTCACAGAGAGGCTCCTGGTGCTACAGTGTTTGAGCAGTGTGTGACTTCAGGGTTTGGTTTTCTCACATGTATGAAATTAAGAGGATACAGGATCCGTTTTGAATTAAATTAGGAAAGTGCAACTTAATCCTTCAATTTAATTCTTGCAAACCCCAGTCTTCCTGTGGACATGGATAATCAAGGCAGCTGATTCAAGAAACATATGTTAATATTCTTGTAGGGAAAATAGTGGAGCTTGTCAGCATTTAAGTGACCTGAAGAGAAATAGCTGAAATTTGGTTTTTGGTAACACTTATTCACATCTGTCCCAGGGGATCAGGTTTGATGTTTGGAAAAGACACACACCCAGAGCAGCTGGTAGAGCCACTGAAATGCTGCTGGGCAGCTGAGTTGGGAGCTGGTGCTGGCAATGCCGGGACCTTCCCAGTGGTTCCAGTCTGGACTATTTTATGGGGGCTCCAATGCTGAACCCCCATTGTTCCTGGAAACTGGTGAGTGGCTTTAGTTGGACATAATTTGAAATGATTTGTGAGTCTAATTTTCTACAGTGCTTGGGAACCTTTGGCACATACTTGGGAGTTCAGGATTCTCCAGACTGCAGAACAAGTGAGACTTTCCCTACATTTAATATAATCATTTATCATTTGCATTCTCAGAAGCATGTGTGGTATTTCAAAAGCTGAATGTGACTTTGAAATGAAATATTATCTAATTATTGCAGTTTTCATTGGTGACCATTTTCTCTGTCCTTCATATTTCTCACCTGGCTCATACTGCAGACCTTGCCACGTTCTCACTTATCCCATGCCCTGTATAAAACACATTTCCACCTCATTTAAAATATTCACCTGGTCAGCAACAGTTCCAGGAAGGAGATCTCTGTTTTGGTCTCAGTAAGAAGTCCCAAGTTTCGTGGGAAGCATTTGTGAATGTGAGTGCTGCCTTCCCTCGAGCACTGCAGTGTTATTAGTTGTCATAAACAAGAGGTTTTCACTCTACAGTTTTATCTGATGTTGTGTGTCATTCCACCAGAATTAACCATTAATACAAATGAAAAATGGAGGCAGCAGACACAGTTGTGCACCAGAGTGCCTCGTGAAGACACCTGTGTGTGCAGTTCCTGGGGCGTTTCCAGGCGTCTGCAGCCTGAGGACTTCACCCAGTTGGGTTTTTTCCATGGGGGTTCCCCCTTAGTCCTCCCCTTTGGTTCCCCCCCGGGTTTGAGGCAGTGCCACCTGACCAGGCGTGTGTCTGTGTTCCCTGTGCAGGTGGAGGAGATGCAGTGGGGCGGGGGCGTGCGGGAGGTGCCGCCCTCGGTGTGCAGCCTGCCCTGCAAGCCCGGCGAGAGGAAGAAGATGGTGAAGGGGATGCCGTGCTGCTGGCACTGCGAGCTGTGCGACGGGTACCAGTACCAGGCGGACGAGGTGACCTGCCTGCTCTGCTCCTACAACGAGCGGCCCAACGAGAACCGCACCGGCTGCCGCTCCATCCCCATCATCAAGCTGGAGTGGCACTCGCCCTGGGCCGTCATCCCCGTCTTCCTGGCCATGCTGGGAATCATCGCCACCATCTTCGTCATGGCCACCTTCATCAGGTACAACGACACGCCCATCGTGCGCGCCTCGGGCAGGGAGCTCAGCTACGTCCTGCTGACCGGGATCTTCCTGTGCTACATCATCACCTTCCTGATGATCGCCAAGCCGGACGTGGCCGTGTGCTCCTTCCGCAGGATCTTCCTGGGCCTGGGCATGTGCATCAGCTACGCAGCCCTGCTGACCAAAACCAACCGCATCTACCGCATCTTCGAGCAGGGCAAGAAGTCGGTGACGGCGCCCAGGCTGATCAGCCCCACGTCCCAGCTGGCCATCACCTCCTCCTTGATATCAGTGCAGCTCCTCGGGGTCTTTATTTGGTTTGCAGTCGACCCACCCAACATCATCATAGATTATGATGAGCAGAAAACTATGAACCCCGACCAAGCCAGAGGAGTTCTCAAATGTGACATTACGGATCTACAAATCATTTGTTCCTTGGGTTATAGCATTCTTCTAATGGTGACGTGCACTGTGTATGCCATCAAGACTCGGGGTGTCCCAGAGAATTTTAATGAAGCCAAACCCATTGGATTCACTATGTACACTACCTGTATAGTATGGCTTGCCTTCATTCCAATATTTTTTGGCACTGCCCAGTCAGCTGAAAAGGTAGGTGAGAGTGAACAGAGCTGATGTTCAGGACTCACTGTGGTTCTAAGGACGTGCTGATGTTCAGCTTTACGTGGATTTCCAGATGAGCTCTCCAGTCGGCTCAGTCCCGAGACACAGGCAATATACGGCACTGGTTTCCTTCCCCATTTAGCTCGTGGGCCATTCATTTATAAACTGGCAAATGATCAATAACAATCACATTAGCCATTAGTTTTATTGCTGCATCCATTTCAATTGTATCCTTTTGGTAGGATAAGTGGGAATTAGCTGTCATATTATCCAGAAAGAGGCATCTCCTAAGTAAATCGTTTTGAATACCAGATGTAAGCAAGAAAACTCTCAAAAAATACTCAGTAGACTCCTGTGCCTCTGGAGTTGGGCACTGAGGGAGTGCACAGCCTGATGAGTGCTCTGTGTCACAAACAGCAGCCCCAGGGCACATTTGCAGCACAGACTGTGCATGGATGTCATAGCAGTGCTGTCTGTGATCCCCACTCCCTGAACCCACACTTCCCTGGGCAGGAAAGAGCTTTGGCTTCTTGTTGCCTTTTTTTTGCCTCTATTTTGACTCAGCATTTGTTCTTGAACACAAAACTTGAGCAAGCTCAGCACTGTGGAGGGAATTATTGTGTCCCTTGAACGAGTGAGCAGATTTCAGGTGCCAGCTAACACGTCTCACTTTGAGCTGGGGTAGAATTTCCACATTTGCCATGGTTAAACTCTCAGGCTGTTGAGGTGAAGCTGCAGGAAGACAGTGGTGTCATCCAGGCAGGTCTGTGCTTTGGCTCCAGGCCTCTTCTATGGGAAGGTGCTGCACCAGTGCTTTGTTCTTTCCAGTTTGGGAGATTGGTTGTACAGATTTGCAGTTGTTTTGGCCTCGGTTTTGTCCCTCATTGGAAAAGGAGATCGCTCAGGGGAAGTTTGCTGGAAGAGGGGATCACCCAGGCTCACCCAGGAAGTGACAGAGGTTATGGAGTTTCCTATGTGTCGTCTCACCTCTGCAATGGGCTTTCCATGCAGCCATTGCATCCCCAAAGGGAATTAATTTCAGATGGAAAGCAGGTCTGCCAAGGCTTACAAACACTTCAAATAGCTCTGCTCTCCCTATCAAAGGAGAGATAAGAAGCAGCAGAAACAGCTTTAACCACAGTAGGGTCTGTTTGTGACCTGGGTCTGACACAGGGAGTGTGGAGCAGCTTTTGGGCTCCCTGCCTGGGAGTGGGGCCTGCAGGTGACCCAGATGAAGGGCTTTAAACTGCTGTCTGCAAAGATGTAACCAGGTGATAAGAAAACACAAAGAATTCCACAGACTGCTGCCAGCATTCAAAGCTGTTTGGAGCAAAAGCTTCAGGTTTCCTTGTGCTTGCAGAGCTGTGATCCTCCCTGGGCAGGGCACAGTGTGATGTCCCTGGTGCAGTCCCTCTGTCTGTCCCCTGTACATCTGTCCAGTGCTGCCCCAGGGCTTTTGCTCCAGGGGCTTCCCCCTCCTGCCCTGCAAGAGATGGAGCTGCAATGGTTTTTGTGCTTTGCTTTCTTTTCCATCTCCCCTTTTTGAGTGGGGGTTGTACTTTTTGGTGATTGTTAGTGATTTCCTGTCAGATATTTCCTCTGGAAAATATTGTGCTTTAGCTTAGCCACACAGGCCTGGGCTGAAATGGAAATTGCACCTGCTGAAAATCTCATGCAGCACAATCTTTTAAACTGAGGAATGGTGTTATATATAACACTGTGGGTTTTGTTGGGTGGATTTATTTTATTTTATCAATAAATACAAGCATAATGTTGTTTGGTAGAAGGCATATTGAAAACACCTGCCTTGTTCAGGGTAGAGAATAACAGCTCCAACAACAAAAAAAGAACTCGAAATGTGCTGCAGGTAATTTGTAGAAGGCAAATAAATTGAGAAGTAGCATTTGCAGCAGGTGGAGGGAGGCAGGAAGGTGTGAGGAAGGCCAGATACCAGAGTTTGTGCTACAGGATGGAGATAGAACATGAGGTGTGTGGGAGGTGGCACAGGGAAAAAAGTGATTCCAGACCTTTTTAACCAGATTCTTTGTCCAGTATCTAAAAACTGAGAGAACACATGGTTGGTTATGATTTATAGGTCAGTCGTGGTTTACAGGCTTAGTTTGGTAATGCAGCAAGTGGATTCCTAGAGAATGAGGAATATGGTTGTCCCTCCCAGGTTTCACTGCTCTTTGGAGTTTCCTTGGCTCTGCTGCAGTGGTCACATAGTGGTTCCATGTCTGGGGATTGTCCAGGTTTGGGGGGTTGTGTGTCAGGGTGGGTTTTTTTTGTTTTCCTATGCATTGTATATATTCCAAAATGCTGATATGACCTTTGAGGAGCAGGACATGGTACTGGGAACTGGAATTGTCTTTGCTCATAAGGATCCTTCCTTTAGTGTGGATTCCATAAATCAGAAGGAGATGGGATATTGGGAGGAAATTCTTCCCTGGGAGGGTGGGGAGGCCCTGGCACAGGTTGCCCAGAGAAGCTGTGGCTGCCCCTGGATCCCTGGAAAAGTCCAAGGCCAGGTTGGACGGGTCTTGGAGCAACCTGGGCTGGTGGAAGGTGTCCCTGCCCATGGCAGGGGTGGAATAAGATGGACTTTAAGGTCCCTTCCAACCCAAACTATTCTATGAACTGCACAGAGGAGTCCCTATGAAGAAGGGGTGTCACATCCTGTTCAGCTGACTGAGTGACGGGTCAGGAGGTGCATTGTGAGATTAACCTGGTTTCACAAAGGCACAAGTTTGAATTTCTCGGGGTTACTTCTTTTTATTGGCTTTCTTTCACAGACACCTTCAGGAGAGCAGCGTGGCAGGGTGTGTGACATGCTCTCCAACACCCTGGGAACACCAGCTCACAGTGGCAGTAATAGTTTGCTTTTTTATTATTAGTCTTTTTTGTAGTGTAAATTTTTTTAAAGCCTTACATGGGTGCAGATTTCCAGAGTCAACACTTCAGTGGTACAAGCAAAATGAAGGGGAAAAACCATCTGTAGAAAAAAATCAGAGTGAAATGCAGAGCTCTTAAAACACTGGTTTGTTTTTTCTGTCCCTAGAAGTCAATTTATTGTTAGGAAAACCAATGCCTTTCAACACTAATTATTACCATTTTTTTAACCTTTGTCATGTAATTTGTGATTAAGGTTTGAAGTCCATAACTGTGCTCTCTAACCACCTACAGATGTACTTGTGTGGATTGAATATCCCCCTAGGACCTGATTTTCTCAAATTATGTCATTGGACTAATATAGAGAGATATGTCATCGTTATTTTTATGTGTCACGGAGCTTCTGTTGCCTCGTAGCTGTGATTGCTCTTATTTAGTAATTGTGCTGAGATTAAAATAATACATTTCTGGATGTGTTTACAAGACAGCAGTAACTGTCAGCGTGCTCCTGAATATATCCTCCAGATGGGAGTTTTTCTTGAATGATTTTCAGGACTTTTTGCAAGTTAAAAAGGTTCTAATTGTGACTCTGAGTGAGTGATGGTGGCTGTTCAGCCAGTGTGGTCGCCCTGCTTGGGAGCTTTATTCCTCCTGGAATGATAAGAAATGGGGAATGGCTGACCCTGCACTCCTCAGCCTCCACCAGCTTGGTTTTGGATCCAGATTGCAGGACCCATTGGCTGTAAGCTTTTGTTGGTTTGGGTGGGTTTTTTTGTTGTAATACAAGCACTATGAAATTTGAAGTCCCTAATCCCATCAGCTCTCCCACCTTTCCTCTTGTTTCTCTATTTTTTTTTAATGCCCCTCTTATTCAAATCAATAAGCAGGGGAAGTCAGGCATATTTGGCAGCAACATTTTTACTTGTTGTGTTGAATGTTCCATAAATACTATAATTTGAAGGCACATGCAAAGTGGATTCTGATTCAGATTAAATAATGTCACATTAGCATGGGAGCACTTCAGTCTATGTTCTATTTTTTGGTGAAACTAAGTTACCCTTCAATTCTCTGTAACACAAATAGCAATTAGCCAGGTAGGACACACTTTTATTTTCTCCCCTGGGAAGGCTTGAGCTGACAGTTGCTATAGCAACTACCTGTGTGGATTTGGGAGTTATGAGGAATTTAATGCAATATTGGTTGGAGTTTTATACTGTTGGATGGTGGAGAAAATCAGGCTTTGAGGCTCAGAGGGGCTGTGACTCTGTATGGACCATAATTTGGGGCTCACACAAGGACACTCATGGATTGTAGCTTCTGTTTAAAGGAGGAGTCTGGTAATGGGACCTGCATAAAACTCATTAACCACAGG
>JAWWLV010000024.1:815062-835633 GCA_035041135.1 Platyrinchus mystaceus | reverse complement strand
GCCCTGCAAGGGGCTCTCAGGTCTCCCTGGATCCTTCTCTTCTCCAGGTGAACCCCCCAGCTCTCCCAGCCTGTCCCAGAGCAGAGGGATCCAGCCCTGGGAGAGAACATTCATTCCCTCCTGTGTGAATGTTTGGGGATTATGTTACTTGCTTTTTTACATCTAAAAATAACTACTTTGGATGGTGCACTTTCGTACATTCACATAATTGCACGCTCCCATATTAATTATTTGCAGACTGTCTCACACCTTTCATGACTTACATGACACAAGACTTGTAAATATGCAGGGAAGTGTCAGACTGTTTCCTTTTTATAAAATTAGAATTCTTAGGGCACTTAAACCATCACCTTCGAATTTGATGTCTGAATAAAAACACATTATTCATGGCTAGAAGTGCTTTGGATATTGAAAGCTGGGTAGTCTGTGGGGAACAAATGAGTATTAATTAGTGTATAAGTATTCATCTTTCATTCCATTTTTTCTGTTTGTCTTCTTCTGTGATCTTTTTTCCCTAGGAAATTTGGAGGAAGAGTGAGCAGATATACCTCATGGACCAGTCCCTGTCTTGCTTTTTTACCTAGTAAACTCGTAGTAGCTCTGAGTTCTCCCGTTGATTAATTTATCAGTCCTTACATCCTCTCAGGGAGACTCTGTCAAATTTAGAAATTGTAATATCAGGAAAAAGACAAGACTTTTGGCTCTCTTATCTTCCATCTATTTCTAATGACTCCCTTTCTCCCAGGCAGGGCAAATGTCACCTTGCCAGGGCTCAGGTGGTGCTGTTCTCCCCCAGTCACCACTGTGCTCTCACACCCCTCTTGGTGTCGGGGACGGGAGCAGGGAAAGAGCTGTGGGATTGGGAAACTGAACCTGACATTCTCACTTGATTTCACTGCAGTCCCTGGGATTTCCCCAGCTTAGGACAGTGCAGGATTTGGAGTCCTGTTTCCTTTCTCCCCGACTCCGGACTTGCATCTGGCATCTTTTGGGACGTGAATTCTTTCAGCTGTTATTGCTACTGGCACATCCCCCAGGTGGCTCCAGCCTCTGGCCAAGGTGTTGTGTCTGTGGCTCTTCCTGCCTCCTCGTGTACCTTTGGTGTTTCTGCCCAAACCTTGCTGTATTTTGTCACCTGTGGAAAACAAACCTGTGGGATGTTCCGACGCAGCGCTGGGAATGACGGTGCTGATGGAGTGAGGGAGTGTGAGCTCAGGATCCGAGGCACAGCCCAGCACTCCTGTGTCACTGGCAGAAAATCACCCTGGAAAGGAGGCAGATACTGTTCTCTGTGGACACGGAGAGCAAACAGAGAATATATTTGTGCAGCAGGGCCTGGGTTTGTTTGGGTTTTGGGGGCCAGGAAGCAGCAGCAAATCAAAGCAATGGCACAGCAGAAATTGGGTTTTCTCGGTGTTTCTTTCTTACAGGCATTGCTTTCACACCCAGACTCTCTGGAAAACATCACAGGGTGTTTGTTTCTCTTCATGGGCTCCAGGGAAGGAAATGTGGGTACCTCCTAGTGAGGTATGGGATACATTAGAGGAGAGCACCCTTTTGGTCAGGAAAAGAGGTCTTTTGACTTTGGGGTGAGATTGTTTGTTTTGAACTCTGTCTGATGGCAGGAACAAAGGCAGGGGGTTATTTTTTTTGCCATAGAGAAAAAAAAAAGGGAAGGGAATTGGGTTAAATACATGTAAATGCCCATGAAACACAATGGAGACACGTAGTAGGGAAGAAAGGCATTCTGGGGTTTGGCTGAGTTACTCCTCTGTAACTCAGAGCTGTGGGTCTTACCTGGGAGCAGTCTGGCACTGCATCCAGTGAGATGTGTGTTCTTGCTGTTCAGTGGAAAAAGAAATAAAAAGATACAGTTGCCATAGTTACAGCATTTGTCACGATGCTTATCATGTCCCTGGGATAAGGAGCCCTGCAATAAATCGGGGCTCTTATTAATATCAGCTGTTAAACATTTCCAGGGTATTTGAAATCAAGACTTTCTGCTAAAAATTAAATGTTGATTGCAGCAAAATTGGGCTGTTAAACAGTGCAGCTCGGAGTGTAATTTTGTTAGACACTGTGTAACAGAATCATACACCAGGAATACATTTTCCAGGGAATTTAGTCTCTTTGCACCTCATGAACATTCTTGATTTTCCTGTTAGGATGTTTGTTACTTGCAACTCTGCCAAGGAGTTGGAGCAGGCCAGCTGGCAGGAAGGGAGGGGAGTTCCTGGGTGTGAGGAACAAAATTATTACTTGTCTGATTACTGTATAACCATGGAAAGGCTGGGAGAATTGGGATTGTTCAGCCTGAAGGAGAGAAGGGTGACCTAATTGTGGCCTTCCAGGACCTGAAGGGAGCTACAAGAAAGAGGGAGAGACAATATTTACAAGGGCCTGGAGTGACAGGAAAAGGGAGAATGGCTTCACACTGACAGAGTAGGGTTAGATGGGATATTAGGAGGAAATTCTTGGCTGGGAGGGTGGGGAGGCCCTGGCACAGGTTGCCCAGAGAAGCTGTGGCTGCCCCATCCCTGGAAGTGTCCCAGGCCAGGTTGGACAGGGCTTGGAGCTCCCTGGGCTGGTGGAAGGTGTCCCTGCCCAGGGCAGGGGTGGAACTAGATGGGCTTTAAGGTCTGTTCTAAGTGAAACCATTTAGTGATTCTCTGATTTACTTGGATATCTGCTTGGGCCAAACAACTGGGGTGTGCAAGGAGAAGAGCTGGGGTGTTGCTGAGATAGGGATTGGCCACCAGAAGGTGCTGTTTGGGAATGGATTTGGTGAGGGGGGTTCTGTTGGTCCTCAGTAGCTGGAGAGAAGGGGGTAACACATCACAGGAGGGCAGGAGAAATAAATGATGGAGAGATGTCCTGGGAAGTGTCAGGGCCATGCTGGGAGGGGAAGAGCTGCAGATGCCCTGGGGCTGGGGACAAGGCAGTGGGGACACTCTGGAGCACAGTCAGGAGGCAGAGGTGAATTGTTTCCTTACAGCTCTGACTCCAGGACTCCTTTGGGATGTTTTAGCCGACCATTCAGGTCATAATTTTAATTATGTTTCCTGCAAACTGTTTTCACACGTGGCTCTAACAGCTCTCCCAGAGCCAGGCTTTCCAGGTGAGATAACCAAAGTGCTGTTAATTACTTGGTTTTAATCAGGTGAAAATAATTTGCTTCTGTTTGTTATCTTTCTGGCCCACAGCATTCAAACAGAAACATTATAAAGGTGGTTTGAATTAGCAGGTTTTCTGTACCGTCAGCTCCAATTTAGGAACATGAGTTGGGTTTGTTTCTTCCCTGCCATAATCTCACACAGATTTGGAAACACATTTATTAAGATCCTGTGCACTTTTCCAGCTCCAGGTGAGGCTGGTGCAGGTGAGGCACTGGGGCTGGGATTGGTGGGAGGGTTGTACAGTGACCCTGCTTGTCCTCTGGTAGCCGGTTCCATCCTCCCGTTCTGCTCCCCTCGGAGCAGGATTTCTGTCCCCCATGGCCTGACCACATCCCACTCTCAGAGCACAAACACAGCTCTTCCTGAGGCCTCTCTGCAATCTTTCACTGCTGCAAGTGTTGATAAAGCCTTCCTGCTGTTCATCCTCTGATCCCACTCTCGCTGATGCTTTCAAGCTTCACCTGATGCAGAGGTTTTTATCTGTGAACAGACAAGGAGGAGATTGGGGAAGATGCAGCCAGACATGCTCAAGACTGATGTTCTTCAGCAGTACCTACTTTGTTGATTTTAGCCTTTATTTGGAAGGGTACAACTAATCCTTCTCTGTTACAATCTTATTTCCTGACTCCAAATCTCAATCTCATATTCTCTGTCTGGCAAAACGCTGATGATTTTTCGGGCCATAAACAGTCTGGCTCTGCTCTGTGACTCAAGGTCACATTTTATTTTAATGGCTCAGATGGGAAAGTTCACAGGAAGGACTCTGGATGGATCTGTGAAGATCTCACCTTGATTACAGCTGCAAAGCCAAGGGGTGGCAGGCAGAGCTGGTCCTTCAGCCCAGCCCTGGGAGGCCAGGACGGTGTCTGTCACCACAGGCACTGGATCATCCCTCCAGCTTAACAAAAGGAGTTTATTGAGGCTGACAGAGGTATCGGCATGAGCAGCTCCGAGGCAGAGAGATAAATGATGTGCTTTGTTTGTGTACAGAGAACTGTCCCTGGCCTTGGGAAATCTGTCAGAAATGGGGAGTGCCACCTCCCACCAGGGAAAACAGGGAATGAGGATCACAGCCCAGTGCTGTGGGATAACCCAGGACACCCCATATCCCTGGTTTTAGAACTAATACAGGTGCACAACTTTATAATGTTTTTCAGAGGAGCAGATTTCCTCACTGAGTTTCCTCACTGAGTTTTGCCCTTACCATGGTCATGTCTCCTGCCAGAGACCAGGGGATTTGGGTGCCTTTCCTCAGGGATGTGTTTTTGAAAGGCACCTGCCCCTGGGATCCCAGCACTGGGGGTGTTGGCAGGGACAGGGGCTGTGGGGCATGTGGGTGCTTCCAGCAGAGTGGTGGAAAACCAGAAAACCTGAAGCATTCCCAGTGTCCAAGGGGGAAGATGCTCTAGAAGAGTTGTAAGGAACCAATAACTCCCCACATTATTTTATACTGTACTGTAAATTTTTAGGGTGAGCAATGCTGGTTGTGCTGAAACTGGGAGGTGCTTTGCTCTTGACTGGAGCAGGAGTGGGATTTCAGTGGATTGCAATTCCATGCCTGTCTGGAGAGCTGGAGTTTAACTGGGAGTTCACCACTGCACTGTCCTAAAAACAGCAAGTGTGTGTTTTGTGCTACATTCCATAGGATTTTTCCTTACTTGTCTTTGTAGACAGCTTAAGCTTGTTCTCCACAGAGCAGAGTTAGGGCAGGGTGCTGGTTATCCCATGCCATTAGGAAAAGCTTCCCAGCACACACAGCTGTGTTTGTTCCCCCTGTGGCTCTGAGCTCTGTGCACGAGCTCAAGTCCATTATTTATCTGGTCCATGAGATGAAAACAAGCCCAACTTTCAAACAGTCCCTTCGTTCTTCTTCCCTCTTTCCAAAGAGGTGCCACGTGCACACGGGCTGTGCAGAATGACCTTTACATCATTCTGTGGGTTTAGGGTGATGGGTGTGATGAGCTCCAGCCCTTTCTGGGATTCCCTGGGAAAGCCTGTTTCACTGGAATCAGTGGGTATCATTCTGCTTGAAACGAGGCCAGAACTGTCTGGCTTTGTACTGCAGTGCAAACAAGTGTTTAATAGAGTTGCTTTCCCTACGTTGTCTTAGCTTAGAGTTCCTTCATCCCTATGGATATAAAAGTTCACCAGCAGATTGGGCTCATTCCAACGTGTTTGCAAGAAGCCAAAGCAAACACTTATTGTATGAACTCAACCCTCCCACGCTGTCTTAGGCTATAAGAGGGTCACGTTGTTGCCACTCTGTCCTGAACTGATTCTATCATTATACCATTATCTCACCCAAGAACTGCCTTTATTATTCTTTCTGTTGGATTCATTCCCTGTTCTCACAGAAAGTGCATTGTAACCAAAGTGAGGAGTTAAAAACACACACCCCGAGAGCTGCTACTACTTGAAAGCTTTATGAGCTAAAACAGACTTTTTAAAGAAAAACCTACTTCAAATCCCCATGTGCCCTGGGGAACTGGCAAGGTCAGACTCTTCCTTCCTATTAAATCCTTGTGGGAACTTCAAAGGAATCCTCATTAAAAGAAGCCAGGATATTGAATATTTGTAATAGTTGTGTTGGCCCTGGTGCTGCTCTTCATGAGCTGTGCCAGTGCCCTGTGTTGAAGCTCACTGAGGAGCTGTGGCACTGCAGCAGCTCTGCAGGCTGGGTGTGCTCAGGGGCTGCGTGACAGGAGGGTAAATAGCCGTGGCTAAAAGGGAGAATAATAAGGAAGCCCTAAAGGTAAAATATGGATAAAATATGAGGCATTCAGAAGGGGAAGCTGTGTGAAGTGATGGACAGTGAGTGCTCTTTAGACAGAAACACACCTGCAGCATCTGCCCAGCCCTGCTCTGAGCAGGGCATTTGCATTCACATGGATAAGCATCATTATTCCAATGATCTGAAGTAACACTTTTGTTATTAATTGCATTCTGAAGGCCCCTGAGGTGAGCCAGGTGAATCCAGGCTGCCGAGGCTGTATAAAGCAGGTTGCTTTGGCTCTCCCCTCCCGGTGCTCTCTTGGCATTAATCACTCACTGCTGATCTCTGGCCACTGGTGTCACCTCCTCTGGAGCAGCAGCTTGTGGATCTTTTCAGTGCTCTGCAGACTGGGGGCAGAGACACCTGAGTGGTGTTGGGGGGTGGGAGTGGACAGCCAGGCTGGACATGTGGCCCCAGCCACCCTGCCTACGTTAGCTGAGTGGAGTCAACAGAAAACCTGGCCTTGCCTCCCCCATCAGCATCTGTGCACAGGTGGGACAGGCTGCTTTGGCTTCATCTCCTGCAGCATTTGGCATTTTAGTGGCAGCTCGTTGGATTTCTAACCATAAGCATTGCATTGTGTGCCAGGTAAAATGTGCCTGTATGGCCCCACCTGGGTTGTGATGGTTCTGGCCAGCTTTGGGATTTCCAGTGATTCCTAAGGACAATCCATCCAGTTATCCCACTGGAGAATCCAGAGGGCCATGTCCAGCAGACACATCAAACAATAGGAGCAATAGGCTGCCATCACACCCGTTGTACTGGGTAAATCAGTGATCAGCAAACAGAATGAGTCCCTTGAGCTTTTCCTCCTGCCCTGTTGCTGTTTGTGACCTGCTGCTGAACCTCCCCACGCCTGGAATGTCGCTGCTATTCCTGGCTGTGCTCAGCACCCAGGAACTGATTGTCGCTGCTCTACCCAGAGTGACAAATCTGACAGCTGGGGATGATGTCATTTAGGAGAAGAGGAGGCTGTGAAGCAATCAGGGAGGAACACACTTTTATTGATATTATATTTGTAATTTAATATATTCACATGCTGTTATTAAAACATGAGGTTCCCTGTGCTCATCTGCATGAAAGCCACGTGGTTCAGACTGCAAGGACCCCCCACACACAGGGGGGAAATGGGTTTGTACCACTGCAGGTACTTAGAGACCAGATAAGGTGCCAGTACACCATGGCAGCACAACAGAGAGATGTCAAAATGTGATAGAACAATCCATTTACATTTAGATACCAAATTTAAAATTATTTTCTCCAAGCTTCATTCCATTTGTTGGGGTTTGGGCAAGCATGTAGAATCATTTAGGCCTGTTGCTTTCATCTCTTTCTCATCTAAATTCCCCAATTTAAAGGCAGCAGAGCATGGGGACAGCTCTGTCTTTCTGGCAGAGATGGAGGAGGAGCCATGTACATCCATTTTGCTTTGAGATGGACTAGAAGTAGGATTTAATAATCAGCCTCCGCTCTGCCTGGCACAAATGATACGGGTTTCTAAGCTGGAATTAAGAAAGAGAGAAGGTAAGAATTATCTGCCACAGTGGCTGCAGAGGGAATCAGAGCAGGAGTTCCAGGCTTGGAGCCATCATGATGTCCCTTCCTGCTCCGAGCTGGGAATGCTGAGATGTTTCATACATTTGATAGCCTGAGATGCCTGGGGGTAAAATTCATTTCTTGCACTATAAATCTTTTCTCTTTAAGCATGGAAGAGGTTACAAATGTGCATAAAATTGAAGTGCAAGTGATTAAATCTCACTCTGAGTCAGTATTGACAGCTCTGCCTTGCTCTGGGATGCTGTGGGAGCTCCTTTCTTTGTGGCCTGTGCTCAAGATAATGAAAACCAGTCAAGTGATGAAACATATATCCAAAGAGGCTTTTTGCTTCTATTTGTTTTTAATATGTTGTTGGCACAGATCCAGCTATTTCCAGTCCTGTTACTCCCTTCTGGAAGGGGGTGGGTGTAGGCTCTCAGTGCCCCCACTGCTGAAAAGAGAAGGGGTTTAATTAATGATTGGGCTTTAAGGAAGCATTGCTTGGTTTCCATGTGCAGCTGGGCAGTTGTTTTCACTGGGTGGTGTTGCTGCAAGCTGTAGGTGTCCTCACACGGATGGCTGCAAGGCAGGAGGGTGGGATCCACTCAGGGAGAGTGAGGAAAGGCACAGCACATAACTGAGAGGACAACCCAGAGCTCCCGTGGGTTTCAGTCTCCTGAACACAGTCACATCCTAAAGGAAAGCCATGCTGTGAAGTGTCTGGGCTTTTGGGGATCAAGGGGCCTCCCTGTGCCTCTGTCAGGACAAGAGAATTTTTTTTTTTGAAGCCAAGTAAAGGCAAAAGCATAATGGGAGCTGGAGCATCCTGTGCTGTGCTCTGCCTTATGGGTGTGTGTGATGAGAAATCCTATGAGGAGCAGCTGAGGGAGCGGGGGGGGCTCAGCCTGGAGAAAAGGAGGTCAGAGAGGACCTCATTGCTCTTTACAACTCCCTGACAGGAGGATGTGGCCAGATGGGGGTCAGGCTTTTCTCCCAGGCAATCAGTGATACAACAAGGGGAAAATTCCTCAAGCTGCAGCAGGGGAGATTCAGGTTGGTTTTTAGGAAAAATTTCTTCACTGAATGAGTGGTCAGGCATTGGAACAGGTGGTGAAGTCACCATCCCTGGAAGTGTTCAAAAAACGAGTAGATGTGGCACTCAGTGCTGTGGTTTAAGGGGTGTGGTGGTGTCAGTTGAAGGTTGGACTTGATGGTCTCGGAGGGTTTTTCCAGCCTCAGTGATTCTGTGGTTCTCTGTGGTTGCCTGTGGCTGGACTGAACTGGAGATTGTGCAATGATCCTGACTGTGTATGGCACTGTATCCTCCAGATATCCCTCATATTGATTTCTTCTCCTATTAACACTGTCACTCTTCACTGCTGATCAGCAGAAAATTAGCACACAAGGGCACTCGTGGGGAATGGTGATGGGAAGCCTCTTCTTAGGGTCTTTAAGGCTCTTTAGAAAGGTCCCTGTTTTTTTTTCCAAACAAGTTACACGGTGCAAATGCCTGGAGCGCATTTATTTGCAAACAGGCAGGGTCCAGGATGTTTCCTTCCCCCACGGGATTGTGTACTCAGAAATAGCTGTCAGCCCCCGTTCATCCCACGGCTCCCTCCCGTGTTCCTGTGCACCGAGCTCGGGAAAGGGTTGGATGCAGCTGCTCTGTGTCCCTCTGGACAGAGGGAATGGTCCAGCACTGCAGATTCTGCACGTGCAGCTCTAGGCTCTCTGCCAACGTGTCCAAGTCAATGGCCAGCCGAGGCTGACATAATTATATGTACGTTAATTAACATGTATATTTGTTTGCAAGAGGACAATGTGTGTTCACTGTTGGGAAGCTGTCAGCCATTAGCAGGAGCAGCAGCAGAGCGTGGGAGATGTGTATCTGCTCCCGTTTGAGGAACAGGGAATGCTCGTGTCTCCCGGATTAAAACATGGTGAATCCTGGTAACGCTGATGTTTCATTAGCGTCCCACATTTTCATGCAAATTAATTTCTTTGAGGAAAATCAAATCCATACCTGGTGCTAATTGCCAGTGATAATGATGAGCTGCGACTCAGTAGAGATTTGTTATCAAAGTAGACTGTTTCTCTCCTCAAGTCTTCAAGACTGGAATGTGTCTGGAATTGCACATGGGCTGAGCTCCAGGTTTCTGGAGTTAGTGCAGGAGCAGAGCAGTGAAATGCACAAACAGCTATCAGGAGACATGATCTCCTCTGGCCTAACAGCCTTTAAGGCCAAGCAAGATTGTCTTTCCTCTCCTAGAATAACCATGGAGCTTTTATTGATCATTTTACCTAAATGATGGATGAGGCTTTTGTCAGCTACATCACCCTGGTGAGGCAGAGCCGTGCCAGCCACAGCATCACTGTCTGAGTTCAGAGCCCATCATTCCACGGAGAGCCTACAGGTGCACATTATCCACAGCATTCCTTGGCTCAATCCCTTTGGCACCGGTCCTTCACCGTCCTCTTGGAAATGAGAGCTGAGCTACTGGGGCTGAACTGGTGAGAAAACTCATCAGCACAAAGATCAGGTTTGCTGAAAGGCTGAGTAACACCCTGGGAAGCAGTGAAGGGGTGACATGATATGAACCAGCAGTGGAGAGCATCCAAATCTGTCACAGAACTGCTGCTATTTGAAATTGGAGCATGTAATGGGTAAAGCTGAAGTATATCACAAAATAATACATGGAATTACTCTGCAACCTGTTCCATCATGACGGGGTTTTTTTCTAGGCTTATTTTACCCCTTTTCAGCATTTAATAGCATTCCACAGTTTATTGGATATTTGCAGTGTAGCCTTGGAGGATAATGAGTTTTATCCTGGCAGATGTTGGACACCTTCGTGTCCAAGAGAAGTTAATGGGAACTGAAGATGATCAGCACTTTGCAGACTCGGTCCTTGATTGAACAGACAGCTCTGACTCGTCTGGGGCATGAGAAAACAGCTGACTTGGGGCTTCAGGATAATACTGCAAAGAGCTGGAGTTACATGGGAGATTCTTACATGCCAGCCTTGGGAGTAAAATCATTTCTGTGTCACTAAAAGATAGTGAACACCATGGAAAATATCTGGTTTAGCAGAGGGGCTGAGAGGAGCCCTGGGATGCCCAAAACCAAGCAAGTCTGAAAAGCAGCTTTGCAGAACAAACTCAGTTGTTGTTCTCACTTCTCTTAAATCTTCCTGAGAAAGATTTACCATGAAACACAAACTGTTCTAAAAAAAATATCCCAAAGGAGAGTGGAGTCTGTCCCAGTTTAGCAGCCTGAAAACGTTCAGCAAATGGTTAAAACTCTCTCAAAGACAGTTGGGATTTAAGCTTAAGTGTTTTAGCAAACTGTGGTAACTGTAAATCCAGGCTCTTTTTTTTTTATCTCTATGGAGGGTCAGGTTGGATCTCAGGAAAAGGATTTTCCCCAGAGGGTGGTTGGCACTGCCCAGGCTCCCCAGGGCAGTGGGCACAGCCCCAAGGCTGCCAGAGCTCCAGGAGGGTTTGGCTGATCCTCTGGGGCACAGGGTGGGATTGTTGGGGTGTCCTGGGCAGGGCCAGGAGTTGGACTGGATGACCCTTGTGGGTCCCTCGAGCTCAGGATATTCTGTGATTCTGTGTCCTGAATCTGTCAGTGTTGCCAAACTACTGCGGAACATTTTGCTTTGTGTTCAGCTGCAAATAGTTGCAGATTTTCCTGAGAGGAGCGTGTAGCAGTGCTCACAAAGCTCTTCCTTCTCCTGACTGCTTTGATTTCCTTCTGTTTGCAAACAGATTGGATTTGAAGGTCATAATTAGGGAAGCTGGTACCTCCATCCCTATATTGAAAAATTCTCAGAAGTCATAAAACTTGAATCAGAATTGCTTTATCCATGAGAAAAGCCACGTTTAGCCCAGGAGATTTAAGAAGTTGGAGAAAATGTCGCTGTTTTTAGAAAAAAGAAATCTTAATAGGATCTAGTTGCGGTGCGCCGGCAGCGAGGTCACCCAGACTGCAGCAGCCGGCCAAAGTCCATCGCTGGTCACGGTGTTTGCAGGACCGGCTGGAGCTGCAGACGGGGCTCGGGATGGCACAAGGGCGGGTTCAGGGATGGGGGAGCAGCGCCGGCCCCTCGAGGGCTCGGCTGACCCTTCTCTGCTTCTCTTGCAGGCCCTGCTGCAAAAAAGAAGTACGTCAGTTATAACAACCTGGTGATCTAGGCCGCTCTCCGGGGGTGAGGATTCCCCGCCCGCCGGCGCAGCCTCCCCCGCGCGGGGCGTCAGGGCCCGGCAGTGCCCGGGACGGCGCCAGGGGAGCCCCGCGCTCCGACGGCCGCTCCCCCAAACTCCTGCACCGCTCTGGGTCCCGCTGGCACCGCCGTGGCCACCGGCCATGGCCTCGGGCCTGCTCCAGCCATGGCCTCGGGCCTGCTCCAGCCATGGCCTCGGGCCTGCTCCAGCCATGGCCTCGGGCCTGCTCCGGCCGCGGGAGCCGCCGAGGCCGCGGGCGCACCGGCCCCCCGCGCCGGCTGCAAAGGACTCTAAGGGGCTAATTCTGTCTTTCTATGTACTTCCAGACTGCAAGTTTTTGAACTCTCTGTACAGTTTGTGAGGATTTTTGCATATCGCCGTCCATGTTGTTCCGAGGTCACTGTTTGTTTTTGGATGCCCAGTTTCATTGACGCCCTGTGCTCCCGGCACTTCTCAAACCAGCCGACAACTGAGGAGCTCAGACCTGTGTACATGACTTGTATGACTACTCTCGTATCACTGCAATCCATATACCTTATTTTTTTTAACTAAACAAACAAACAAACAAAAAAGAATTTAAAGACCAAAAACTGTGCTGGTGAAGTTAGTCCCCCCTTCACACCTCCGATGGGCTGCAGAGGAAGCAGAAGGATTTTTGCTGAGTTTTAGTAGAGGTCTTGATCTTTGGAATGCATGCCAGTAATGTATTTTATGGTACATGTTAATAATTTATGTTTGATATTTGTATTTGTGTTCTATTTTGTTCTTTTCTTTAAGGTATATGACTATTTTGCAATAATTTCAATGATTCTTATGATATTTGGAGGAAAGAATATGGCTTTTACATGTCTTGAGGTTTTTCTCTGTTGATGCCCCACCATGATTGACCAGTGTGATAAGGACTTACAGAAGCATGTATGTTTTATACTGTTTGTAATAAGTAATTTCGTTAATCTTGCTGCTTATGTGCCAATTTAGTGAAACCAATCTTTGCCGCAACCTCCTCCCTCCCTCTCCATTCTCTCGATCCTGTGATATTATCCAAGAATGTATCAATAAAGGATTTTGGTTAACTTTTTTTTATTTACTCCAATAAATATATTTTTTCAGTTGTTCCCTCCCCCTTCCCCCCTGGTGACTAACCTTTATTTCATGACGTTGATCAGATGAACATCCAAAAACCCGACACAGAGGTGCACAGAAATCAAGTCTGGAAAAGGTCTTGGGGGAGCTGGCAGCTGATTGCAGGAGGAAGAAGTGTTTTTTTCAGGATGTTTAAGAACCCCAAAATCCAAGTTTGAGTCCCACAGGGACAACCTCTCAGTCGGTGTTGGATGTCTCCAAAGCCGTCAGGTTTGTGATGCCTTTGAAGGATGCCACGTTCAGTAGCACCCCAGAACACAACTAGGTGAGCAATTAATCAGAGCCAATCTGCCAGGCAAGGGTTGGGTGAGCTGGGGGAGGGAAAGGGAACAGCTGAGGCAAGAGGTGAGAGGAAACTCCTTCCCCCTGCAGCACAGCACCTGCACATCACTTTGGGCACAGGACCCGCAGCTCGGGGGGTGTGACAGATCCTGGGGAAGGTATTTAGCCTCCCATTTTCTCCAGACAACTTGATCAATTATGCTGATGAAGTTAATAAGCATCAAAAGAAGCTGTGACAGCTGTGCCACAGGGCCATGCATAGTGATGAAGATCTCCATGTCAGCCCTGACTGGCTGTGGGCACTGCAGGGGTTGGTGCAAGGCCTGGGTGGGGTTTTAATATTCATAGATGTAATAATGAGTTACAGCTGACAAGAGGTGAAATTCCACCCAAGTAAAGGCTTTGTTAGCAACAAACTAATTACCAGCAAATAATGAAGGCAGAGGCTCTGCAGTGTTTTCCTTTCTAACCACAAGGACAGAGCCAGTGCTGGGCTAGGTAAGTACCTTACCATCAAACAATGGTTTTTGCTCCAAGACTCTAAATATTTTTTTTCAGACTGAGCAAAAAAATAGTTTGCTGATCTGTTTTTCACTTCTTTTTGGTGAAGGGGAGACTGAGGTGCAAAGAGGAAATGGTGCTAAGGGAATGATGTGGGAGTGAGGCTTTAATTTCTTCTCCCAGCTCGTAGTGCATTAGATCCAACAGAGAAAAAAACTTGAGCCTTTTATTTTCCTGTTTATTTTATTTTTATAGGGGGTGTATGTTCTGGTTCATGAGCTGCATTTTGTTAAAGACTGGCCACTGATGTTTTTACCCCTCTGACTGCAGATCTCATTTCAGACAGGGCATCCTGCTACAACATCTATAAACAGAATTTAAAGCACAATTATGCTTCTTGTATTAAAAAATTATGGATTTTTATTTTTAATGATATTAATGCATTAGTAATTTTTAAATTACCTCTACCCCCTATATCTATGCACTAAACTCTGCAGCGAGTCCCTGAGACCAGCAAGGCACTGGTTTAAGAGCTGGCACAAGGTGAAGACATTGCACTGTGGACTGTTGATCAATATTTCCTTTTTTTTATTCCACAAGCTGCACCAGACCACACTCTTACACCCACACAGCTCATTTTCAAACACAGCTAAACGAGCCTTTAACTCCATTTAGAGTCTTTTATCTTACAATTGACTGTACTTGGCATCAGTGCAGCATTATTGTTGTTTTCTTAACATCCTCCTGTCATTACCCACTGAGTACATACATGTTACACTGCTGGTTTGGCCTCTTCACTGGTGTTATAGCACTGGTTTGGTCTCTACTCTGGTGTTATGGTACTGGTTTCATCCCTACACCGGTGTTATGGCACTGGTTTGGTCCCTGCACTGATGTCAGGGTACTGGTTTGGTCTCTGCACTGGTGTTATGGCACTGGTTTGGTCTCTGCACTGGTGTCAGGGTACTGGTTTGGGCCCTGTCAGTGTGGTATTACAGCAGTGACCTGAGCAGATGCAAAGGTAGCTGGGCCTTGCCTTAAGACTGCAAGTTTTATGTCCTGTAAATGGCAGCTGTCAGTGATGGAATGTTTCATGTTTGGACAAGGAAAGCTGGTGGGATTTTCCCAAAAGCCCCACGAGCCTGTGTTTGTAGGCACTGCAAAATGAGGTAAAGGCAAAGCTGCAGCACAGAGCCCGGAGAGCAGAGGGAGGATGATTTGAGTGGACATGGAGTAGGAGGTGACCACAGGCTCTGCACCTCCCTTCTCATTGTGATGAACACACTGTGAGAAATGCCTGTGTGATTGTGCTGGGAAAAATTCCTGAAGAATGGGAGTGATTTTTTTTTTGGTTGCCATTTATTATTGAGTCTGAATTACACCAAATTGTTTTGGTATGTAAATGCCAAGTTTATTGTTCATAAAAATCATTGCAGAGTTAAGCTTTCTGGGCATGTTATATGATAGATAATGACAATTATTTAGCCTGAGTCAGATCTTAGTCTTCATTTGTGACATTAATTGCCTTTATATATAATGAAATGCACTATAATGCTCCCATATACAGAATCTATGCATCCATGAAAGTGCTAATCAAACATATTTATTAATTTCTAAGAGAGCATTTTGTCAAGGCTTTGATACAGCTGAGTGTTTTTTGGTAAATAGCCTTTTCTATAAGATGTTTAGCAAAATATTTTGATAATTGCTTTTTGTGCTACAGGCATAATTAATATTATTTATAATAGATTAATAAGAGCTGAGGGGTGAGATGCTGCTTCCATCCAGCTTGGTGATGCTTTGCCTCTGCTCCTGTGGAGTCTGAATTACACCAGCAGCTCTCAATGTCCCTGGCCTTTCCCAAAACCAGGTCCAAAAGGCCAATTTTGAATATGTTGAGGGTGGCTGAACACGACATTACAAAACCTGGAGTCCCAGGAGATTTGGGCTCTCCCCTCCGAGCTTGTTTCTGTTCATTATTCCCCTTCAGCCCACACTTGGGAGGAAATGGAACTGAACTTCCACCTCTCCCATCTGGGGCTGTCAGCTCCAATTCCCTGCTCCATTCTGAGCTTGCCAATCACCACAGCTTTATTTGATATGTACTGAGGGAAAGAAGAAGGAGGGTTATGGGGGGCAAGTGAGAGCGTTGCTGTGTTTGCAGGTGCTATTCCAGTCTCCTGGGAGAAGGAGGAGTGTGGGCTCAGCTTCCACTTCTCAGTGGGAGAGCAAGGCCAGTGATTCTTGGAGAGAGCAGAGCCTCTCTGCTGTGTGCCTGGGGAATATTTGCCATCCAGGAGGGGTCTGCAGTGCAACACGTCACAGCTCCCCTGGCAGTTATTTTACTCCATACCATGGTCAGTAAATCCAAGCCCTCCAGACAGGGCAGGGGTTGTGTGGCCTTAAGCTCTGTTAACAACATGGCTTAGGAGTGCAGTTACTTTCCAAGGTGCCTATTTGCTGTTTGCTCTCCTGATACAGCCACAAGCTTTGCATTATAAAAATTCCTTCACTGAAGAAGTGGCCAAGCATTGGAACAGGCTCCCCCTGGAAGAGGTGGAGTTTCCAGCCATGGAAGTGTTCCAGAAATGAGTAGATGTGGCATTTCTGGTCTGGTTCACTTGACACAGTGGTGATGGGTTGAAGGGCTTGATGATCTTGGAAGTCATTTCCAACCTTAATGATTTTATGATTATACTTGTACCACACATTTATTTTCAGTAACTTTTATTTCCAGCACCTACTTTTATTTCATATCACCCAAGAAGAGTACTCCTCCTTTTTTTTCCCCTTAAGAATGATCTCAACTTTATTTTTTCCTTCAGGTTTTCGATGCCTGTAGTACACTTGGCTTCATATAATGTACAAACCCAAAAATAGACCCTGTGCAGAAAATGGACCTGCAGGGAACAGGATCAGTTTTCCCTTCCAGCTCCTGCTGGAACTCACTCAGAATGTTTAGCAGAAGGGTCGATGGGCAGCACACACCAATGCCTTTAATCCTCTCCTGGTCATCAGGACTAAGGGAAAAAAGTCCCAATTTAAGATGTCAGGTGATCCATGTTAACTGGTTTCCGTGGTCTCTTGTCAGCTTCTGTTTATTCATTTATTTTATATCTCTCAGTTTTGACCAAATCTTGAGTAGATCTTGGCTTTATTCCACAGGTACCAGGTAATCCCTTTAAGCCACTTTGAGATGAAGGAACTGATCCCTTTAAATCTTGCAGGATTCCAGAAAACTGCCAAGAGCGTGGTGGGAGCACAGCGGGGCTTGTTCTGCTCACACTGTGTGAAATCACAGTAGAACCAGCTCTTCAGAGTCCCAAGTCCTTTGCTTGCCATCTTAGTGCTGCTCCCTTCTCGGAGAGTGGCTTTACACAGCTGGTTTGACCCTGGGGCTCCCTGTGCAGCAGCCAAGGGCTCCACCCCAGGCAAGCTCCATAAAAACAGGGGGGGGAAAACTGTGGGAGTTACAAGGTGCAACTGAGCCCTGGGCATGTAGTTAAGCGTTGCTACATCTGCAAAGGAAAGAAGAGAAAGGAAAATGTCTTGTCCCCTTTGACAACTGCAGGTCAGAGCAGACCCTTCTGGAAGGCACTGACTGGGGATCCAAACTCCAGGAGAACATCAAAACCCCGTGGCCAAGGAACACAGCAGGTTCTGCTCCTTTCCACCCCTTGCAGATCAAAGCCTGCCCTGCAAAGCTGCTGAAATCCTGAATTAACACCATCCTTTCCAGGTCTCACAGCAGGAAGCACAGGCAAAGGTGGTCCCTGGCAGGGCTGGGGGTGTGAGGATTCCTCTGGCACCAGCAATTGCTCCAAGGCACAGCTGGGGCAGAGCTGGCCTGTCACAGGGTGCAGCATCTGTCTGAGCATCACCTTCTCTCTTGGGAGCTGTGGTCTTCAGCTTTAAAACTAAACCAGCTTGGTCTGTTCTCCTCAATCTTCCAGGACGTGTCTTAAATTCTGCCAACCTGCTTCCTACCCCTTCACTGTTACAGATATAACACACAGTATAACCTGCTCCCAAACCCCTCCCTTCTGTGTCTAACAGGATGCCGATATAAAAGTCTGCCTTGGCAAAATAAATCATCAAAAATGATCCATACCCATTTTTACCTGGATTATTATAGTGCCTTTAGTCATTCTGTAGACAGCAGAATCATATAGCGAATATTAATGATGGTGATTTTAGTCTGGCATTATTTGAAGTTAAATGGCAAATGTTTACTTACAGCCAGCAGGAGTTTTTCCAGGTATGGATCATGTCTTTCAGGCCACTGTGGGACTGTCATGTATGGACTTGGGGTGAGGAAGGGCCAAAGGATGCTGCTCCAGACTGTGGGAAGGCATCCCCCTCCTGCTGCCCAGGGCAGACCCCAGTGGTCCTGCCCACCCAGCTGCTCTGTGAGTCCAGGGTTCTCCTCAGGGAATGACAAAGCTGCTCCTGTGGCTCCAGGAAGGTTTCAGCAGCTCAGGGACACGCAAAGTCCCAAACCACAATGACAGAACGTCCTTCCTTCCCACCTGCCAAAATAACTTCCCAGCAATAGGCTTTGTCTGGCTTTATCACAGGCTTATTGTCCCTGCTGAAGATTTATTAAATCCAGCAATGACAGCAGTTCTTCCTCCCAGTCACAAGCTTTTGTCTTGTCGTTAAAAGTTTTAAACAGCATCTCACACAACAATGAACATCACATACATTTCAATGAGCCCCTTCAAGGAAGAAATTCAGCTAATCTGTGATGAATGTATCTCAATCTATTGCTTTTTAACTTATAAAAATGACTGTCTCCTACTACATTAAATCATAAGATAAGTGAACCTTTGCTCTTAACTTTTCAGCTGGTATAATCTTGTATCTGCTCTTGCACACGTGGCTTTGGAGCAGATAAATTACAGTGCATGTGCCTTTCCTAGTGCCTGGCAAAGAGGGTCAGGGAATCAGCAGAGATGGCAGGACATTAAAGGCCAGGCAGCAGAGCATGGCAGAGAGAGAGGAGCAGGAATTCTGACCTCTTCACTTCTCCTTGGAGCTTCCATACCCTTTTTTGCACTCCCATCAGCACATAAGTGACCAGAATTCCCCAGGCTAATCCTCCTAAGCCTCACCTAAGGTAAAGACATTATTTACTTGGGAAAACTGAAGGGATATATAAGAGAGAGACAGGAGAGACAACAAGAACAGGTACAAACAGTACAGTAATGGATTTCATACAGGTTGAAGCTTCACCTTGGTACCAAAGACCCGCTGAGCCACTGGCACTCCTGGTAAGTCCTTTTCACATCTCATTTGCTCTCACAGAGGTTTGTCTTCAGTGTTCAGGCTCAGAGGAGACCATGAAGGACTCTGGGATACAAAGTAAAGCACAAAATACATCTCCTCACATTTCCTCTGTAGCCCTGCTTATCCCTTTATCTTGTGCAGTTGATCCCTACACCCTAATTGCTCCTCCAGAAACATCTGTCACACTGAACCCAAAATATAGACCATCAGAGATTAAGAAAGAAAAATCAAGTGCAATTTAGGAATAAATTTAGAAAGAAGATTTTTTCAGAATGTCTCCATTCTTTCCCATCACTGTTCCATTTCTGAATCTTACCTTCTCATCTGGAAATAAGAAGGACACTCATCTGGAAATGAGGAGGATGATCCAGACCACTTGTTTCCTTCCACACAGACACAGACCTGGTGTTTGCTCAGGCCGGGGCTGACGTACAAACTGCAGACACTAGAGGGCAAGGGTGCACACAGATTTATTTAGGATTTAGGAGGGCACACGGGGCTGTCCCAGCGCCTGGGACAAGGGGAACACCAGCCTCGGGCACTGACCCATCCCTGGACACCCTCGCACTCGGAGCTGCCCAGCCCTGGCTGCAGTCCCACCCACCACTGCCAGGGTGACTCTGATTTTTCACTCCCTTCATGGTTTCCTCAGCTTTGAGCTGTTCCTGTGCCATAATTTTGTCTTCTGGGTATAGAAGGTACCTGCATTCCTTCTCTGATTGGAGTGGCAGCTCCACAGGTCTCCTTTCCAGTCCCAAACTCATTCCTGCTCCTTCTCTCCACGAATCCCTCCAGCTGCAGGAACAGCAGCTCTGGGGTTTGTTCTCACCTCCACTGAGCATCTGACAGTGTTTGCACCACATTTCCCTGCTTAACACAATTATCACTTCAAAGCCAATGCACTTCAGATTCCACAGAGGTTGTGTTTATTTACAATGAAAAACTGCAGGTTTGGTTCACAGGGGGAAGGAAGGAAGGGAGGAAGAAGTGCCATGGGGAAATGCCTGAAGCCCTGGACTTTAAAGCCTGTCAAGGCTCAGGCAGAAAGGAGGCAAGTTGAAAAGACAGATAATTTTTCCCCAAGTATGCTCCTTCAAAGAGTTGGAGCTCGCCTTTACACTTCTGCCCAGCAAAGGAAAATGTACATGGAATAAAAATAAATAAAATAAAAATATATATCTAAAATAAACATATAAAACAAATTATATGGGAAGAGGTGTGTATTCATGGCCAAGAAGCAGAGCCCTGAGCATTCTCAGCCCCTTCTGCACAACCCAGGGGACCAGAGCACTGAAACCTGTAAATCACAGGGTGTCTCTCTGACAAACAGGCACCTGAAGAGGTTAAAATCCCTTGGGAAAACATAAGCTTTGAGGATCCACTCTGTCACAAATACAGACCAAGGCACAGCAGGGTGTGAGGACACAGAACCCAACAGCTGAGGGAAAACATTTAATACACAAAACCACTCCACTTGCTGATTCAATGATTAATGTACAGCTTTTTGTCACGGAGTTGGTTTTGGTTATGGAGTTGGTTTTGGTTATGGAGTTGGTTTTGTTTATGGAGTTGTCTTCCCCAGGTTTTTAAGGCAGTTTCCTTCAGCCATGTGGGTTTCTGGTTTTGTTTGCTTTGCTTTCTTTC
>JAWWLV010000024.1:802731-814962 GCA_035041135.1 Platyrinchus mystaceus | reverse complement strand
AGTTGTCTTCCCCAGGTTTTTAAGGCAGTTTCCTTCAGCCATGTGGGTTTCTGGTTTTGTTTGCTTTGCTTTCTTTCGCTATTTATACCATGAAGTTTTGTTCACTTTGCTGTATTTAAATATTGAAGTCATCATGTTTTACTGGCATAAATATTTGTTTTATTTAAAATCTACTTAGCTGAAAGATAAACAAGAGAGCAAGAAATCAGAAATGACATGGAGTTTAAGAGGAAGAACAGCAATTAACTCTGCCAAGGTGTTAACCTTTTTAAAATGCTGCCTTTGACAAGCAACACCCTACATGTATTAATTGTTCCAAAGACATTTTCTTGATTTCAATCCATTTTTCCCCTCCCCTTTCCTCATTCCACTTCAGGTGCCACATTAACCCTTTCCATCCCTCCCTGCTGTGATGGGGGCAGGGATTTGAGGGGCAGCCAGGGGAGGTGGCAGCACACCATCCTTGCTGCTGGAAAACCCCACCAGAAGAGCCCAGCTGAACTGACCCCAAAGGGTCTTCAGTCTGCAAAGGTGCCTTCCTTGACCTCAAGCAAATAAAAATTATATGCAGACAACTTATTCTGTCTTTTCTTTCTAATACTCCCTCTGCAGTCTCCAGTGTGTACCCCTGCACAGTGTGAAAATGGAATAAAAATACACCACACATTTGTTCCAAGATGAATTAGCACGTAAACAACATGTACCTGAAATACCTTGTGTGGTTTTCCCAACAGAAAGGGTTACATGAACATTAAAGCCTCCTCCCCTCACTAAGCAGACACACAATGTTTCTCCAATGATATTGATCTCACAAAAGCAGTGAAATGTCTGGCCAAAGTACTGGTTAGTCTTTACAGGGCTAAGAAAAGGTCACAAGGAGGGTTTAGATGAATATGCATCTCCCACATCACCTGCTGACCCCCAGACATGAAGAGGACGTTGAGCAGCCCCAGGAGAAGCAGCTCTTGTGCCATGGGGCACCTGTGTGGCTCCAGGAGCACCTTTCCAGCCAGAATTTCACTATAATGCCATCTCTGCTTTAAGCATGAAGAGACTCTCAAAAGCACATTTCACTTCTCACTCTGGGGGGCTGCACAGGCCCATGGGACCCCCAAAACCACGGCCAGGACAGGGAGCCACGGGCAGCACCTCCCTGTGGAGCAAAGGAAAGGGTTGTCTGAATGACAACGAGCCCTGAAAGCAGCAAATGGAATTCAGACCCCAACAAAACCAAGAGCACTTGCAATCTTCAGGTGAGTGAGCAGGTAAAATCCCAGAGGAATGTGGGATTAACAGCTAATCCAGGCAGAGAGCAGCAGGCTGCCTCTCCCACCTCGCTCCCTGGCTCCTCACTTGCCCATGTGCCCAAGGGATGCTCCAGGAGATGCTCTTGGCCACAGGGAGCTGCAGGTGCTCAAGACATTTTGTCACCTGCCTGTGGTGAATGCTGCTCCTCTTTTCCACTCCCCTTCTGCTGAACCCCGTGGGGAAAAGCTGTGGGAATTCACCAGAACAGCTCGAATACACAATTAATGCAAACCTGCAGGAGCTCTTTAAAACACTTCTGGGCCTCCAGCCTCAAATATAAATTAGCAGGTGGGTGTTAATGTATTTTTTCCTTCCTGTCACGATGATGGATTTTTCACTTTAAAGATAAGACAGTGCCTGATAGAGCCAAATATTGACAGAGGAGATAAAGAGGCCTGTTATGATAATGGCTGTAGTGAAATGCTGTTTATAGAAGTATAGCTGGAAATACAGGACTTTCCCTACTGTGGAATATTGATCCCTTCAAAAGAAATAAAATTAGCTTTCATCTGCCTGCTATACCTGTACCTGTATTTTATACCTGCAGTGGAAACTACTTTTAAAAACAAAGATCTCCAATTTTGTCCCTTGCTGATTCTTTGCAGAACTGATGAACTCAGTCCTGTCAGTTGGCTAAAAGTTCAAAAATTCCCACATACACAATTTATGAGGAAATTCTGCTCCCAGAACACTGACACGAGCCTGGAGTAACTCCACAGACCTTGGCAATAAGGAAAAACAAGGTCTGACAGAGCAGAAAGAACCCCAGTGTATCAGGGTTATTATCTCCTTCCAGTTGAAAATGAGAAGTGGGAAGGAAAGAGAAAAAAAAGGTATGTTAGATAAGAACATATCTGTTATTTGAACACCTTCAGTTCTCCCTCAGTTTTTCTGTCACTCTCTCTCCATCTCTATTAATATAAATTAATCTAAAAATGATATATAAATGACCTTAAACTCCACAGGGCCCGGGCACACACAGGGATTTGGGTTGAATCATTCAAAGTTCACTGCTGACAACAACTACCCCACTCTGGTGCTGAACAGACTCCAGTGTCCCTCCTGGCTGGAGCAGAACAGCTCCACAAGGACCCTTTCCAAGACTCTGTGCACCCAACAGCCAGTACATAAAATCCTTATAGAAAATACAAAGCATATATGGTAATAAACTGCTACTTAAAATATAAAACCTAACCAGAACTGCCTAATAACTCCAGAGAAAAAGTCTGCCAGGCTCTGTCAGATGAAACTCCATCATCTCAAACCTCCCTGGAGTTTTTCTCTGTAATCCATCACTAAAATCAAATTATAGCAGTTACCATGGAAACATCTTGACCAACAGCCTGATTTTTTTTTTCCCCATAGGAAGTGAAATATTGTTCCATTCACACCCAATCCTGCCCCCTGTCAGGGCTGCTCTGGGTAAGTTGATGATCTACTCATTCCCCCACTTGGCAGAAGGCAAAATTTTCCATTTTCCTCCATGCCCTGTCAGTGCCTTTATTTCCCCTATTGCTCCTTTTTTTTTTTCCTCTTTATGAATAAACTGCTGAGTAACACAAAGCTTTGGGAGACAAAGGAATGAATGGTTGAAATCCACCCTGCTATGTCTGTGTAGGGCTCTCCATTTTCATTCAGAAATTGTTCCATCTAGGCATTCTACTCACATTTTATAGCAAAGAAATCCCAGGTGACAGCAAAGCTCATTCTGGGGAGAAGTGAAATATTCTCAGGCTGACATCTTCGAAGAAGCCCTGGGTTCCTCCAGTGATCACCTCCATGGAACTCAGAACCTGAATTTCTGGGGAAAGTCAAACTACACAAGACACTTCCCTCACCTTTTCAAGACCACTGTGGGTTGCCCAGTTCGTGGCAAAAACGTTTCACTGCAGACACACTTTTAAAGGGTCTTTCCATCCCAGCAGACACTCAGCCAGACTCTCCCTATCCCTGCTCTGATGGGACCACATTCTCCCCTTGGGAATCCCAGAGCTGATCCAGGGAGTGCTGACTGGGACCTTCCTCATCTACATACAGCAGGTTTTCCATCTCTGCACGATTGTTCAGATTTATAGTGTGATTAAAAACATAAATTGTCCTCATTCACCAAACCCAGTGTGCAGCCATATGTTATTTCAGGAGGCTGAATTTTTATAAAGTTGTATTTTTTTATGACCAAGACAGTACAAAACTTCTGTTTTCAATCCAAACAAAGCCTGTTCTGAACCTTTTTTTGCTTAGAGATTGTGTTTCAACAGCTTGTTTAAAATTAAAACCTAAAGGAAGAATCATAAGAGGCCTGATTTATTATTAATAATGGGGGAAGATAAATGTTTTCAATCACTTTATGTCTACAAAGTACCACAGGCTCCCACTAGTAACTTTGATGGCTCAGGCAGCTTCCTGGGCATTTTAATCTTCAGTACCCAGGAGACAAAATTATGGCAATAGTGGTAAGTAATGAACAGGGATTAGTAGTCAAACAACCACTTAAATAATGAGAAGAAAAGGCTGACTTAGTATTAAACTGTTTGGGATGTGCTGGCCTCCTGTTCCTGTGAGGAGCTGGGCTGTGGTTACAGAGTCACTGTTCTGAGGATGTACCCAAAATATTTGTTGTTAAAAACAACAACAACAAAACAACAACAACAGCACAAACAAAAACACACCAAAAACCCCACAAAAAAACAAACAAACAAAAACACACCAAAAACCCCACAAAAAACAAACAAACAAAAACCTAAAAAACAAACAAAAATCCAAGAAGAAAGGAAGCAAAGCAAAGGGATGAGCAGTCAGGAACACTGGTGTATCATCCCAGCCACTCTCTTTAAGCATTCACCAGGTATAAATATCACAGTCCTCCAAACTGTCAGATTTATTCCCGTTTTACCTCTCCTGCCATCTGTGCATCTGCCATTCCCAACACACACAGCACTTAGCAATCCAATTTATTGTTCTCATCTGCTTGGGGCTTTTAAGTACGTGTTGAAGTTTGTGTCAGAAGTTCCCATTTGTGTGAGGCTGTGATTCATGCAGAAATAACAGATTTAGAGCAGGAAACCCGAGCACACGCCCCATAAATCAGAGCTGAGCCTCCCCGGGGCACATTCCACTCACTCCACAGGAGCTGGGATGTGTGTCAGTGCAGACCACTGACTGGCAGGGAAGGTGATGAACACTGTCACGGCATTAACTGGCTCTGGGAAGAATGATAGGCAGCTGCTGCCTCCTCTGGGATCAGGAGGGGCTGGGAATGGTGCCCACCCCACCACTCAGTCCCTGCACAGCTCCTGGGACGGACAGAGTTAACACCCCTCGGGTTTAAACTGGTCTCTTTGCCATGATTATGTGCCCTGTTTACTGCTCAACCTATAGCATTAACATACTGAATTATCCTCATTTCTCCAGAGCTGTTTACTTGTCCATTAGGTGAGACATTATGGCCATCACTGAGCTTATGCTGCACCTCGAGTTCCCTTCTACCAAACTGCTCTAAACCTTCTCCACCATGAACTACATGTTCCCAGTCTCAGGAGTGCCTTCCAAAATACTTCAAAACTAGGATTAAGTGCATCCTGCAGGTGCATTTATTTTCAAGTACACTCTAAATGCAGACCTAGAATTTAGAGACCCCAAAGCCGTTCTCCGACACGTGCAGGAAGCACGGCCAGGACAGGCTTTGTTTCCATCAAATATTCAGCAGCTGATGAAAATTTAACATGGAAAAATGACTGAGGGAATACTCCTAAGTGCAGAATTACACGGGCAGGTTGGAGCTGTACACTGTGAACAGCAGCTGGAGCGCTGGGACGAGCAGCTCCCGCCGCTCCACTCGCCCTCAGTGCCCGGGGAACAGCTCCCCATCAGCCCTGAGCCCACAAACAGCCTGCTGGGAGCAACAGGAGCTGCTCTGGCAGCACCACGGACCGGGATTGAAGGAATGCACAGGAAATGTCTGTGCTGGACACAGGCATTGGGCTGGGAACCAGCGTTTAGCACGGGGTAAAGAACTGCTGTGTGGAGCTCTGAGGCAGTGACAGGTGACACCAGTTCTCCAGGAGCTGCTGGATCTTTCTTTACAGATACAAAACAAATTACATTTCTAAGTTGATGCCCTGTCTGAGAACAGGCAATTAAAACTGTGTTTGATTTTCAATATCTCATTTAAATCTTGTAACAAAGTTCAATTAATGGCCTTGGAAAAGTTTTCTAAAACGTAATGCTGCCTCTCTGCAATGCTTTTTATGGCTTTTCCTCCTGCACAGCCTTTCTTCTTCCCTTTGAATCCAGGCAATATTACAGAAATATTATCTTTGTAAATGCAGCTGAAGTTGATGATATTATTGATTTCAGATGGCCTGCCAGTTGGAGACAAATGTCCACATCACTATGGAGGCACAGAACAAAGATTTCCAAAGTACTAAATTATTCAGCACAATCCTTCCTCAATGGAGGGGTGAGAAATGTCTGTGGGGAGGAGCAGGACACTGACCTGAGGGAAAAGAGGGATGTGGAGGAGGAGGCAGGTGGGAGCTGAGACACAGGGACAGAGCAGCACAGGGAAATTTCACAACAAAGGAATTTTACTTCTTCAGCCTCAATCCCGTCCCTGCCCCAGCCATTCACAGCAAACACCCCAAACGCTCTCCAGAACAAATACCAATGGCACTGAGACCTGATTTTGTTTCTCTGTTCCTAAAACATGATAACCCAGGTACACAAAGGTCTGATCACTCACTTCCCAGCACTCAGAGCCACCTGCTCACAGACAGGCACTGGGGCCACAGGGCCCAGGAGCCCATCCTGAGTGGCCTCAGGTGGTCCAGGACCTTAAATTTGATGCACATCAGGGTGCAAAGGGTTACATTGGGAATTCTCTTCCCCCAGTAATTATAAAACCCCAGTTTGAAGGGATCTGTCCTTCACCACCACATCGCGTCTCAGTGCTGAGACACTTCCAAATCTGACAGCACTTAATGAGACAACAACTACCTGAGAGGAGGTTGGAGCCAGGTGGGGTTGGTCTCTTCTCCCAGACAATCAGCAGGACAAGAGGGCACAGGGCTTAAGCTCTGCCAGGGGAGGTTTAGGCTGGATATTAGAAAGAAGTTCTTTCCAGAGAGAGTGATCAGGCATTGGAATGGGCTGCCCAGAGAGTGGGGGATTCACCATCCCTAGAGGTGTTTAAGATGAGGCTGATGTGGCACTGAGTGCCATGATCTGGTAATCACAGTGGGGTTGGATCAAGGGTTGGACTTGATGATCTCAGAGGTCTCTTCCAAACCAGTTAATTCTATGATTCTATGATAATTAGCAGAGAGCTTTAACAAGTGCCAGTCATCTCCCACCACGAACAGTGCTGACCCCCTGCAGCCACTTTCACAGGTAGGGTTTGGTCCTAGAAATGGGGTGGTTTTTTTAAAAGCACTGCGGTCTAAATCATGTCATATTCTCAGTGAAACATTCGGAGAGCAAATGTAGAGTCCTGGAGAGAAAAATGTTACTCACAATTTTCACATAATGGAGCTGCAGCATAAAAACGCCCTGGGCTGAGTAATTGTGAAAGTGGAGCCAAAAATAAAACCCTGAATTTTTTCCCAAAAGTGAATTTCAGACTCCCATATCCATGGCAAGAATAAAAGTTTAATTTCCATCAATATAAAAGGATTACAGCTTAGATTTGCATGGATTGTCACAGTGCTTGGCTACACCAGCTGAAGTTCCTGGATCCTGTCTCAGGTCAGCCCACACAATCAGCTGCAATGGCAGGGAATGGGAAAATCTAAAAAAACACTTATTTTTCATTCGTTTTGTCCTCTCTGTTATCACGTTTAAGTAGAAGTTGCACATTCATTACAGGATTTATTTCTTGTTTTTTTCCCTCCTGTCCTGTCCCTTGTTCCCTGGGAGCAGAGCCTGACCCCCACCTGGCTACAGTTACCTGGTTTGGCAGAAGCATCTGGGCTATGGAAGCTTTGCTGGGTATTTTTCCTCTTTTTTTCCCCTTTGGTTCCTAAGCAGAAGCGACTCTCGTTCACCAGGAAGAGCTTTTGCCGTGTTTCAAGCAAGTACAAAGTCTCCAAGCTCAAATTGCACTAATAATTTATTCTGGTCTTGAAATCCCCAGGGTTATTTCACAGAAAATGTATTTTAAGATGTTTGGCTCCAAAATGACAAGATAACAGACGATACATATTCATTTTCTCCCCCAAGATGGTGATGAGATGTAACAAAATAAAGCAGCAGCCTCAGCAGATCCTCCCTCCCCCAAACAGACAACTTGTGGCTTTATCTCCCCGATACCACCCGAATTGTGCTGCCATTTATCTCGAGGGGGTGTTTATGGCAGGGATTGTTTGCAGCTGGAGCTACAAGGCATGAAACAAACTGATAATGGAACTTTCTTTTGAAGCTTATTCTTCTGCGGTGGCATTTTTCTTTTTCCCTTTATGAGCTTCATGACAGCCGAGCAGTAATTTCCTTTCTGTATTTTAGCACAAACAACAGATTAGTGTCACACTGTTTGCTGGGAGGTTTTGCTCGCTGCTTCCATGAGCACTTGTTGGCGTTTGGCGTATTCAAATAAAGAATGCGGTCATTCATAAAGATAAACCCCAGGAACATCTTCCTGGCACGGCACAGGGCGCTGCAGCACAGCTCCTGAATGTGCTGGGGAGCCACAGAGCCAGGGGTGAACGACGGAATTTGGAAGCTGAATCACAAAACACAGAGGCCAGGACTTTGTCTCCCCTAACAGACAGAACTCAGCCCTTGGCTGCAAACACGACAATCCTCGCGGGCCAGAAAAATGTAATGCAAATGAACGGCATAAATCACAAATGGTAAATTATTTAGCTGGAGAATATAGAGAATACAGAATATAACCTCACTGAAAAAAAATTACTTTAATTTTTGCCCTTCTTCACAACATAATTAATTCTTTTTTCATACTTACAGTGATATCACTGTAAGGAGCCACAAGGAAACGTTGCATGGCAGTTCCTCCTGTTTCTCTCATGTATCTCTTCAAGGCAAAGTTTTCTATTCTTCCTGTCCTCCTCCAGCATTTAAAGATCAACCTCACCAGGAACCTCTATTTTCTCCAGTGCTTCCAAAGCAAATGCCCCTCACACAAGTTTGGTTCCACCGCTTGCTCACATGCCTTGCAAGGCTTTGCATCCTCATGGTGAACTAAAATCTTATAAATATCTCCTTGGATATCTGCTGCCAGAGGATTTCCTGGAGCACAGCCATGCCCTGGTGCTGTCCCAGCTCGTGGCCAGCCCTGCCCTGCCCACGATGGCACAATCTGCCAAGGCCGTGTAGAGCCAGCTCAGCTGGAATTCACTGACTGCCAAACCAAAGCAGTGCTGGCTTAGATCCTCACACTTCAAACAAAAGCCTGAAAATACCACACTTTAGCATCAAGTGAAGGATGACACACCATTTCACGGGGAATTTGATGAGGACAAGGCCAATGCAGTGGCTCTGCAAGATCATGAGAGGAGCCCAGTGATCTCCACTGACGGTCAGCAGAAGGTTCTGGCTATGGCAGCACAGCAGAGACAGGCGAGGGGAAACCAGGCAGTACAAACCAGCAGAGCAAAACAACTACAGAATCACAGAATCATCAAGGTTGGAAAAGACCTCCAAGATCATCAAGTCCACCCTTTGACCGATCCCTGCCTTGTCACCCAGCCCAGAGCACTGAGTGCCACGTCCAGTTGTCCCTCGGACACCTCCAGGGAGGTGGAGATGAAGAAGAGGAACATCAGCACAGTATCTTTTTGGCCCAAGGGCTCTTCTGACCCCCCCAGGCAGCAGGACCTTGGTCTGGTTCAGTCCAAGGTTCATAGTTTTGTTGCTACCACGAGCAATTAAGAAAATTGACTGATCTGCAGACGGAACTCTCAATATTGTCTGAGATACAGATTGCTTGAGTTTTGATCAATAGCCAACATATAATTGAAAATGCATTTCCCCAGTTGAGCACGCTGTGCTCCTAATGCCCAAGACACTTTGGTGGGTTTGACTGATTTGGAATAAAAGTAAAGCAAATTAACCACCATCTGTACACAGTTGTTTGATGTATGTGGTTTTATGAAGATCCAAACAGCCCCTGAAAATAAGGGTTTGCTTTTTCTTTGCACACCAATACAAGAGATGTACGTAGTGATTTGAAAAAAAATAAAGCAAAGATCTACTTTTAAAGACCACCATGAAAAAATGATTTACAACTTCCACAAACTTCACATTTTAAAAATAAAGTACTACAAAATTCCTTCCTTTTGAAGTAGATAAAGAGCAATCAAGAACAAACATTTATCAAGTTTCTCTCCATCGAAGCAAACAGCTGAAGGGGACCTTTTTTTTGAAAACGGAAACGAAAGTGCAGACGGGGGATCACGAAGCCCCACCCGACATTTGGAAGCGCAGCGAGCAGCGGGGCCGTGCCCAGAGCTCAGCATCCCGCACCGCCATCGCCATGGCAACCCCGCAAGGACATCCCCCCGGTCCCCGCAAGGACCTCCCCGGTCCCCGTAAGGACCTCCCCGGTCCCCGCAAGGACCACCCCGGTCCCCGCACAACGCGAGCGCCCCAGAGCAGTCCCTGGGCACGGCTAAATTAAGTGGCAGCCAGATGAGCAACTCTTTCCCTCCCCGTCTCCCGGGAATTGCTGCTTTACCGGCCTTTTCTTTGCTGCTGCTGCGCATTTTTAATTTACACACTGAGCCTTTCCCTTCTCCATTGATTCCCTACATGACAAGGGAAGTCCAAGCTACACCTACTGCCCCTCCCTCCCTGTTCCCCACAGCCCCTGGAAGCAGACCTAGGCTCTCTCTTTAAGGAAGATCTGCCAATCACCCAGAGCTCCAGCATCTCATTCTCAAGTACAGCAGATGTTTATGTCTCTATTATGGGAGTCAGCCTGGGAGACCTTTATTCAAATGCTGCTGCTGCTATGAAGGGTCCAGTGGCCCCTGGTGCCCTGGGATTCAATCTCCTGGGCACCTGAAAGAGCCAAGGTTTGGCTGCACGTGTGTCTCTCCCCTGCAGGGAATCCCACAGCGTGCAGCACGTGCAGAGGTGGAGGATGATGGAAGGTTTATGGTGCCTGCAGGGTGGCCCATCAGGAGGAAAGGCAGCTTGTGTGGTCAGACTGTGATGAGACATGGAGGGGTTTATTTTCATGATTTCCAGTGCTGTTTCAATCCAGCACAAAGCAGTGACACCCCCAAAAAGCAAAGGCCATTTAGTGGCTGCAGGTCAGTGTCCCAAAAACTGGGAATGAAGTCCCCTGTGCCCATGCTCAGGGCCCATGAGAATTAGAGCACCATGGAATTGCTAAGGTTGGAAAAGCCCTCCAAGATCACCAAGTCCAACCATTCCCCAGCACTGCCAAGGCCACCACTCACCCCTGTCCCCAAGTGCCACATCCACACGGCTTTTAAATCCCCCCAGGGATGGGGATCCACTCCTGCCCTGGGCAGCTGTGCCAGGGCTGGAAAACCCATTCCAGGAAGAAATTGCTTCTAAAATCCAATCTAAACCTCCCCTGGAGCAACTTGAGGCTGTTTCCTGTTGTCCTGTCTCTGGTTACAGATAAGGTTTGGAGTCAGCAGCTGGTTTATGGCACCAGACACAGAGGGGCTCACCAGCACTTGGTTTAGTTCCTGCACCAACACTGACCACTGTTACCTTCTGCTAAACACCTCCACCTGCCTGCCAAAGTACTTTAAACACGGCTCAACTCCCCAAATGGGGGATGAAATATACCTTTTGTGTATGAATACACTTATTCTATGAAACACAGACAGAAATCCCCATATTGACGACAGTAATTTTCCTGCAAGGGTCACCCTGGGTTGTACTTGCCAACATAATTCATTAGTCTGTCTTTGATCAGAACAGATCCTCTACATGGAACTTATCTTTTTTTGATATAAAAATATTTTATAACTCTAAATTATAGACCAAAAAATGACTACAAAGTGGAAAATTACTATTGGGGGATAAAAAGTAATCTGATTAATTGCTTCCTGATCACTGTATACAAAGATCAGGATATGAGAATTGCATTTTATTGAGTTTATTCCTTCTATATTCCCACATAAAAGTTGAGTTTATCTTTTAATTGATCTACAGTGCATTTACATATAAATCTAGAAATTTGGGGGTGGGAAGGTGGCTTTAAATGAGCAACAGAGGAGACACGTGGCAGCAAGTCAGGAAAATAGAAAGGCTTAAAATCAGTCTTAAGTTCCTCTTAAAGAACACTGGTGCCCCAGCACTGGGGGCATTGCCATTTATCCTCTAATTAATCAGGCTTTTGTCTTAATTTCTGTAATTGCTTCACAATTCTAGGAGAAAGCAAATTCTTAGTTCAGAAATCTTTACCAGTGGCAGAGGATGCAGCCTCGTGCTGCCTCCTCAGAGTGCCCATCCTGTGCAGATGCTGCTGAAATGGAATAAAATACAGCAAAAAGGGGCCATCAAACAGCTGCCAAGGCCTATAAAGATATTTCATGGCAAGATACAACACACTTTTATGGCCCAAAGTACAATGAAATTAAGATTCATTATGGGTTAGTTAAGTCTGGGGAGGCCGTAGAGGTAATTTTAAAATGGTACAAGTTACATATCGCAGGTAATTGGCTCAGGGAAGGGAGCTGAGACAGAGGAGCTGGGAGTGATCTGAGCTCCATGATCAGAGGCAAAACCCCCTGGTGACAGCAGAGCCAAGGCTGGTAAAGCAGCTCCTCCTGCCCCCCTGTGCATGTGCCCTTGGCTGGGGGTGGGTGAGGGGAGCTCAGGGCTGGACAGAGCAAGGGCTGGACAGAGCAAGGGCTGGACAGAGCAAGGGCTGGACAGAGCAAGGGCTGGACAGAGCCAGGGCTGGACAGAGCCAGGGCTGGACAG
>JAWWLV010000024.1:787634-799196 GCA_035041135.1 Platyrinchus mystaceus | reverse complement strand
AAGTGTCCAAGGCCAGGTTGGACGGGGCTTGGAGCAACCTGGGCTGGTGGAAGGTGTCCCTGCCCAGGGCAGGGGTGACACTGGGTGAGCAGTAAGGCCCCTTGTAACACAAACAATTCTATGAAATCAAAATTAACTGAAATGCTGCTCATTTCCTGCTCTCCTTTCTATCTTTTTTTGTCTGCACCACCCAAACAACCTCCAGGTACTACTGTCAAAACACAACGTATTTGTTAAAAATTTAAGTGAAAGGAAAACTGAGGTGAGGAAAAATAAAAGAAAAAGTGAGAGATAAAAACAGACAGCTGCCATGCTGTCAGCTGGACACATCAGAGGGCATCTTGGGTACACTGGACATGGATTATTTTTCTTCCTGAAGGGCAAGAAGGAGATGCCCAAACACCTTCAGAAGTCTGGTGATAAGCTTTGAACTTCATGCACTGAAGACCCTGGGAGGTGGTGAGTGCACAGAAAGGAGGGAGAACTTCATGTCCCCACACTGCCAAGGGGGCACCACAGACCATCCAGAAGGATGCTCCTGGATGCCAATCACCCCCTCTAATGAGGCACATGCAGGATTCCCTGCTGTCCTCTCCAATTCAGCCTCATCACTGGGCTGGTGTTTCTGTCCCTGGCCACCTCCTGCTCCCTCCTGCAGTATTTATTCTCACTTAGGCTTGACAAGCTTTGTGCTTGGGCAGAAATGGTTTAGTAATTGGGCTTATAAATGGGAAGAACTCAATGCACTCTTACTCTCATCTCTCTTAGCAACTTAATAACTGGAGATGACGGACGATCAGATCCACCTAGAGATTGCAAGTGCAGTTTCTGTCATTATAATCAGCCACGTAGCATTATTTAATAACTGCCTGGTTTGTGCACTTCATCCAGGCTCCACAGAGAGCAGGGCTGCTCATGGCCCTTCCCAGCACGTGCAGCACACGATCCCTCTGCGTCCCATGTGGCTGTGGCAGCCTGAGGCAATGCAAACATGCCACAACAGGTTGGGATTTGGGCAGAACAAACCATGGTGACTCTCCAGTGAGGAGGATTCACCCAGTGTGGCTGATAGGGACAGAGGTGTGGGGATGGAGAAGGCACAAGCACACTCATCCCAGGCCCTTCTGACCATACAAGTACAACCCTGCTGTTGGCACCCAAAGGTGGTTGTCATTTTCTGTGGAACAAGAAACAGGCACGACCCCAGCAGAGGCTCCTGCTGCTTTCACTGGGGCAGGGATTCACGAGGAACCTGCTCAGAACTGCTGCTTGCATTCTTTTAACCTTTTAATATTTCATGAAGGTGACCCCCAAGCGCCAGCAGTGGATAACTGTAATGCCCACAGACAGCTCTGAAGCGCTCGGAGCCTCCTCCCGACAGGTATTGATGTTCCTCAGATTGTATTGATCCCTCAGCTCGGGCTTTCCTTCCTCAGACTAAGGCAGAGGCTGTGCCTGAGCTCTGGAGAACACACTCCCTGCCAGGCAGCCCAGCCCTCAGTGCCACCCCGTCAGTGAGAGCAGAGTGACCCCTGACGTGCACCAGGGGCTGAAGTCCACGGGTCGTGTTTCTGCCATGTTCATCCCCAGCAAAACAAAGGCTGGGTGAAACACAGCCAACAGTCCCAGCTCTTCAATAAAAAGAGGTAAGAAGTTCTAAAATACGCTCCATTGTAAGTGGTACTAGATGGTTACACAGGAACATTGGAATTCCAGTAGCAGCACAGCTCAGCCATGGATTTCACACTCACATTCAGATGGTACAACAGCAAAAAATGTGCATGTGCTAAAAATGCAGCCCAATAACTAAAACATCACTGTGATGAGGCAGCATTGGCAGGGAACTGCCCAGGGGACAACACACCATGTTTAGAGCTCAGGGCAGGACAGCTCAACCTGCCCAGCGCTCAAGGCTTTGCTAGTAAGGGGTTAAAATAAACCCAGAATATTCCTTCAGTATCAGTGGAACTGGGAATGCCATTTTCATACAGACAGAGCTATCATGTAATGCTATAAACACTAGTGTTCACCCTTCCCCTATTGTTATCTGATTTGATAATTACTGGATCCAAAATAAGAAACACCAGAATTCCAGCACTAACTCTGAACAGCCATCTCGGCACAAAAGTTGGATGCACTGCTAAGAGGCAGGATGAGGTAATGGAGACCTGAGTGAAAGGGTGATCCTTCTCACCTCCTAAGTTCAGGATGCTCTGGCTCTGTCCTCACTCTGAATTCACTCTTCCTGCCTTTACTACCTCCTGATTTACCAAAATTCAGGATGATCCCACCTCGCTGGGTTAACGCCTTCGAGCCAGATTCCCAGGGCTGGCTCAGTTTCACTTAATATGGAGCCACAAATAAAATGCAAAGCTGACACACCTGTAGCTTTGGGATTTTGTGAAGAACAGCAGCTCAGCTCTGCCCTGTGCCCATGGCCAGGGCAGGGACCTTGGCTGGCACTGGCAGTGAAGCCCCAGGGCCGCTGCCCCTCCGATGTCCAACACGGTCCCAGCAGAGCCAGAGCCGATGGCCAGGCATTGTCCGTCACTCAGACCTGCTCCTGTCCCCTCCTGTCCCCCTGGGCAGCCTCTGCTGAAAGCTTTCTCATCTCTCTGACAGCCCCACCAGGCACAATCATTCTCTATTTCTAACCCTCTCTTTGCTGCCTCTGCGCAAATCTTAATACTTCAGTAAGAGTTCTGAAAGCTTCTTGCTTAGGTATCGATCTGCTCTGAGTGTCATTTCTCTGCTCATTTCCAGGTAGATTCCTGTCTCTGCCAGACAGCTCTTCCTCTGCCAGAGAGCTTCACAAAGCCCCACAAGAGCCCATTAACTGATCAGCATCAGCACAAGATATATAACTTCCACCAGAAGTGTCCTGGGTTTGCATGTCTCATTAATGAATGCCAAGGAATATAAAATAAGTATGGGAAATATTACAGATATATTCTTTTTTCTAGGCTCTCTCTATAAAAGTTTCATTTTGTACAAGTTCCAGTGCTTAAAGGGGTTCCAGAAGAGCTGGAGAGGGACTTCAGACAGGGTCCTGGAGTGTCAGGACACAGGGAATGGCTTCCCACTGCCAGAGGGCAGGATTAGATGGGATATTGGGAAGGAATGCTTCCCTGTGAGGATGGGGAGGCCCTGGCACAGGTTGCCCAGAGAAGCTGTGGCTGCCCCATCCCTAGAAGTGTCCAAGGCCAGGTTGGACGGGGCTTGGAGCAACCTGGGCTGGTGGAAGGTGTCCCTGCCCATGGCAGGGGGTGGCACTGGATGGGCTTTAAGGTCCCTTCTAGCTCAAACAGTGCCAGCACCAGGTCAGTTCAGCCATAGCTTTACATACCTGGTCTTTCATCCCAAAGCAAACCTCAGCCAAGACTTGGAGCAAAGCCCTGTGAGAATGGTGAGCCTGGAACTTGGGTACTTTCTCTCACCAGGGGTTTAAGAGCAGAAGGACATTCAGTTGGACATCCAGGATTAACACAAATGGTGCCTCTTTTCAAATACTGCAATAGGTTTCTCTTACAGCTTCAGGTGAAATTCTGCCATCCTTGCATAGACAAGGCAATGACACTTGTTATTTTGTGCCAAGCAAAAAAGGCTCTCTTTGCCCATATCACCTGTCCTTTGTGACAGGCAGGGGAAGCAGCAGCACCCCCGGCCCCACCAGAGCACAGCTCAGCCCCCAGGGCAGGCAGGAACGTCGTACTGCCACTTTGCACAACACCCTCTGCCAACAGACACACAGACACAGGCTGCAAGGGCTCATGTTCCTGCTCTGGTGTGAATAATTTACACCAGGAATATCTTGTTCTGCTATCTGTCTACAGAGGAGACATGACAGCTCGAGGCCCCCCCTTCCCCATCCATCACCGGTGGGGAGGTGGAGGGGCCGGACAGGCGGCTCAGCCCCAGCTCAGCCACTGCTGACAAACTGAAGAGCTCGTCAGGTGGGTCCCTGGACCCCTCAAACCTCATCACTCCTGCTCTGAGAGAGCAAGCTGTTCATCTGCTGGAAACAGAGAGGGAGCAAGAGCTGACACCGGGATTCTTAGGGGAAAAAAAAAAAAGATAAACCCAAGCTGCCTACCTGAATTCTCCTTTCTTACAGTGCTACAGAGCTAAAAATGGAATTAATTTTAAGTGTACCATAAAAATATATTTTTCATCCCATTTGCCAAGTAACTGGTGCTCCTTTTCTGTCTGCACAAAGACAAGCCTTCGGCTCTTTTATTAATATCCATGAGCATAATTTAATGGCTGATCCAGCACTGGAGACGCACATTTCATATTTAGCAGTAAGTGTTATTTGGAAGGAGCCTGGAAGAACAGTAATGAACATATTGGTTACTCAGTCTGTTCTGAATGCTTAGATCAATACAACATCATTTACTTATTGCAGCTTATTAGCCAAGTCATTTTTTGTCATCTCGGTACTTGTGTGTAGCAACCAGAGAAGTGGCAGAGAAAAAGGAGTCAAAATTCTTAATGTTTATATGAATTTAATTCATGTAAATCCCTCAAGTCCACTCTGCAACAGAGACCTAATAATGCTCTCTTTATCTATCTACAAACAAACACAGAGAGATATAATATTAAAATAGTACGTATCTGGTTTTGCAGTACTAAAGACCAGGCCAAAGCTGCAAAGCTTCCCTGTGCACAAGGCTCTGAGAACAGGCACTAAAATAAGATATCTTTATCAACTCTAGCACCGAACTAAACCTTTCAAAGGAATAAACATCAGAAAGACAACACTGCATCCACCAGACGCTGCCAGACATCCCAGAGGCGATGGCAGGTTATAGCCCAGCGCTGTGGAAGATAAAGCTCTGGATGGCCTTTATGGGCAGCACCTTTTATGAGCTCTCTGCCCAGAGCTGTCTGCGTTTCCAGCTCATTCCAGCTGTGCTCCGTGTCATGCTTTATTCATGCACCTCCGGATTAGAACAACGCGCACGTTGCCTGAGCTGCCAGAGCACATTATGGCAACATCACACTGGAAGGCTCTTATTTTTCCCCTATATCCAATTATTTTTCCTCCTAGGTTCCACAATCAAAAACGCAGGTGAGGGAAAACACCTCCTCAAAGTTCAAGGAACGGAGCTGTGTGTGTTTGTGTTCCAGGAGTGCTGCCCACCCACTGGCCCCACTGAACAGGGGCTGTACTGAGCATGGATCATGGCCAGACACAAGCTCAGCTGCCCCTCACACACCATCCCTGCTCCACCATTAGCCCTTTCATTTGCTCTGAACATGGAAGGAATTTTAACACCTGGAGGCTGTGCTGTCCTTAATTATTGATGATTTTCTGGGCTGTGGTACACTGTAAAAAGTCAAAATTACACACATTTCTGTACAGCTAAGGCATGCAAAGCCCTATTGTTTTCCTGCCCTGGCTTTGCTTTCCTCTGCCCCCTTCTCCCACCTTCTCAAGGCTCCTTTCATCATCTCCTTTCAGAGGTTTGTTTTTGTGTCATTTCAGGAGCATGGAAGATCCCAGGACAGCACACAGCTAAACGGAGCACACCCAGGGGACACAAACTATGGAGTAAGAGCACTGCTGCAGACCTGAGTGCTGCCCAACCAGCCCTCATTGTCCAGGAAATTCACACAGAGCTTTCCTAATGTTCCAGTGTGAAACATCTCCACTCCTCAGAGAGCTGGAAATATCCTGTTAGCAACCAGGTTTATCCTAGAGATGACACATGGCCATCAGATTTAATTACAGCAGCAAAGCAATGTACATTTTTTTTTGTAATAGAAATGTTTTGATTTTAATTATAATACCTCATAAATATTTCCCAGCTTGAAATTATCCTGGGAACCAATTTTTCATTGTTTTATTTAGCTTCTTTGAGACACTCAGCTTTAATAGGAGCGTCACAGAGACAGCAGCATCCCCGCTGACGTGTGCGCCCACCCAGCGGTCCCACAAACCACCAGCCGGGTAATGAGGAGCTGACTCACATCCAGGTGACAAATTGGTCTCTCACGGTGTTCTTGTCACATACAGGGAGCTGGTGGGCAGTGAGAGTGCAGAAGGGAAGGTCCTGGACGTGAGCAATTCCTCCTAAGAGGAACTGGCACAGTCCCTGTGCAGCACGAGGCTCGTGCAATGCTCGTCACCTCCCAGCACCATCCTCTCAGCTGGTGGCTGCCCATCATTTGTCAAACAGGCACAAAAGCCTTGGCAATTAAGATATTATCCTAACTGTAAGATGTATCTCAATTAGCAGCTACCAAGGTCACTGATGGGCTTGGCCTTGGCCAGTGGCAGGTCCATTGTGGCTTCACCAGACCGCAGGAAAGCTTCCAGCAGCTTCTTATAGAAGCCACCCCAGTAGCCCCCCGTTACCAAAATCTGGCTACACAAACCTAATTCAGACGGAATTTGGATCTCACGGATCAGGAAGGTTGGCAGACCTGGACAACCCTTTAAGGACCAGAGTAGGTCTGTCTTCCCCGCTGAAAGCCACTCTTAAAGCTTCCATAAGACCAGAGCACCACACACACCCTGCAGCATCCTGGTGTCACACAATCCCAGCATCCCTCAGAACCCTGTCAGGGAGCACCAGCTTCACCCCAGGGTGGGTACATGGAAGGCACCGAGGCTGGAGACCCCCATCCCACAGTCCTTCCTGCACACACCATCCACCTATGGCCAACTCCACTGAGCCTCCAGGACAAGTGTCCAGGAGAACCCCACTTGGTAGCCCAGAGGGATTTCATTAACCCCTTGGTGCTGCTTCTCAAAATGACTCCACAGCCTGAGGGTTTGTGGCTTCATCTCCTGCACATGGAGGTTAAAACACGGCCTGGTACCTCTTTCCTCTGGAGATGGAGATGTTTGCATGGAGAAACGCTCAGAGTTCCTACCAGCAGCAATAAATATGATTTTGCATTCCATTTCCTGAGGGAGTAACACATCAGCTCATGCTGCCTGAGCTGTTTTAAATGGTTCTCCTTGGAAGTAAAATCTGAAAGTCCCCGAATATTAGACTCAAGTCAGGTTTCACTCCCCACCTATTCTAATCCTACGCCTCATTATTTGTGGAGATGGATAAATAGATACAACATGTGAATGTTCTCCCCACTGCTGGTTAATGATATTTTTTGTTCCTTTTTAAAATAAACAAATACATAAATAAAGCAGAGCCTCAGACTGTTTCTGCTGCAGAGGCTTCTCAGGGCACGGATGCAGCTCCCCCATCTGTTTTCTCTGACCTCAGTCAATGCTGCCCATAAATCAGCCTCCCCCTCCTCAAAAAGACAAAGCCTGTAAAATTCTTCACTTCCTTCTCTTGTTCATCTCTGCCTGATGTTCAGCACAGAAGTTCCCACTTTAATGGATTTTTCTCCCCCTTCCACCCAGCTTTTTCCTTTCACAGATCTCCGCTGCTCCAAAGAGAAGACAACTCTGCCTCTCACCACCTCAGCTGTTTTCCGCACACACGTGTTCTCAGCCACCAAAGAATAACTCAAGATAAATATTCTCCTCTGCCCCTGGTGCTGCACAAGGTGGAGGATTCGTGCTGGCAGCTGTTTACAGCACAGCAGCTCTCGGGGTACCTCCACAGTAACGTCAGAGCAGGAGGCAGAGCTCACTGCAGCCCCTCGGAGCATCGCGCTCCCCACCCAGCGCCCTGCGAGGGAGGTGCTGTGCAAGTCCCTCTTCCCTGACTGACAACTGAAGGCTAGAGGCTAAAATAAAACAGAAAAATAGCTTTTCTATAAGCTCTGAGGAGCTGGTAACAGTCTAAATGCTATTCCAGACTATTAAGAAAATAAATCTTCAGGAATCAAAGTCCCCAAACAAACAGATTTATTCACATATCTCAACCCGCTTCTTTCCTCTCCTCAGAATTAACCCCCCCACCCCCAACCTTTCATGAGAAGCTATTTAAAATCCATTCTGGGATTGGCTATTCTGCATTTTATGCAATATATATGGACTTTGGAAATGTTACAGAACAAAATGATTACCCTAAATTATTGATCAAAGGAAGCAAATACATACAGTGGCCTTAAGAACACACTGACTGCTCTGAGAGAAGAGAGCCCTCCACAGTGACTGCACTGACAGTGTGCATGTATCATGATGAAGGCTCACTTCTAATTACATGATCTTATTGCACATTAAATATGAAAGCAATCTTTTCATTTTTATGCAAATCTTGAAATATTGCCTCAGAAGTGAACAAAGGGACGTCAATTTAGGGACAGAAAAGGAAGATGTAAATATGCTCATCCAAACCAGCAGCCACAGACCATCTCATGTGTTTGGTGCTTTCCATACACGGACTTCAAAGACCCTCTCAGCAATTAAACTTCCTCACATCTCACAGGGCAGGGGAAGGATAAAACAGAAATGATGGAAGAAAAGAGCAGTGATGCCAACCAGCTGGGCACACACCATTCTTGGGATAGCAGCTCTCAAAGCCAGACCTGGGCAGCAGTTTTGCAGTGCATGTTCTTCAAACAGCCTTCAATTAGAGAGAAACCTCCCCCTCAACTGAGACACAGATTCAGCAATACCCTCTCTTAGAGGGGAGCCTGAAAGAGCAAAGTATTTCACTAGCCCTGGGAAAAGCCAGGGTCCTCCTCAGCAAGCAGCAGGTTTTGGCTGATAAAACACAAATAGCTGGAGCAGAAAAAGTGCCCTGACAAGCGGGCTGGGCATGACTTACCTCTCTGGAAACTCAGACAGCTCTAACAGGACTTTACACCTTTGCTGATGCTCTTCAAAAGCCTCTCCAAGACAGAGCTGTGTCTTGGTTTATCAGCAGCTGCTGTTCACAATTCACCAAATCTAGTTCAGCTGGGAATGAGGAGCATGTGTGAGATGGCCTTAATTAGATCTGTGCATCCTGGTAAAACTCCTTCTGACCAGTGGCACCTGAGCTGCTCATTTCACTGGTAGAAATGAATTTACCACAGTGAGTTTGGTAGCATCTTATTTCCAGGGGTATTTAAAAGATGTGGCACTTAGGGACTTGGTTTAGTGGCAGTGTCAGGTTTATGGTTGAACTCGACAATTTCAGAGTTCTTTTCCAACTTTAACAAGTCAATTCTATTTCTTTTCAAGGCAGGAATTTCAATCATTTCATGGCATTTTATTTTTGCTGTTTTTGAAATACGGGATTACCTACAAATCATGCAAAACAGGTGTGATGTGCAGAGCATCCACAATCCCCAACCCTGGAGTGAAAGTGCAGTGTTTCACTTCTATTACCTGGTTTTCCTCTACCATAATAACCCACCCAGAGCCGGGGCTGTGGTGTCAGCAGGAGGTGTCAGAACACGCCAAGTACAGCAGAGCTGGAAGAAAACAGCAGTTCTGATGGAAAAAAAATGCCCCATCTTCCCACTCTCCCACAGATACAGATAATAACCTTCATCCAACCTGAAATAAAACCATAACCTGTGATTCATAGTGGTCAGAGAGTAGAACAAATAGCCAAATGGCCACCAGCTTGGGAGTTACCCTGGATGAGGTTTGTTTTAGAGGACGAGAAGACGAACAAGTCAATTATGGAATGTCCTGCTCCTCATCTTCCCCAGGCAATTCAAGATTCTGTATCATTTTTAGTGAGTTATTTTTAATTGGTCTCATTTGCTGAAGTAAATTAGGTGTAGCATTGTCCCTGGTGTGATGTATGTACCTGTGCAATTGGAATGAAAATGTGGCAAAAATTCAAACCACTGCTGTGGCACAGCTGCCCCAATCAGATAAATGCAATTAATTTCTAAGCCTGGCCTTGAAAAATTATGATACTAATCTATTTATTTGACTGTTAGTGATGGTCTCCATCAAGGTCAGGAGAAATTGCTCAATTAATAAATGGCTGTTTGCTCTCATAACAACAACCACCCTCTCCCTCGAGCTCAGAGAGCCAGAGCTGTGCCCTCAGACACAGAATCTTGACCCTAACCCTCCTCCTCCTCCTCCCCAGCTCCACTGGCTTTGCCTTCCTTTCACTTAGAGTTTCAGCTCAGGCCAAACAGCCCTTTCATGTGAATGTGACACACGGAGGGGGTTTCTGGTGCACGTGAGCGTTGCACAGCAAGTAAAGGCTGGGAAAATTGGGTTATTGAAGTACCTGCTTTTATCCCTGGAATTGCTTCCCTCCGGGTCTGGCCCAATTTGCAGCCCTTTCATTAGAGGTTCACCTGCCCTGAGGAAAGTGATGTGTCCTTTCAGGAGCCCAGTGGTGCCTGGAGAACAGGATAATCTTTAGAGGGCAGGGGATTGTCAAACAGCCTCGCTGTATATTAAGATAATTCAAGGAAATAAATCCAAACCAAAGCAGGATTTCAGCGTCAATTCAAAGAAAAACGAGGGCCAAGTGGGGCAGCCTTTTCTCATGCAGAATTTTGCTTTTCTCCTGGAAGCAGCCATCGGTTACCACGTGAACAGAGGAGCACAGGGGCTGGGAGGGTGGTCAGGGCCTCCTGGAATGCCCTGGAGGGGTCTCAGCAAAGACCCCTTTTCATGCCTTGGAGAAATGTCCCTGCTTGGAGGCATCACCGGGAAGGGAAATCACAGCAAATAGATCATTTTGATAACGCTCTTCCAGCCCATGAAAAATGAGCCCTTTCAGAGGTCTGGTCAAAATGCAAAGTCCCTTCCACCTCTCCTCACTGGAGCTGCACCCTCACATGGCTGTTTGCTCATCAAAACTCCCTCTCACTAATTCATCACACCCCGACAGCACTACGTGAATTCCCTAGAGAATGGCAGTGAATGTATGGGGTAAGCAAGTTTCACTTCCTGTTTTTCCTTTGGGAAGAGAAAAGGACACGTCACAGGGATCACGAATCTCTGCATGAGCACTTTCCCAGCTGAGAGTTCCTGCAGCTCCAGCTGGTGCTGGGGCACCCCCTGCCCAGGGCTCCAGCACGGGCAGTCACCCCACATCCCGAGGGGAAGGGCTTCCTATCCCAACCCTGAAACCTTCCAGAGCCCATGGCAACAGCCGAGGCTCCCTCTGGAGGGACCATCATGAAACGTGTCAAGAACAGAGGGTTTTAATCACCCCCCAACACACTTCCACTAAATCTGAATTATTCCAGCTGAGTGTGCTGTTCCTGCATGGCCCTTGGGGCTCTCCCACCCAGCGTCTCCTGGGGCTTCTGTGCTGTTTTCCCTGGATTAATTAAGGTCTGGATTCCAGGTTTTTGTCAATGTCGTGGTGGAGGTTTATGGAGGTCCTTAGGGTTAATTTATAATCCCCTCAAGAATAAGTAAATATTTAAATTTCCCCCACTGGTGTAATTGAATGTTTTAATTCATGCTGGTAGACTGAGTCAGGCAAACACTTCCATTGCCAGGGTTATTTATTAAATAAATGAAACCAGGAAATCACTCCTGTCACTTTGCCAGAGCCTGTATGACAGTGCTGCTCCCTCCAGCCCTCATCCCTCATCACACCCGACCAGCAAAGGGCCAGGTGAGTGAAGGCTGTTTATGATAAGGATGAGTGGATGGATGGATGGATGGATGGATGGATGGATGGATGGATGGATGGATGGATGGATGGATGGATGGATGGATGG
>JAWWLV010000024.1:774592-787534 GCA_035041135.1 Platyrinchus mystaceus | reverse complement strand
GGCAGGGCCAGGTGCCACAGTGGGATGTGTGGGAGGGGGTCCCTCTGCAGTGTCTGGTGGTGCCAGCGCAGCTCCCACTGGTGCCAGATGAGCCCAGGCACTTGGCAATGCCTTATCCTGGCTCTGGAGGATCCACTCTGCCAGCCCTGGGGAGGCGTTTTCCAGAACTCTCCACTGTCCTGCAGATTTTCACGCGTGTTTGATTAATTATGCATGGATTTTTGATTGCAAATATGGTGCAGAAACGAGTACACAAGCTGGGTGAATCAATTTGGCCTAAATAACATCCAACCACAATTCCTGGACTGTTTTTTTTTGCCTGCAAATTACAGTGATGGAGAGAGAGAGAAATTCCCATTCTGTGTTTGCTCTGGGAAGTATTTTTCATCCTGACAGCCTCTGCTGTGTGGGCTGGGTTAGAGACAAAGTTCACACGGAGATAGAAAAGCTGAGAAAGCAGAAAGCTGGGAACACAGAGGGTGCTGGAGCCCAGGAGTTCATACTGCAACAACACTTTCCCCCACACCATCCAACACACCCCTTGAATCTGGTGAGAGCAGCCAGGCTTTGACCACAGCCCTGGTTCTCCCTTGGCAGTACAGGAATGTCCCACGTGCCTGGCTGGCACAGCCCTCCCCATCCCAAGGGGACAGAGCTTCCCCAGGGAGCCTGCAGGATTCTCCCATCCCTTGACATTACAGGGGATATTACTTTCATGACATGAAGTTGAAAATGGTGAGAAGTGGCAGAAAATCTTTCCTTGGAAGAGTAATAAATGCTGTGGGTTTGTGCAGCGACAGCCGCGACTGCGGAGGATCGATAAACCTTGTCATGGAGGAGGGTGAGGAGCAGCTCCTTCCACAGCCCCTTCCCAGTGCAATCCCCGTGAAACCAGGTGATTCTGGCTTCAGAAACAACAAGTAGGGCCAGTTCTGAGCCAGGAGATACATCAGAGCCTGCTCCCCAGGGACGTGCTCCAGCCCAGCTCCTCACAGCATCTCCTGGGAGCTCCCCACAGGGAGTTCTGTGTCCCTGCTGGGACCGTGGCCGTGGGAAGAACAGAGTCCTGCACATCAGCACCATCACCTGTGGAGCCAGGACTGAGTTATTTCAGTGCCCACTGGGGAATTCTTTGGTCACAGAACTACAGCACCAAACAGGAGCAGAGCAGACAGGCTGGACCTGGCATGGGACTGGCTGGTATGAGGGAAATCAGCACATTGAACCCCTCAGGCAGTGCTCCGTCCCAAAGCAGGGCTTTGCATGCTGTGGCTGCAGGAATTTTCATCCCTTCCCAGGAATACTGGTGCCCAACTGGGCCCTCAGACAGCTGAGAACTTCCTTATGTCTAAATCAGGGCAATTATTTAATTGAGACATTCGGTACATGGCAGAAGTGCAGGGAAGAGGTGCAGGGGAGGGGAAAGAGCAATAAATCACTGAGCAGGAGTTAACCATGCGAGCCCTTTATAAACAGCTCATTTAGGGGAGACTAATCCCACTGTTCTGTTTTACTTAAGGAAAACCTGTTCTTTTTCCTCTGTGCACACTTCTCCAGGAGAACATGGGATCAAGTAGGCACCTGCTGTGGCCACTGGCCAAGGCTGCACTGATGGGGTCAGGATTTTGGTTTGAAAATACAATGGGTTTGCCATTCCCGTTCGGGGTGTGACACACGGCGATCCTTTAAGTTATCCATGAAAGCACTGGAATTCCAGCCAGGTGGAAGTGTTACTTGACAGGTGGGAAGTGCTGCTTTAGGACTGGTGGAACCAATCCCAGCTCACGTCCCAAAGCCTAATCCTGTTCCAGGGAAGGGCTCCTAAACACTCCAGACCCCTGGCAGACCCTTCCTGCAGACATGGGATGGGAAACAAGGCAGTGAGCAAACCCTGGCACGGTGTGAGGATGCCAGGAGTGGATGTCTCCAGGGCTGGAACATGGCATTTGCAGAGCTTCCAACCCCAGCAGGCTTGTCCCTGCAGGGAGCCTGGAGGGAGGACAGGATTTGCCCCTCGAGCTCACACAGTCTTGCTGCTTCAAACACCCTTAAGATCCCACCACCTGCTCCCTCTGCCTGTCTCCAGAGTCCTCCAGGGCTGGGCAAGCTGGGCAGGATCAGGGAAAACAGCACCGTGCCTAATGTCAGCAGCTACCTGGGGATGCACGAACACAGGGCTTCTGGTTTGGAGTCCCTAATTCCAGAGAAAGCCTGAAGCAAAAACAACTGCTTGGCATTATCCACCATCCACAGAGGGAACAGAACCAGGGCTGTGCAAGTCACTGCTCCCACAGGAAGGGAAGTTTCTGGAGCACAGAACCCGTGGGGTTTCCTGACGTCACCTGGAAGCTCCCATGAAAGAACACACGGGGTAGGGATGAAATGAGAGCTCGGTAATTTATCCAGTCTCCAGCCAAGCAGCTCCTCTCTGTGACCAAACTTCAGACAGCATCTTCCAGATCACTGCTGGGCCCTTTCCCTCCCTCCCCACAAACAGGGAATTTTCCAGGGAACCTAGACTGCAGTAGACACATATTAAAAATTATCCAGGACACTTTACCAGGCCCAAAAGACAAAACACTTCTTAGTGTTCCCATCAGTGGCTGCACCCACAGCGGGAGCCCTGCAAGGGGCTGCATTCCCAGGGATGGGAAAGGCTGGCTGAGGGAGACAAGGTTGCACAGGTCCAAACACCTACAAAGCATGAGAGTCCTGCCCTTGCCTTGTTTTGAGCAGTGATGGAATTCAGCACCAAGTTCCTCCCGGGGAGCGGAGCGAGGTGACTCACTGTCTCATTTTGCCAGTGACAACAAAAGCTTTCTCTGCCTCATAATGCATTTCCATTACAGCATTAAGGATTTTTCTGACCCAAATACACGTCCTGAGAACAAAAATAACTGTAAGGAATAAAGTGTTTAATCTGCCTGGATTCTGCTCTCAGGAAGATAAAATCTGTTACAAATGTTATCCCTTGCCTTGCCTATTAATCCTAAAGGGACCAGTGATTAAACACTGTCTCTAAGCCTCCAGTCCCTGGTGTGCCAGGGATTCCAGCAGTCCCAGTTGCTCCATGCTGCACATCTGGGGATGATAACAGGCCAATATCTCATCTGGGTCGGGGGCTCCAGGTTTTCTGGGGAGTTCTCTGAGTTCTGGGTGTTCTCCGCCTGTGCTTGGCCGGGATTCCCAGTGGGATCTCCGCTCCCTGCAGCCTTGGTGCCCCATCCCAGTGGTTTCAGGACATCTGTCCCACCCTCCAGCACAGGCAGTGCTGGGCCCCAAACCACAGACAGGGAATGCACTTCAGGACTCACTGACAGCCAGTTACAGGGACGGGGCTTGAGCCTATCAAATTAATTTTAATTACAATTCAAAGAAAGAAAAGCCACTCGAACATTTCTAATCAACAGGCATCTAATGAGGCCTGTTAGTTCCTGCAGTCTGAACACAGTAGGGAATTTTCAAAGATAATTTACTTCATTAATATTCAGCCAGAAGTGGATCATCCAATACTTTCCACAGTGGCATTGAGATAAAATATGTCATAAGGAAAATTTTATATTGGACATGGACTTTAAGTTTCATAAGTTTTGTTCTCTCTTAGAAAAAACCACTTCTGAGTGAAATACAACATTACAGCCCAGATCAGCTGGAATGATTACAGGGACTCAACCAGAACGGTGCCCAGGTATGAACATACCAGAGCCAGTCAGGAAAATCAGAGGGATCCCCTTTGCAGGACTTCTTAATGTTGTTGCTGTACATAATTCTTGATACAAGAACTGTCAACAACCCCTGAAAAGCTGTCAGCCTTTTTAAGGAGTAACAGCTTTAGCGTAACAGGTTTCACATCTTCAAGCTGAGACTGGTTTGGTTTGGTTGGTTACAATGGAAATTAAAAAAAAAAAAAAAAAAAAAAAAATGAAGAGCCCCAGAGAGACAAAAGTTAGTTAAGTTTGAGGAGGAAAATTTTTCCTGTCAGTGATCAAAACCCCACACAGCCCCCGGGATCGGCCCTGGGGAGCAGCTGGGAGCTCAATTCACGGCCCTTTCCAAAACTAAGGACCACAAATGCCAGGATTTAAATGCCAGAGTGAAATGTCCTTCTGATTCCTGGGAAATGAGCAGGATTTCCACCGAGGGGACATTTAGCTGTGCATATTTATAGAACACGTGTAGGTTACTTAAAAGTCCAACCTGATAGAAAAAACTAAGAGCCTGTTTTAGTCTGTCTTTCTGGAAGCATCACTCCCCTTTCTTCTCCTTTCTCTAATGCATTGTAAAGGTTATCCTCATAAAAGGTGTTATTCCAACTAGCATCACATCATCAGAAAGGAGAGGGAAAAGATGAAATCATGAATATTTGAAGAACTATGTTCTGCAGAAATCACTGTGGCTGGGGAGGGGAGGGTGCAGAAGGCATCAGCAGCCTCGTGGGCTCTTTTCTGTCCTGTGTGCTGCCACCAAAGTTTATTTGTCTGCAGTGTGAAATATTCCAGACAAGCCTTGATCCCAAAAGGGCAGTTGCCCATAAAGGAGATCAGATATTGGCTAAAATGTAATTGATTGTTTTTCACACTGATGTCCATGCAAATGTTCCCATGGTACAAGAATACAGAACAGAACCAGCAGCTCCATACACTTATTTCTGCTGGACAGGCTCTGCTGCCCTTTCTGTCCCACCAAACCTCACTCAGCTCACACATCAGATCACGACCAACTGCATTTGGCTTCACCAGAAACTGCCCAGCACTTCTTCCCTGTCCTTTTTCAACTGTGACACCTAAAAAGACTCTAACCCCCCCCCCCCCAAAAAATGAAATATTTGGGTGGATATTATCCCACCTTAGAGCCACTGGGTCTCTAATAACAACACTACCCACTTGCCACTACACATATCCTTAATTCCGCTCCTGAAAATACAAAGGGAAGTAGGATTCAAGGTTCATATGGTTAATGGATTAAATTAAATTACATTCTCATGATTCAAAGACACTTAGGTTAATTTAAGAATATATATTTTACCCAAAACTCACTTAACTGCCATGTAATTTTTTGCTATTTCCTTTTCCATTATTGCTGATTAACAAGATCCTTGGGAATAAATAGAAGTGCTCTCTCTGCTGCAATTAGCCTGTCTGTCCCTCTGATGAGCTGATTCCTATTTTGTGGCAGGGAATTTGGAAATCCAAAATACTCCACTCTGACATCATTGTTCCAGTCACCAACCAAAATGGAAGTTTTCTGGGAAAGAAAGGCCTTGGCTCTCTTTTAACAGGTGTTTGGAAAATCACTGAGGTCCAGCCTAAGCATCACTGAAATAAAAGGATTTTGCTGCACTGAGCTGGGAAAGGAAAGCCCAGAAGGAAGGCTGGAACCAAGGTAAATTCCTCAGCCAAATCATCAGCAGAGCTGGGATATGGCCAGGCCAAAGACCTGCTCAGTGGCTCCCACTGCTCCTGCAGGAACAGGATGGGGGGAACGTGGCACAGGAGTCAGGGAAAAGGTGAGTGACACCATCAGTAGTACAGCAAGAAGAGGGTCAGTCATGGAATCACAGGGTCACACAACGGTTTGGGGTGGAAGGGACCTTAAACATCATCTTGTTCTAGTTCCCCTGCCAGTTCCCACAGCCCAGGCAGCAGCTCAGAGGGGAACAAGGCAAAGGTCAGCAGAGCTCTAAAGCTGCATCTCTAACCCTGATCTGAAAGGCCCTGTGAAGGGGAGCTCCCACTTCCCTCACTGAAATTCCCTTGCCATTTTCATTGGAGAGCTCAGTTCCCACCTTCTGCCCCAGAACATAGAGTGGTAGTGGTGAGGGGTGGAGGAGTCTGTAAACCAGTTTGATGTTCCTGAAGGTGAAAGGCACATCAACAATTAAGTGGTATCATTATTGTCAGTAGTAGTAGTAATATTAGTAAAGTAATAGTAGCAGGAGAAGTAATATTTCAGTGCTATGAAACATGCTGTTAAAACAAATTCCTTGCTTTAGGAAGTCCAGACAAATGTTGCCTTTCAAACACAAAATATTGTGCAGACATAAGACTCAGTTTATCAAGTATCTTACGGGAAAATAGAGTTAAATCCATTTTCATTATGTAAAAGCCTGAGATTCTACCACAGCTTCTCACATGAGCAATCACTCTACAACCTGAATGAATATCTCCTATTCCCCAGCAGCTCCCCAGTGCCATTCATTTGGACAAACTGGAGAGGATCCAGAGATGAGCAACAAAATGATGGAGTGACTGGGCATGTTGTCTCGAGAAGGAAGGTCAACAGGAGTAGATTTGTATGGCACAGGTGAGCGATGGCTTTAAAGAGGTCACCAAAAGGGAGACAGAGTCAGGGAAAGAATAAAATATCACTGTAAGACAAGAATTATTCTGAGGTCAGGAGACAAAATGTGGGGTCACAATGTTTTCATGCCAAATGAGATTCTTCCTGAAGCAGAATGACCCCATCCAGTCCCTCCTGTCACCCGGGCATACACGGAACCATTTCCTGAGTATGATACATGGATTCTTGAAGGTAAACTTTCACTGGCAATAGGTAAGAGCCTGAGTGACCTCTGCTCTTCTCCATCTCCCACTGCCATGACAGAGAAGTGCAGGTACTCACTGCTATGTCGCAGGAGCAGGACTGAAGAGTTTGGGGGGTTTTCACGTGCCATGTTGGACCTGGGGCGATGCAGCAGAAGGATGGGCATTTGCAGATGGAAGAGAAGAAGGAGAGGGTCAATTGAGTCTGAAAGTGAGAGGGAGGTTCTCCTGGTCAGGGAAAACACCTCCCTGTCTGGGCAAAATATCAGTGGGCTGGGCGAGTTTCACTGGGAGTGAGTGGGGTTGTGACAAGGGAGCCAAAGCCACGAGCCCATCACTGGACTTGGCTGCTCTGCTCTGGTTAAACTTCCACAAACACCAGGTTTCTTCAGAAAGATCACATCTGAAGTGATCCCCAGCTGGAAGCACACAGGACCCTGTTATTCCTACTGACAGTGCAGGCACATCCACACCATCATCATCCCCCCACATCTTGCTGCCTCCTGCCATCACCGTCCCCAAACAGCTTCACCACCTGAAGGTCACAGATTCTGGCACCAGAAAGAGTCAGAAACAAGGTTTAAACCCCTCCAACTGCCCTTTGCTGCAGGAGCACTGGGAAGGACATAGAACAGCTTTCCCCACGCAGAAGGGGCTGGATTACAAACCTGATCAGACAGAAAACAAATGCAGATGTACAGAACTAAACAAAACATTGTCTGTGATCTCTTTGTCAACAAATTAGATAACTCTGTTGGCAACTTGGCTGGATCCTTTTGTTTGCACTGGTAAATTAAGTTCACAGTGTTTGCAGTTGCAGGGGGATTTCTAAGTTTTAAAATTTTTAAAGTTTTCTTTTACAGGCAGCGTTCCTGAAAGGTGATTATATGGGATTTTAGGGAGCTCGTAACTATAAGGACTCAGTAGAAAAAGTTCTGTGCCCATGGAAATGGTTCTTATGGGGGAAATCTTGAAACAACAATTGCAAGAAGCAATTCTACAAGATGTCTTTTTCTGTTCAACATGTGGATTTTCATAACTTGGCCTTCTGCACACTGGAGGGATGCTCAAAGGTGCAGCTCCATCCTCTGCAGCAAGACTGGAAGGAAAACATCCATTTGGACACCAGCAGCCAAATCAGCCTTCAATTGCTGACAATCTCGAGGGTATTGGGAGGCTGAGTGTGATGAATTTTATCATATGATTGATCATGGTGCTGGCCTGGTTTAAAGAGCAAAGCCCACCTTGAGGCAGAGCAGAGGGCAGGGCTTTGTTGAGCAGTAATTCCCAATTACCCCGCTGTGACCTTGCAAGGATCTTTGATTGTTCACAAGGAGCCTCAGCTGACCAGTAAATAGGGCCCTGTGATAGAAACTTGTTATTAGCCCGGGATGACTGATGGAGAGCTGCCAGTTATTTTTTTACAACAGCTTTTACAGCAGCTCTCAGAAGCGTTTTGGGCCTCGCTTCGACAGCACCCACCTCCCCTGGGCAAGAGACCAGGGAAGCTCCCAGGCAGATCAATCTTCCTGATAATTTACAGCTCCATCACTTTGATGAGGTCAAGCACATGAGTGATGTGGTCCTGGCCCCGAGGCTGTCGCTGCTGGCGGTCTCACCTTGCCCGTCCTCCCCGAAATCACTTCCCCAACATCCTCCTCCAAGCAGCAATTCTATCAGCAGGTCCTCTCAGACAACCACCACGAAATGAATTGCTCAGGCACTCAACAGCAGCCTCCTGCAAGCACTTATCCCCTCCAAGACTCTCCTCATAAAACTTTATGGTACCTTTTTCTTATGATAATCCAGTATAAACATAATTTAATGGGACTGGGAGGAAAACAATCACAGCAACAAAAACAACAGGCAGTGATTGTAAAGTCTCCCATCTCATCATTTTTTCTTTCTTTTCACTCATTCTCTCTCCTTTGGTTTAAGTGTGTATTATTTTGGCCGTGCTGTCACCAGGTTATTATGTGCTCTCAATTACACTGCAATAAAGCCTGAGGGTCTTTTGTGGTTATACTTTAAACCTTTGAGGTGGGGTGTTTTTTTCCTTGTGAGTGTGATTCAGCTTTGCTTTGGGCTACTTTCACACCTGCTGAACCACTCCATCCAATATTGAGAAAGGAATTGTGTCCAAGGGAAATGTTGGAGACAACCACACAAACAATGCACCCGAGACCTGCCCAGTTAATCCCTAATCTGACTTTGATTCTGTCTCCACAGCAGAAGCTTTCCCTGTGTGCACCCCACGGGTTATTTATCAGGCACATAATGTCCCTGACTGTGGGATCAATACCCCTGGTAGTTTTTCACCCCCAGTGCCATCACACATCACTGCTGCTCGGCCTCCTTGGACACCCCAGATTTGGGGGGTCTCACCGTGCTCTTCCTCAGTGCTTCAGCCTCACAGACCCTCTGCTGCCCTGGGAGCCTGGCACAGCAGTGCAGGTGGAATCACCGTGTCAGATCACAACAAAAAGCAATATTAACTCCCTTAATTAAATTTACCACCATTATTACTTATTTGAATGAGACAGAGCCGCCACCACAAAGATGTAATATCAGCAGCTGCACAAATATGGAGCTAAATAAGCAAATAATTCAAAACCTTGCTAAACAAAGACTTCACAGGGCTTGTTTGCTTTCACAAATGCAAACATGTAGAAATATGTTTAAGCAAAGAGATTCTGCCAAGATTTTGTGTGAAAACCTTGGCCTGGCTGGTGCACAGGCTGCTCCAGATGAGCCAACGGGATCTGGGGGGATGTGGGAGTTCAGCAGAAAGCTGAGGAAAAATCCAAATCCTCCCATTGTGCCACTCAGCCACTGGCCTGGGACCACCTTATCCTTCACAGACAGTAAAAACATTGGTCCTGGCTGGATGTAAGCAAGATGTAAGGAGCATGTTCACCCTCTGTGATGTGCCTTTGTGCCACCTGAGTTCATGCAGCAACTCTGCTCATGGAGGGAAATGCCCAAAATGGATGGAAGAGAAGCACAGGACTGGACAGAGGGATCCTCCATCCCTCCCCTTCCCCCAGGCAAGACACCACTGGGAAATGCTGGAGCCAGTCTGCTGCAGGATTTCGGATGTGCTGCTGCCTTTCCCAGGCTCTGAGAGCAGAAGCAGATTTACAGCACAACAAGGCACTTCCATGGACAACATTTTGCCTGCTCACAAAGGCACTGGGGTGTTAAGTTTAAATAAACAGATTCCCAGGCAGAATTAGCTGTATAAATTCAGATTATCAGATCATGCTGCTAACAACAGATCCTGGCTGGAAACCAGGCTCTGAGATCTGCCAGCTGCTGCTCCCTCAGGAGCTGGGCTGACACAGCACAGAGCAAAACCTCACCAGTGGGCAGGGATGCAACACCTCTCAAGGATCACAAGGACTCTGCCTGGTTATCCCCCACGACTCCTAACTGATCCTAACCTCCATGACACTGCTTCCAGATTCTTTCCACGGGCTCACACGATGGGGGTTTTCCCTCTGTATCACACCTTTGGGCAGATCTGTCCCTGGGAGAAGAGCTGACATTCCTTCTGGGGCTGGTTCAGGGCAAGTAAGAGCTAAAGAAGAACATTTTCTTTCAAGGAAACAGCAAAGCCGTGTTTTTACTGTGTAATTCCAAGCTGCAGACACTATTTTATATCTAAATGTGTATGAGCAAATATGTCAAATGGCTTTTATTTGGGAGACAGTCCACCTGAAAAAAAAGACTCCACTGTTTCCCTGTCTCCTGTTAAGCTAATCTAAAACCAGGAAGCTAATTTAATTTAATTACTTTTCTAGTCAGAGCCAGCCTGTGCCTCAGTTCACCATGCCCAGCACAGTCAGGGTGGATCACAGCTACACCATCTCTGGCACGGGCACAGCCAGAGGGAAAGCCAGGAATTTCCACTGCATGGGAGGGAAAGCTCATAAGTCACCAACCTCAGCTTCAAGGAAGACTTCCAAGCCCCTCACCTTCTTGTCTTTGAAATTAAACTAAACCAAGAAAGAACTTTGTTTCCATTATCCTATGGCCTGTGTCCCACTGCACGAGCATGGAAGGAGCACTCAGACAGCTGTAAATGTGTATTTACAGGAGCTGGAGCACCAGACAAACCGGGTGGTGATGGGGACACTGCTCCTGCTGTACACAGGACACTTGTATTCCTGCCTTAGGCTTATTTGAATGGGATGCTCTGTCCTGCCAAAGGGACAAGCACTGTCACAGTCCTGGGGATCAGCCTGGGAACACAGAGATAACAGTGAGCAGAGCAGCACCCGGGCTCAAGCGACACTCACAACCAGGTCTGTGCTTTAAAAGAACACAATCAATTGTAATTCTGCAGTGTCACTTCGAATTTGTGACCTTGTGTGCATTTAATCACTGAGAAGCCACCATGTGCCGTGTCTCATCCCACCAAGCTGTCTCTGCTGCACGGGACGAGCTGGGACCAACCAACCCCAAACACCCTGCACATAGAACATCCACAGATGACTGCAAGGCAGCTTTCAGCAGGGATGACACCAAATTCCTTCCTCTTCCCACTAAGGAGAGGTGCTGATGGGTTCCTTTAGGCTGGAAAGACTGGAAAAGTACCTTGGGAAGGGTGGGGAGTGCAGGCAGTGCCCTTCACTGACTGCTCCCATGTATTTGGATATACAGATCCAGGGAGGACCCTGACACAGCCACCTGACTTCCCCAATTCCTATGGAAACCAGGGGCACACGAGTCCTGTCAGCAGCTGCTGAGGAGTGAACTAACAGGAGCTGCAAATTCAGTAAAATGGAGCTAATTTAACAATTTCCTCAATTACAGCTGTTATTTCTGCAGTTTGTGCTGGGGAGAACCAGTTACGGGGCAAACCCAGATTCCCTGTTTACCTGTTCAGCACTTACTTAAGGCAAACAAAAAAGGAGAAGCCAGTAATCTCTTTTCCTTATGGATTAGCCAGTCAGGAGTTTCCAGTAGGGCTCAACCAAACGTTTTTGATCATGTAATTTTCAGTCTTTGTTCCTGTCACCACAAAACCAGCCAACAGCCTGACATGGATCTAATCTATACTGAGGGAAAATAAGATATTTTTCATGTGTGGGGGAGGCTGATGAAAAAATGCATCTTTTCCATCAAAACGATGTAAATCTGATTTTTTCCATCCTAAACCTGCTCCAGTGTCCACACAGTAAAACCAAACAAGCTGCTGGTATTGTGTGCCAGTTGTTGCTCTGGAGTACTGCTGACATGATTAATTAGATGGTCACTGGGCCAGGAAAAAGACCGAAAATTAATATGAATTTCTGGTCATTCCAGCACTTTATATTAAAGAGACACGGATGACATACTAAACCTTTGGAGAAAGGAATGGACCCTACACCTGCCCCTGCTCAGGTCAGGTATCTGAATAACCACCCAAGGGCACAGAACAAGGTCGAGGGGAGGGTTCCCAAGATCCACCTCCCCAGCAAATGCCAAGTTCCATCACACCCACCAGGGCCTTCCCTCATTACACACGTGCAAAGCACCTGTTTCAGGCACCTGGAATGCAACAGAGCATTGCTGCAGTACTGCAGAATGACCAAAACCAAACCAAAACCGGAGGAACATTTGTACTTTCACTTCATTTTATATTCAGGATGTTTCTCTGATAGTCTGTAGGAGTATTGGTATTTACTTACAATGAAAATATCAAATGCAGGGTCCTGGTACAGACCTGTGTGTGCACATATAAATGACAGAATCACAGAATCATTAAGGTGGGAAAAGACCTCCGAGACCATCAAGAACCTTTGACCAAATACCTCCATGCCCACTAAACCACACTATGACCAGAAAAACCACAAAATCCCAGCTCTTTAATTTCTTCAGCATCTGTATCACAGTTTTAGAATGCAGTACTTAAATGCAACTTTAAAAGGAATTAAACAACAGGTGATTGATTTCAGTGAACTACCAGCAGGTTTTTGCCTTACCAGACCTCACTGAATCATCAGACAGTTGCTCCAAGGGCTGTTTGCTCAGATTTAACAACTGCAGGGAGGTTTGTTAATGTCCACAGACTTGTACTCCAAGAACTGGAATTTTACCACAGGATGTGGCAGATGTCCAGAGGGGCTGACAAGTATTTCACATGGACAGCACAGAACACACAACCCCTGCCAGCACCAGGCCCTGTGTGGGGCACACTCAGTCAGGGGCACAGAAGGCTTTTGAAGTCAGTGGAAGAAATTCTGGGTGGCCTGAGCCAGAATCACAGAGTAACCTGAGCTGGGAGGGACCCACAAGGGTCATCAGTCCAACTCCTGGCCCTGCACAGACACCCCAAAAATCCCACCCTGTGCCCCAGAGGATCATCCAAACCCTCCTGGAGCTCTGGCAGCCTTGGGGCTGTGCCCACTGCCCT
>JAWWLV010000024.1:732723-764874 GCA_035041135.1 Platyrinchus mystaceus | reverse complement strand
CACAGCCCCAAGGCTGCCAGAGCTCCAGGAGGGTTTGGCTGATCCTCTGGGGCACAGGGTGGGATTGTTGGGGTGTCTGTGCAGCGCCAGGAGTTGGATGGATGGTCCTTGTGGGTCTCTCCCAGCTCAGGTTATTCTGTGATTCTATGAAGTGTTTTTAATCCCACCTGCTGTCCTGAAGTGCTCTCATGGGAAGAGGCAGCTCACTCCAGCCCAGCCCCTGCCCTGTTCCCAGCCCCAGCATTCCATGAACATCTCCTCACACCTCAGTTTTCCTCGGGGAGAAACCACAAACAGGAACAATAATATCAAGTCCAACAGCAGTGAATAAAGTAAATACTGTGCTGGATGTCAGGTTTCTATAGAGCAGTCCCCATTCCCTTCCCCATCAATCACCCACCCCACTGCCTGGCTCTCCCACTGTATAAAACAATTTATGATAATGTACAAGTCAATACCTGTTTTAAATGGTTCAGTGAACCGGGGAAAACACTGCCCCAACTTCCCGTTACAGTGTGCCCTGCTGGCCCTCAGCCAGCGAGAGGGAACTGTCTGCATATGAGATACAGGAGAATTGGTGTCACTCAGTTTATTCCAGAGCTACAAAGTCTGACCCTTCCTCCCCACCTGCAAAGCCCCGTCCATCAGGGGCAACGTGGGACACTGCAGGACCCAGGGGTGCTCAGCACCCCACAGCACCCAGGGCAGCACCCACGTGCTTTCCTGCAGCAAATCCAAGTCCTGCTGTCCATTTACTGTGCTGCAGCCCAGTCCAAGGCTGGCAGAGCAGCAGACAACGAGGTCCCCAAGGTGGACTCAGTGTCTCCACGGGGATGGGCACACGGACAAGCACTGGCAGAGAAGGGCTCATCCTGCTGGGCCCAGTGTCTGAGGCTGCGCTTGGTTCCTGCCAAACACCGTAAGAAACCTTGTGGCTTCAGTGTTTCAATCAAATAAAACGTTTCATTCCACATGAGATCACTTTTTTCCCCTTCATTTTCGGGTCAGTTAACTGTCACCCTGCTCTCACCACAGAAATACAAGGCAGTATTTAGGAAGAAAAGCGCCACTTCAGAGCATCAAGGCCAGAAATTCCCTGCTGCAAATGTCAGCACCCAGGGTTTAACGGGCTTTAAAAGTTGTTTCCATCAGTCTTCTGACCGAAATCCTATTTTTCATGTACTTCATGAACTGCCAGGTTTCACACACCCCTTCTCCCACACTGGCAGAGGAGGGACAGCTCCCCAGATCTGTTTTTTTTGTGAGAAGGGCTGCAGGAATCTGCAGCTTGTTATTCCCCACTTCTGCCACGATTGTTAAGGTGTTGTCTTCTTTCAGATCCTGCACAAAACTCAGCTGGGCAGCCCTTACTGAAATACCAAAGCTTCATCTGGTTTCCTCCCAGCTCAATTTCACCCCCATGAATTCAGTGTCAGTGAGAACTGCATTTATAAACTCCAAATCCAGCTCCTCCCATCAGTACTCTGGCTGGGTTCCATCTAGAGTTCAAGGATGGAAAAATAAAATTCCTATTGACCTTGGGGGCTTTGGAGCAGACCTATTGATTAGTGACCTCCCTCTGGGAATGTCCCATTGACATCAGAAGTGCCAACTGTGCAGGAAAGTTTTATTTCTTGTAAATAAGGCTGAGAGGATCGAGCCTGGCACCTTAAAGACAACACAGAGCATGACAGGACTTGGCTGTTTGGCCAGAGAAAAGGCAGCTCGGGGGGGAACATTTGCTCTTTGCAAACACACCAGGGGTGAGCCCTGGGACAGGAGAAGAATCCTGAGACAACACTGACTAAGAATGGGTAAATAGAAGTTGACCTTGGGTGGGCTTGGGCTGGAAACACAGACATTTCCAACCAGCTTGGCTCGGGAAAGCTTTTGGGAGCGCAGATGGAAATGTGTGTTTGATCAGTTTATTAGGGGATGTGTCCCTCCAAGCACTGCAGAGCTGCACCGAAGGAAGAACCACATCTCCACCTTCTACAGCACCACTACACAGTCATGGTTCTCAGCCATGGACAGGGAGAAAGGCAGGGCAGAAGGAACATGTCTGGGAAAGGCTTCTGGCCCAGCCCAGCCACGTCCCTCCCCGGTGACACCTCTGTGCCCCTCGGCCACCGCTCCCCTCCAGCAGCATTTCAATACTGACATCTCCAGGTTCCAGCTGCTCCCCTCTCCTGATCCATCTGCAGCAGATGGCGCAAATGACACCCCTTTTATTTTCTGGATGAATTCATATCACCCTGCCAAGATGCAAATTTCTGTTGCTAGTTGTACACTGTGTTAGCAGTCACCAGCTCTGCTTTGGAACAGAGCAAAACTGCAGCTACAGACAGGTTAGAGCTGTAATGAATTATTAGTTACAGCAGGTTCAAGTTAATTAAGAGGGTTAAATAACTAGTTTTGTTTTGATTCCCTGGTTTTGCTTGTGGCTTGTTGGGCTTGTTTGCAGCAGCACATTTTGATGCTGCACATCAGCACAGCAGCAGGTCCTCTGATTTTGTTATCATTTTGTAAATCGAATCCCTGTCACAAATTTTTCAATGATGGTAAATAGATGCCTCCTTGCTCAGACTGCTCATGAGCTGAAGCAACGCCCTGACAGAGGAGCAGCAGAGCTCTCTGGGTTTCAGTGCTGCCCCCACAGAGCACAGCCTGAGGCCCCGCGGGCAGAGCAGAGCAGGACAAGGGCCTGCATCTCCTCTGACCCTTCTGTTACAACACTGCAGATGGAGTTTCCCTCCTTCACAAGAGCTTTGCACTTTTTATTCATGCTTAATTTGTCAGCCACTCCAAACCCCCGAGTCCTTTCTGTCCTTCACCCTCACCCTCCCCTGCACCACTTCAGATCGTAGCATCTCAGCCTGGGGTTTTCAGAAACATCTCCATTTTTCCAGTCCTTTTTATTTCAGTTCTGACCTCCTCAGCTCCTGTGATCCCTCCCTGCTCCATGTCATCCATATCTTTTATAAGTTCTTCATAAGACAAATCACTAATTAAAATAGAGAAGAGACTGGAGAGCAAGGCATTTCCCTCTGGGACTCTCATTGGAAAGGCTCTCCCAAATCTTCAGGCAAACACTGACAGCTACTACTGGTAGTAGCTGAAATTAATTTCTCAAACAGCTCTCTGTACATGCTACACCGAGACACATCTCCCTGGCTTACCTGGAAATACAACAAAGGTGTATCATAGCTATTTGCTCCCCTTTTACCACCAGGTCAGGTAATTAGATTCATCTGACTCACTTTTGACCAATCCACGATGGTTGTTCTGTTTTGATTTTAATTGTCTCTTCCAGGACTTATGGATTGATTTTTTTCCATTAATTAATTTCAGAGCCTTTCCAAGAACTCATTAGGCTTTTTAATCAATAATACACTAGACTGTATTTTGTCCTTTTATATTTAGGATGTATATTTGCATTTTGATAGTTCTGAGACCACCTCTGAGCTCAACAAGCTATTAAAAATAATTGTTCCTTGTTCCAAAATAGTTTTGATTAATTCTTTCTAATTCTAAGGAGAATTTCCTCAGATCCTGTGGCCTGACCTATATGGCAGATCCAAACAAACTCTTGTTCTCTATTCTGGTCTTTATTCAACCCTCTGGTCAAAATTAGCCAAGTTATCAAGGCATTTTAAGTGCTTCTGTGAGCAGCCACTAGATCTATATTTCCTCCCCAATCTTATTTCTAACGTAGTTGTAGCACTATTTCTTCCTGCTTTTTACCTCACTTGCTAAACCAAACAACACTTTTTGCCTTAGGCTCTGATTTTCCTATTATGTGCCTGTGCTGTGCCTTCACCTCTAGGTCTTGTCAAGTGCTTTTGTACCAGTTCGGACATTCACGTCCAAAGCAGCTCCTGATTCTGCCCTGACGGTGTTTGCTCTCTCCTGCCTGCCCTGGGGATGGAATATATTCACCCAGAGGATGCTCAGCTGCTCTGTGCTCGTAGCTTCTCTCTCCAGACCTGCCCCTTCTAATCCCAAGGACCATCATGACAAGGGACTCCACTCCCTGCATCTGCTGTGGTCACCTTCTCCAGAGCTCATCACACCTAAATTGCTGCCTGTGCTTCTTCCTTTCCTCCAGGAGCACCATTTCAGAGTCAGTCTCTCCCAGATTTCCCATCCACCTTCAATTCCCCACCAATCCTTCCTGCAGCACGACATGTCCCTGACTCCAGAGCTGCTCAAGTTCCCTCTGCCACCACCTGCAGACCCTTTGGTTCCTAAACCTCTTCAATTCTCCAGGCAAGGGCATCCACAGCTTTTAGAATCAAGCTGTGGAAAGGGGAGAACGAAGAGGAATGTATGAGGGGACATTCTGAAAGCCACAAGTGGGACAGTATTTATTCCCCACTGTGAGTCAGTGACAGGCAGGTACTCCTAGCTCAGAGAATCTCTGTCAGGTTGGAGAGCAGTGAATATTTCCTCTCCTTCCCCCTCTGCTGGTGGGCTCAGATGCACAACCACAGTCGATGAAGAGAACTGGGAGCTTTCAGGGACTAATTCTGAATTACAAGCAATCAGTTTCCCAAGTCCTACAAATCCCCCAGCACAGCAAAGTTAACCTCCCAGCCGTGGAGCTCCGAGTGATTTGCTGCTGTTGCCCTCTCGCACTCTTTGATCACTTCTCCTCCCTGGCTGTCAAAGTCACAAGCACTTCATTTTCTAAAGAACAATGTACATGAGAGGGATGAAGCAAAAATAAGCACCTTGCAATTAAATATTTTAATAGATGTTCTGAAGATGGTTTTGAAAGGATTTAAAATGAATATTAACAATAGCATGCATCGAGGGGCTCAGGCTGAACAATACCTATCACTTTGTCTGCTAAAGAATGAAGTGTAAAAATAATATACTCTAATATTTTATACCAACACCCCAGAGGAGACATCTCAGAATTGCTGTGCACAGCAGCTCTCCATCCTTCCTCCATTTCATCCCAAGCTCACGAGGGCTTTGGTGACCCTGGCTGGAGCTTTGCATCTCCAGACTGTCATCTCCAGGCACTGTGCCTGACACAGCCCTGCACCACCTGCCTTCAGGTACAGAGACATCAGCCTCTGCCTCCTCCCTGCATGGCATTCCCCACTCAGCTCTGATTTCATAACCTGGCAATTAAGGAACGAAGGGAGGCAGAGCACGAGGATCACAGGAATCCCAGTGCTGTACATCACTCACCTGATGTGCTGCCTCTGCTCTGGGATCACCAGGACGTTTGGATTTCTGTTGTTGATTGTCATTGGATTTTAATAGAAAAGAGTTTCAGCAAGGACCCAGAGGCTCTGCTTTGTAACTCTAAACCTGGATTTATGGCTCCTCACTGGCTCTGGGTTGGGTGTTACTCAGAAGCAGCCCCAGCAAGGCAGGGGTGTTTTTCTGGGCGCAGATCTGCTGGCAGAGAGACAAAGTCTGGGGAAGGAGTCAGAGCATCCACCTCAGTCCCTTCAACTCCTGTTTGGGCCCCCTCTTTCTGTGTTAATAAACACAGACATCCCTTGACATGGCACAAGTGGCTAACAAGTTACAAACATGGTCTCACAGTTGATCAAAAATATCTGTTAAACACAGATACTCTTGGTATTAGAGATGACTAACAAAGTTTTCATGAGTATAAACAAACAGCTCTGTATACAGCCTCGTTTACCATTTCCCTCTAATTTTGCTCTCTGTTTTGCTCCAATTTAGGCAGATGTTCATTAGAACTTCTGTGGCAGAGCCACAGCTTCAGGAAAGGCCGGTGCTGGCACAGGCACTGCCATCAGGACTCCCACGACACTGCCCTGAACCTCAACCCAGCACAAAACCCTCCCAGGCTCAACACCTCGGGATGCTCTGCCTCAGTGGAACACCCCCCACGCCACCAGATCATCCCCACATCTGAGACTAAGCACACTCTGGGTAAGAAAACATTATTTCCATTACATTTGGCTTAAACCCACTGATTTATAATTAAGTTACTGATCCATGCGTTGGTGTAAAACGACTCTACAATGTAAGTGCAGCAATAACCCAGAACTAAATCTTTAAATGACAATTGTCAAGTGAGAAGATATATATAGAATATATCAAACTAATAGTGTTCATCCATCTTTCAAAACAAGTTAAATGTGTCTGTTTCCTCTGGAAAATCTGTGTTTGCTCATTGAACGTTTTATTTTCATTACATTTGAACCTTTCAGCAGAAATAAAATACACAATCAAAGTAGGATGGTTGTTTTGATCAGTTTTCAGGCATTTATACATTAGAAGAAAAGGAAATGCATTAAGATGCACAGAGACATTTGTGCTGGTGACCACTGGGAAGAAGCAATATAAACTGAGGGGATCATGTAATCAGGAATGACAGCTCAAGCACAGATCTTATTAAACAGATAGTGTAGAACAGGCTTAGAAAGAAAGGAAGAAGTCCTGGCATTTGGGATATTTATAGGGAGTTTGGACAGGGAATTATAAAGCAGCAGGAGGGAGCAAGCTGTTCGAGCCATGTGAGAGCAAACACGGTGGATCCTGAGCGTTGTGACTCACTCCTGAAATGTCACACACAGTCTGCTCTGGGAGCAGCTGACCTTGAAATAGGGAATATTCCTCTTTAAACAAGGCTTTCAGGGGTATGGCCAGCTTTTCCTTGGGGCAATCATGAAACACCCAACAAAAATGCTGACCTTGCATTCACAGCTTAGAGGAGCTCGATATCTGGTGCAGTTGGGGTGAAACAGAGGATGCCTCACCCATCTCCAGCTGGAAGCCTGGGAGTCTGAGGCCTCACCCTGAGAACTGCAGCACTTCAGCAGAGCCCAGCAGAGGAGGAGCCATCACATCCTCAGCAAAGCTGTGTCTGCCTATTTGTGAAGTTCTGCACGAACCCACACACACACTTCCCCTGGCACAGCTGTAAACCAGCCCCTTCCTCCACACTTGTCCAGATACAAATACAGATGTTCTGTGCTCAGAGTCAGCAACGGGTCATCACTCATTTACAGCATAAATGTGTCAGGTGTGCCTGGATCTTCCCATCACAGCTTTGGGGAACTGATCACCTGGATGCCTCCTCTTTAACCTCAGCTGCACTCAGACATTTTCACACCAGACACACTTAGGATTTTTTTATTAACTCAGGTGGGGCTCAGGCCACCCTCAGCCAGGCAACGGGAGTAATGCAGCAAATGGGAACAGCAATGATCTGGGGATATAGAACTGCTTTGTCTCCAGGTATAGCACCTCTCAGATGCAAATATTCATCCAACTGAGTGTTTGTCCACAGTGTTTCCTGTACTTGTGAGCCATGGACATTTCTTTACAGAGCTTCAAATATCCAGGGAGGAAGAAAAAGCACCTCTCTTGTTCTTCACCCACAGACACCATTAGTGTAAGAGAACCTAAGCAGTCAAACTGAATCCAACAGTGATATCCCAAATTCTGGAAGGAATTAATTCCTTTAAAATACAGGGAATACATCTGAGGGTGACCATTCCTGGGTAATGTACAACTGCTCATCCCACCACTGGGGTGAATAAATATTCGAATAAATAATTCAGAGACTTACCAGTCTTTCAGAACAGCAGAAACTTCAGGTCATCACTGGCAGCAGGAGACCTGAAAGGTAAACAGATCTGGGTGTTCAAAAAGCATATTAAACATATTTTCCATGAGGAATTCCACAGGAAACTGAACTGTTCCCTGTCAGAGCTTCCTGGACACTGTTGGCATCATCTGCAAACCACTCCATTATCACAGCTCTGGGTCAGACAGGAACACAGAGAATCACAGCCATGAGAGTTTGAAGAAGTGTTGCTCCTAAAGCAATTAATTATCTTAAATACTTCCAAGCTTTTGTGAACAGATGTAACCTCATAAAGAACCCTTTCATCCTCAAGTTTCTCAGCTCACTGTATCTTCACATTCATTGCTGACACTACTGCATTTCCGTCTGGATCCTTTAAAGACATCTCATTTATCTTTATTGGATTTCCTTTCACTTGGTTTTAAAGTTAAGCCATGCAGGAGAAGTTAAGCTGTAGCAGAGGAAAAGTAATCAGTGCATAAAGTCTGAATCTTAACAAAGGGTGTCCCAGCTTGCTGAAAAGGCAGAATACTGTGAAGAAAAATATGCTAAAAGAGGCTGCCTCAAACAGGGCTCTTTGTGGGTGCTGTCACAGTGAAAGAGCTGGGAAGACTCTCTGCACTTCAGGAACCTGACTCTGGAACCCCCAGTTCTCCAGACACCCAGCACTGCTGCCAGTGCATGAAGCAGCAAACGAGGAAAGCAGAAGAGGGTGGGTTTGAAGCACCAGAAGCGATTGCTGCTGCAGCAGGAGCCACGAGCATGGGCTGACTGTTGGGCATCAAAAGAGCAGGGGTGAGGTCAAGGCTGGGAGAGCAGACATGTGGAATCACAACAGGGATTTACTGAACAAAATCATCACCTACAAATGTAGGTGAGCACATCTGGAGGCCAGAGGAAAAGGCCTCACTGAGCTGGGCACTTCAGAAACACAACTTGCCTTTATGGATTGAATATAGCACATGTGGAAGGGATCATTATCCAGCTCTTGGAATCAGAGCATGCACGTACACTAATTTGGAATAAATCACGAGTAAAGAAGACAAAGGCAGCCCCTCTCCTCCCTGGGTAAAAACCAACACAATACTGGACTTGTAATCAATATTGATAAGCACAAATACATTATTTTGATTAATGGTCAGGGGCCTTTGTTGTTAAATCATTTTAAAGTTTTCTAGGGGGGGGATTAATCTAGTAAAGCCATTAATGAGAACATGAGAAACATCAAAGAAAAAAAAAATCACTGAATAACTGAATACAATAAACTACCCTGAAATGCCCAACATAGGGACAATATGCAAACAAAAAGGTGATGTCCAAGTGTCCTTTGTTATTCCAATGCATATCCAAAGATGTCACATGGCCCCAGATGGTTTGCCAGCTGGTTAATTTGGTGTCTCTGGTTCCCTGAAGAGAGAGGCAAAATGCAGTTGTGGAATGGTTGGGTTTCATCTTCTCTGGATGGTCTCAGCAGCCACGGGACCCTTGCCAGACTCCCTCCCAGACACATGTCCACAGTCCACCTTCTGCAATCAACACCTGTATGTTTTCAGGGGACACCAGTTTAAAGTGCTTTGGTTTGACTGAAGGAATTTTACAAGGGTCAAATTCCCAGGGCAAGGGCTAATGAAATCCTAGTCTGCCATCCCAACTCCAAACCCTGTGTACCCAGCACCACTCTCCAGACTTCCCTAAGTTACTCACCCTTTGTTGTTAACACCCTTACAGAATCACAGAATGGTTTGAGTTGGAAGAGACTTTAAAGACCATCCAGTTCCACCTCCCTGCCACGGGCAGGGGCACCTTCCACTAGAGCAAGCTGCTCCAACCCATCCAACCTGGCCCTCACACTATGCCTTACTCATGCACATGAAATGAGACTTTGGTCAGTCTGAGGCTACAGAGTTTTGGGGAGACTCCAGGAGAAGCCAAATGGGATCAAATGCATTGAAAGAAAGCAAAGCCCTTTTTCACCATCACTCTTCTCTTGTGCCTTTCCTCTATTCCTACGCCCCATATAATTTTGGACACAGCCCTACAACAAGATTCCCCTCCACCTTTGACTCATCTTGCAGCTCGCGGTCAGTGCTCTCTGCAGACACAGCACGGACGCTTCACCCACCGAGTGCAGAAAGCAGATTTATCAAACCCCTTGAACCCCACGAGAAGTCCTTGTATGAATAACACAAGCCTGGGCCCAGAGACTCTGCCCTGGCCAGGGTGAGCAGCCTGGCTGAGCTCCAGCAGGATTAGCATTGCCGGTGCGTCCCTGCCGGCACAGACGGGATTTGCGGCGCAGTGAATCAAACGACGCAGGGAAATCACCCACGGTTTGCATTTTGATCTGCAAACAACCTGCAGCTCATGAATCCCCTCTGCCACTTGCACTGCTGGAGCAGATCCATCAAAGCACCAACTGGTGAGTGCTGGTTGCTCCCCCTCTCCCTCCTCTGTAAATCTCTCCTCTGAATTATGGGAGGCTTCACATTTAAGAGAGCCAATTAGAAAATATGGATGCTCAAGGTATACTCGTGCTGCTTACCTAAAATTGATTAAAGACTGGAGCAAATAACTCCTCCATCATCTGTCCCAAGGGTGCAAATACAGACACTGCCAAATGTTTGGTTTTACTTCTACCACTACATTAAAACAGCACAGCTCATAAACAGCACTTTGGGGAATACGGGCTCGGCTGCAGGGCTTTGAATCTGCTGTGATATACTGACATTATTTGAAGTTTATCTTTATTGAGCTTCAAGTATGATATGGTAAAAGGAAAAAAAAAAGCAGTAAAACTTCCATGAAATGAGTTACAGATGCAGCTGCTTTAACAGAGATTGCAAAATCACGCAGTTATTCCACATGCTGCTGTTCAGAGTGTGCTTCAACCTGCGCTCCAGCACTCCAAGGAACAGAGGGAATGGGGCACAACTCAAGAGGAAGACATCCCCCAAGGAGACATGTCAGCATCCTGCATCATAAGGCCTTTTTGGCTGGTCTCCATCATGACTCACATTTTAGCAGCTCTTTTGATGCCATCATAATAACTTCTGGAGTCCCCTCATCTCAGCTCTACCCGTGCGTCAGAATAGCTGCAATAACTTCACTGGAATTACAGTGGAACCGTGTGACTGACTGCACTGAGAGTCTGGCTAAGGGTTCCTTTTCCAGTTATTTCTCTAATCCACCTGTGATCTGTTTGTGAGCATGAATCCATCCCATACTATACACACCTGCAATTTCTTATCACTGACACCGGGCTCTGTTGCCACAGTTTCAATTTACACTTCAATATCACAAGAAAGAGATGGAGGATGTGTCTTGCCCTGACCAGCATCTCAATGTTCTGGATTACAAAACTGCCTCCCCAGAACTGAAGAACTCACTTATGGCTTCATGTAGAACTGGGTAAGGAAAAGACACTTTGAATCGCTGATCATTCCAAGAAGTGTTATAAGGAGGGGGGGGGAAGGCTGACTAAAATAAATGTTAACACACTGATGAATCAAAAAGTTCAGATGTCTGGTTTAGGCTAAATATATCTATTTTTTTCTCTTGGCAATTTTCAATCTCACACTTATCAATGTGACACTGAATATTTTCAGAAGAATATGGCAAATAAAAAAATTCTGAACAAGATATCAATAAATCAAGCAAAATAATACAGTTTTAAAGCCTCCATCTGCTGTATAACTCACAATTAATGTGTTTTCAAATTGTGCTGGGATTAAATTTATATCTATTGAGAAAGTCTTGTGTAAAAATGTTCTCCACTCCCAAACTGAAATATTAGAACAAGTGCTAATAACAATATCTCCTCCAATCCTAATTTCTAACAGCCCCCTTTAAATTAACTTCTATTTCCTGATATCCTGAAGAATTTCACTTCTACACATTTAAATTGGGAAGGATCATTCCCAGACCAAAGCCAGGTAAGCTGTGACAGCCTTGGTCTGCAGCAGCCCGTGGAAAGAGCACAGGGAATTTTGGGAAATGGGAGACTCTTCAGCCAAGGACACAGTTCTCATCCAGGCTGTGTGATGACATCCCACAGCACAAGGTGCAATAAAGTCATGCTTATTGTGCGTGTTTGGTTTGGTCTGGAATCCAGAGTTCCTCTCCCTGCCTTAAATTCACCTGGCTTAGATGCCATGCCCAGGGTGAACATCAAATATTACCCCCTGTTTGAGGGACATTAAAGAACCAGCATTAAAATTGCTTTGAAAATGAAATGCAGCAATGCCAGGAGGCAAATGAACCTCTCGGCCACTCCTGAGTTAATCTGGGCTTTCACAACACCATTTAAGCTGTCTGGGGGAAATAATTGAGTGAAAATCTGTTTAAAGTACTGCACTTTGATTTTATCTAGGAATACAGATAATCAATCTCTGGGTTGAAAGCTGTGGATTACAAAATGTACCAGAGCAAATGGGAATTTTATTGGCTCAGAAATAAACATGAAGGGGCAAGCACAGAGATGACCTTGTGGTGGATGGGTGGCAGGGGGGGAGGAAAGGCAGCCAGCCCCGCTCTTTAATCATCCCCTGCATCTTCTCAAGGAGGAGTCCCAGCTTCTAAAATGTGAACCAGCCCCCACAGGGCTGAGCTTAGTAATCACTTGTGGTTTGGACAACGTTCCCAGGTACAGGAGGGGATTCTTGGGGTGTCCTGTGCAGGGCCAGGAGCTGGACTTTGATGGCCCTTGGGGGTCCCTTCCCACTCAGCAGATTCTGTGATTGTGACACATGAGCTTTCCACTGCAGAGCTGATGCTCTGTGCCCCCATTCCTGCCTCCCACCCTCCTCAGGTGCTGGTTCCAACCCCCCCCTGCAGCCAGCACAGAAAACGTGCCTGGGACAGGCACAGCCAAACCAGGAATGGTTTCCCCTGGAACAAGGGGTTCCAGCAGAGCTCATTCCATCACGTGCACACATATTCCATCACATGCACATTACTCCACCGTACACACACTCCAGCACGTGATAAACTATTTGTGAGCTTCGATATTCAAATCTGTTGAACACTAAAAAGGCTTTTGAAATCTTTCCCCTCCTCAAAAAATTTCTAAGCCACGTTGGGCTTTTTTGTGAAATAGCTTTTTCCTCCCTTTTCAGTGTAATACAATATGTTATTCAAGAGCCAGAGTTGTCGGTTTTTATGTTATGATAATCTTCTCAAGCATCCAGTTCTATTCTGCTTCTTCCCTTCGTGCTGTCACTCACATTCCAGCCTGTCACAAAAGAAAATGGCTGAATACATTAATTACAACTTGTTAGTCCTCCATATAGTTAATGCTATTGAGGAAATCAAATCACTTGGAAAATAGCTACAGAGAAACAGTTGCTGGTATTGCAGAATCTTTATGTGTCGCACTTTAAAGCTGGAGCTTTGCAAGACAACAAAAATGATTATTATAGAGAATGAGAAAATCAAACCCAACTTGATCCTCTACCCTTGGACTGTTTTCTGAACGCATTACAGTGTATGTTTTCTATCCTGGCAAGAGCAGTTGAACACTTTTCACATATTACCTTCTTTTATGGTCTAATCACAAATACCAGTTCAGAAATTACAGTATAAAAACTTCCTGGAGCCAGGAAGAGATCCAAGTCCCCACTCACACAAACACCCCAGACAGCAGTGATGGCTCCATTAATGTGAATAAAAGATAATTCTGTTGGGTCTGAGAAGACAAGCTGCCCTGGGATTAGCAAAGGAGGTACTGACATTGTAACCCTCAGGAAGCTCATCAGCCTGACTCCTGTGGCTCTGGGCAGTGCTAAAGCTGGATCTGGAACTGGAAAACTTGAATTTGAGTTAAACACACACCTAACTTCTCTTAAAAATGAAGAATTAATTTCTAATCTGGGACCCTACAATATGGGGATTGTTGTTGAGCACAAACACAAAGTTTGACATCTGACAGCCCATCAGATGTCCATGGGAGGCAAGAGCCTCACACACAGAACAAAAAGGCTGCCCAAATCAAAGCTCTGTTATCTTTCTACCTGAAGAACATTTAATTAGTCTTATATTAGAATGAATAGCCACTCTTACATGTGTTAAACCATTGTAATAGTGGGAAAAGGTGACAAAACTCTTTCCAACTTTGAAGAAGTTATCTGAGCAGCAAGACAAAGAACAAAACCACCTTTGGATGACACTGATCCTGTTCCCTTGTGCCGGTCCCAGTTCAGACTCCTCCCTGGGGTGGCACAGTGGGAGGAGTGAGCCCAAACCAAGGTGTGCTGTTTGCACAATCCCTGGCTCACAGAGACCTGGCCACAGCTGGAGCTGCCCCAGCAGGAGCTGCCAGAGCTTGTCTGAGCTCTGAGAAGCCACAGCTCTTCAAGTGTCCAAAGGCTCTGAAGGCATCTGCTCCAGAAGGCTCCTCCTGGCTGGGAGGAGTTTCTGATACACTCAGAGCCCTTCACCTTGCCCAGGTTTACAGCTCTCCCCTGTGCCCCGAGGCAGCTCTGAGAGCAGCAAGGCCCAGGCACAGCACTGACATGGGCTGTGGTCCATTGATGCCCAGAGAAGCTGTGGCTGCCCCAGCCCTGGAAGTGTCCAAGGCCAGGATGGACGGGGCTTGGAGCAACCTGGGCTGGTGGAAGGTGCCCCTGACCAGGGCAGGGGGTGGCACTGGATGGGCTTTAAGGTCCCTTCCCACCCAAACCAGTTTATGATTCCCAGACTAGGTGGTTGTGCTGTGCTGGTGCCAGGGGCTGATGCTGTGCCCCAAGAGCACCGTGCAGCCTCGGTGAGCCTTGGCCTTGTCCAAGCAGCATTTTGGGTGTTTCCTGCAGGTGTACATCCTCAGAGCAGCCCTTGGGACTGAGCTGCCACAGCAGTGAGGGGACAGTCACACTGTCCTTGCACCAAAGTCCCCTTTAGGTGACAGCTGTTCTCCCCTCAGCTCTCCCAACCATAGCACTGCTATACTTAGACTCCCCACCTTCTTCCTCACTCCTGTTTCTATTAAAGCACAGCCACCTCAGGATGATGAGAAACAGAAGGAGAATAACAATGAAGTGGAAGCAAAGAGCTTCCCAGATTCCTGCTAGATCCGGGGGAGCCTTCACACTGATAATATCATGGAAAGAACAAAGGCACAACTGCCCTCAGAGCTGAAAGTCTTTACTGAATAACTTCGAAGCCAGGAATTGCCAAAAGTCACCTGACAGGTCAATGACAGAGCTGGGGAAAGCACTCAGCTCCTTGGGGAGAAAAGTTAACAAACTTACAGCAGGTTAAGTGTATCCCAGGCCAGATTTATTGGAAACATTGGCAGCAGCAAGAATTAAACAACTCCATGACTAGAGTCCAACCCTCCCCCGTGCTCAGGAGGGCTGTTCTGGGTGAACAGGACAGGGGAAATCACTGGGTAAACTGGCACCAAAATGTATTGCCCAATTTAATGGAGCAGATGTCAAATGGCCATTAGCATTACAATGATTAGTAAACTGAAATTACGTCTTATGGGTTTACTGCCTTAGATTAAGCATTAACCTGCCTTAATTAAACTGCATCTCAGTAATTGATTTCACAGTGCTGAACTGTAAATAACAAATTGCAGATGATCTGGGTTTTTATCTGGCAAGATAATGTAAATCAGCCTTAACACATTGCATTACCTCCTTGTCTCCATCCCTTCTACAAGCCTTGTTCTCTCTGCTGCTTTTACCTCCACACACAACCTCCTCTGACTTTACACGTACATTTAATCACTGCTGCTTTTTCCTCCTGAGCTGATGACAGAGCTGGGTATTTGTAAGGTAGGCAGTACTCAGTGTCTGATCATTGTATCTGATGCCTTCTCCTCCCACTGTGAATTCCTGGTGTGTGCAGAACCTCAGCTATCTGTTCCACTCCCAGCTGTGGATGGCTGAGTGTGCACAACAGGATGGGACTGGGGCAGTGAACCAGCCATGGCAAAGCAACCCTTACACAGCATGGGCTTCTCCCAGCTCTTCCTGCACTGGGCAACAGCTATGGAAATAGAATAACAACAATTACACCAGTTTCATTTGCTTTTGACTACATTGTTCGACATCCAATACATTCAATGGGAGCAATCAGTGTAACCAAACACTGATCAATTCACTGTCCTGATACACATTCAGTTCTTCCCTAAGTGAGGGACTGACACCCCTGGTGTCATTTATAGCCTTTCAAAATAAGGATCAAGAGCAAAACCAGAAGCTTGGGGCAGGAGGGCAAGAAAGAAGGAGAGTGAACTGCTCTCAGTTCAGACTGCAAAGCTGAACAGTGAAGACCAAAGAACCACCTGCCTTCAATCAGCATGAAAACAGGACATGAGGGTGGAAAGGGAGCAAACTGGAAAGGAAAAAAAAGAATAGTTAAGGAGCTTCAGTGAGAAAGGGGTCTTGGGAAGCTGGAGAACAAACAGGAACTGAAGTAATAGTACAGCTGGTGAAAGTGGAGGTGGGAAAGCAGCTCTACACTAAAGGCCCTGAGAAATTGCCATTGTCACTTGATGGTGATTTAAAGGATGATCATAAGGACAAGTGGACCAGGGAAGGCTGGAAATTAAAAGCAGCACATCAGAGGTTTGTGTGGGGGCTGCACAGACACCCCAGGCCCACCCTGCCTGCAGCCCTGCCCTGCTTTAGGCACTGGTGCCCAGGGGTGCAGGCACTGCACTGATGGTGGACTTGGCCATGACAGAGCTTGAAATTCAGTGACTCTAGAACCAATTTTAAGCAATACCTCACATTTTAGGTTAGAATTTAAAAAAATAGTGAAAAGCCATAAACCATCAGGTAAACCTGAAGTGCCTTGTACAGCTTTTTTCCCAGAGGAGCCATTAACCAGCACAGCCCCTGAGCCCCAAGGGCACCACATTCTTCCTTGCAAGGGCTCTGTACCTCTGCTGATGTTCCACTCTGCCCTCCAGAGAAGCTGACAGTCCTAGTACAGCTCAGTGCAACCCAGAACAGCAGGCTGAGAAATTGCTTAAAACACACAGTTATGCTGCCCACCTTGGTGCTGCCACCTGCCAGGAGCATCTGTGTTGTCCACCAGGCAAAGGAACCCTCCACATCTACCAAACCATTTTGCCAAAGCAACTTACATGAAGTGCAAGCTCAGAGATGGACTGGGGAGGGGGAAACTCTTCACAGGAAACACAGCTTAGCTGGGAGGATTGTGGCATTCTGAAAAATCACAGACACCTACATTTAACATGCAACTTGTGTCCCTGAGGTTTATTTCTGATAAAGGCACTCCTGTACCGAGCAGTGAGGCAGCCTCAGCAAGAGGTAAAGCTATCAGAGCTCCCTAAAACCCCTGTGATAGCCCAGGCACGCACTGACTGCATCCATCTAGAATATGAGCTTAGAACAACACACTAATTATTCATGGGCTATTAGTGTTCCTTTTCCCTGCAGCACAAGACACAAAGAAAGCCTCAGAATCCCATTTTTCTTCACTTGCAAATAGCAGGAGCAGAATGTAGCAAATTATTCCAAAAAGCACCTCTGTGGAAGTGACAGCACCAACAAAAGCCCATTAACCAGACCCCAAACCACACATTCCTCACAACACATGAACAGCAAAACCCACCTCCTGCTGCAGTGTGTTAAGGAAAGCAAGGTAACAATTTCATTCTTTTTTACCCCTTAAATGATTTACAGCTGCATCATTCCAAATCTTTCCACTGTGTTTGCTCTCGAGCTTGCAGTGAATTCCTCAGTGTCACATTTTCAGCAGATGGTTATCACACACCACTGCAACGAGTCACAATCAGGAGACAAAACATGGGAGCAGCAAAGGGGAAGGGCAGAATGTTCCAAGAAGGTGCTGCAGGAATGCCAGCACTGCAAAGCAGGACATGGCACCAAGCCCTGCTGCCCGGGCTCCACGGCAGTTTTTGGGTTTAGTCATATGAGTTACCTCATATTAGTAGAGTTTGTCAGCAGTTGTTTCAGTCATGACTCCTGGGGGGAAAAAAACCCAACACCCAGAACATCACCAAGTTCCCCCTTCCTCCAGTTATGCAGTGGAACCCAGAGACTGAAGTTCCCCCTCTTACTGCAGTGGTTTGACACCCACCCAGCTGGAGCTGTCCAGACACTGACTGCTTTCCTGGTGGCAAACAGCAATAACCAGACTAAATTAAATTGTATTAACAGCAGTTTTCCTAAGATACCCACTGAAATGCACACTTGTTACTACCTGTTACCAGGAGTTGTCACCAGGGCTGTGCCAGCAGCCCATGTCACCCGTGCAGGTGGTGGCCAGGACAGCAGGAGGCACAGCAGCCCAGGGGAGGAGGGCTGAAGTGGGCAAGGACAGACAGGCACCACAGAGAAGCTAAAATATCACAGAGAAGCTAAACATGCCTGCTGACACTGCTCCCATGCATCAGGCTCCACCAAAACCTGGCAGGTGACACCTCCACTGGATCTCCTGCAAACCAGCAGCAGTAGAACAAGGCAGCTGCTGCCACCAGCACACGGGACATTCACCAGGCAAAGGCCAGGCACAGATCTATGAGAAAAGACACTTGCACAAAGAGTTCTGTGACACAACTGCCAGCAGGAGGAGGTCAGAGCTGTGCTGCAAAGCTGCAAAGAGCAGTCAGACACCCCAGAGCCCCAGGGCTGCCCAGCTCACACGAGCTGAGCCCTCACTCCAACCCCTGCAAAACCCAGCTGAGCACAACTGCTCTGGGCTTTTCAAGCACAAACCCAATTACTTTTTTTTCTATTGAATTATACTAAAGAACAGGTCTATGCAGCTTAAGACAAACCATCCCTTATTAAATTGCCCCAAGATTAATTGCCATTGCAAAAGCATGCACTTCCTCCAGCTTCAGAAGTACAAAGAGTGTCTCATCCTGCAAGAAATGAGGATGAATTGAGTAGAAAAAAAAACCCTTTTAGGTTATACTGTGTACTGCATCCAGCACTGCAGTGTGGGGAAGGAGGTGCTGGGGAAATGAGGGAAAGGAAGCAGTGAAGGCAGGAAGCAGATCCACATGTTGGTCAGTGTGGCTGAGACTTGTCCTGCATGACGGCTGAAGCATCATCTGCTGGGTCACAGGGGAATTCTCCCTCAGGCATGACTGGAGCAGCATCACACTACCACAGCTTTAGGAAACATCAGGTGTTATTCTCCTGAATATGGGGAGTGTGTCTTTAAAATGCCTTTTGAGTGATTTTAAGTCATATATCAAAATGTTTTTGTTTATATTTTCACATCAATCATTCACAATGGGAGATTTACCTGCCATTATATATGCAGATGTGGAGGACTAAGAGCTCTAAAAAATTAAACTTCCACAGATTAAACACTTTGATTGGGAGAGTTTGCATCTCTTGTTTGTTTTTAATTAGAAATCTGGATTGTCAGTGCATAATATCCCTCCACAGAATAATGAATACAGTCTTCTTGCTATGACTAAGCAAGAGAAACACCACATAGACTAAAACTGATTATCTGAGCACTCTGAACTCAGATCCAGAAGTTCCTGCTCTCACCCATTTTACATCATCCATTATTCAGTCAAACTCCCACTGCAATCAATAATTGGTTTCACTTAAGGAGTGAAAGAACTCATAGTGCTGATCTCATCCATTCATGTCTTTCCTTTCACCTCAGCAGATCCCACTAAATTTCACCATCTTCCCACCACTGTGCTGATGCTCCTGTAGCAATTTACACCAGACAGAAGGGACACAAAGCATGATTAAACCCAAAGGCTGCTGTTCCACCCTTGCTTTGAGTCACTGCAAATGATAATAAGTTATAAGGCAATTATCTGCAAGGTTTACTGTTGGTTTTAAGGGATACACATCCAAGACATTATGCCACATCATCCCAGAGAAGAGATTCCCAGTTTGTGCCAAATCTGCCTCTTCTTTTGAACTGATCAGGACCTCAACTGAAAAAATTCATCCAGCAAATTACTGGATTCACAGACCAAGAAAAGTGAGATTTGCTTGTACAAACTTGAAGAAAAACTCTAATAAAAATGGAAGAACCCAGAAAGGTCATCTGGGAGCTGAGTGTCTTTCCAGCATCCAGCATGACAAGCAAGTTGTGTCTCCAACCCACACTGGCATTACCACCTGCAAACTACTCTGCACTTCATCATAATTCCTCATTTAGGATACTGGATGTTTTAATTAGCTCTTCTCTGCTTCTAAAGAGAAATTCCTACCACAAGTCAAAGCCTTTAGAATTATTGGCAAGTTAAAGAAAGGTAGAAAATAACTCATTGGGAGGTTTTTCTTTTTTTTTTTCCCAAGTCATTAAATGATTGAGATGATAAAAGAAGGAAGAATCTGACAGATTAAATGGTTCTTGAGGAGACCTGTCAGCTTCAATAATTTCAAAGCATTAGAACTGTCAAGCTTTCAAAATAGAAAAGACTGTATCTATAGAAAACAAGGTTCTCCTAATTGGCATGCGTGAAAACCCAAACTGGGGATAAAACTCTGATTAAAGGCTTTTGCTGATTACAGATATTTGAAAGCAACTCCACCTGTGAAGCTGGTTCTCCCACTCTGGAATATGGTCAGTTCTGACTATTCCTTGGACTATTCCTTGCCTGGACACCCCAGCAGCCCCAGCTGGAGATCAGCTCTCAGCTCAGGAGCTCTGAGGGTTGTGCCTATTTTACCTGACCAAATGATCCCAGTACCTTAGAATCACCTTCTTATAACGTGGTTCCTGCTGCAGCCTATCAACAGTTCCTAAAATTCAACTCAAATAAACCAAGCCTGCACAGAATATTCTTGGCCATTTCTCTACAAAGCTGTTATTGGATAAAAGGGGGCTTTGAAGGAAAATTGGTGACAATGCTGTTACTAAAAAGGTACCAGTGAAATACTGACCAAATTAATTGTTTCTAAGAGCACAGAAATACCAGTTTGGGCTCAAAATGCCCATATTCTGCTGCCTGAGATAAAAGTATAACATCTGATATGTGAAAACAACATGTAAAAGGCCCAATTCTGTTTGTCCACCCCAATGTAAACAGGCAGTGATTGCAGTAATTCCACCCTCTCATTCCTGGCTGGCACTGGCAGACTCCAAGCAGGCACTTCCTTGGCTTTTCCTGAAACAGGTTCTGAACCACCATCCCCAAGCAGAGTTTTATCCACCAAACTTTCATTACAGCTCCATCACACCAGTTTCATGCACTGACTCCAGTGCACCTGGGTTCATAACCCAGGGAGTCCATTAAATCCCACAGCTGCACTCACCCAGTTAAACACAAAGTGACTCTGTTGGCTCCAACATACACAGACCTGAGCAATAAAACTCCCAAGTGGCTTTCTCTGAGCCACTGTCTCTCCCAGGAGAACACTGCCAGGTCAGAGAGCTACAAGAGGGATTTCATTTGTCATGTCTGCACTTCCCAAACCTGACTTTCATGGAGAAGTGCATCCCACAATGCATGTCAGCCTTTATTAATCTGATTTTCCTCTTCCTCTCCAAAGACATTTAATGCTTTAGTAATGATCAATATTCTCGCTCTGATGATAAACAGAGACAAATGAGCCTGTGCAGCCTGGCTGGGATTTGTAATTACCACCTCCATAGGCATCCAATTCCAGCTGATGGGAAGGTGACAGGAGCTGCCTGGTGGCTCTGACAGAGATGCATTTGCGGAGGGCACTTGGCTTGCAGCTGTCAGGGGCTAATTCCCTCCACCACATCCAGTTCACTGTTCCCAGCACAGTCCAGCATGTCTGTATTAAACAGGAACACCATGACATCCCTCCTAATGGAATTACTGAGGAAATAGTTCAGAGACCCATCAGCTGCCATCTCACCCAGCCACCAAGAGCTTCAGTTCACCAGCGTGGGTTTGTCTGGGACGACGTGGGATCGATTCATCGATGTTCAGAGCAGGGGTGGCTGTGGCAGAACAAAGCAGGGCTGGTGGTTGGCTTCATTCCCAACACCTTCCCTGGGGGCTGGACAGGCTTCAGGCAGCAAAATGTACAAGCTGTGGACTGGGATGTCCTGCCTGTTCTGTGAAGGGGGAGAGCAGTGCAGTCCATGCCATGACTCAGTTCCCTGGCTGCTGATCCGCTCTGGGGGAAGGTGTCCCTGCCCGGGACAGGGCGTGGAACAAGAGGAGCTTTAAGGTCCATTCCAACCTAAATAGTTCTGTGATTCTATGAACAGACCAAGATTGGGATGGGGGAGAGGGAAGGACTCAAAAGGGTCGGCACCTCCAGGGAAAATAAGCCAGAGCCACCTCTCTGCGGGGTTTGGATGAAATGAAGTGAAAAGCAGAGCTTCCTTCCCCGGTTTCCTCTCAGAAAAGAAAGCTCAGATGGCAAAATCAGGGGCTGGTGGTGGGTGCAGCAGGTGAGACACCCAGGATGGGGACCCTGCCCCTGTCCAGCACCACCCAAAAAGACAAGATTCCAAAAAATCTCATTCCTGAAGCCACTGCACCCCCATCAGAAGGGAAAGATCCCTCTCATTGGCCATCACTGGGTGATTGCAAGAAAGAACCTGAGCTTGCTGTGTACACCAATGCACATCACTGACTTCCAGCACTGCAGAAAACACCACTGGATTTACTGTACCCATCTGTTTGTGCTCCCCCTTCCAGCACAGTACAGAGCCCCAGATAACATGGGTTATTACAGCCCAATATCAGCGTGTCATCCAGACAGGTGAGATTTCTCTCAGCTCCCATGTGCTCAACCATTTCAAGTGCATTAAGTGTAATTGTGGTTTCATTATACTGATAAAACAAAGAGGAGATTCTGATGCCTTTGAACTTGTTTAGGAGTGATCAAAAATCATTGTTATTGTTATAAAGAAGCAAACATCTGTATTAGCAGATTTTCACTGAAATGATCCTGATTCTTTATGTATGCATGCCAGAGTGCCAACTTCAAAGGAACTCCACAAACTTAGAGCAGCTAAAGATGCAGACTCAGATTTTTCTTTCATATTATAAAAGCTTTACTAACCTTGGGGTGCTCTTCCTCACAGTGCCAAAGGCTCCCTGACATACATAAGGGAGCCACATCCAGGACACCAAGAACAAACACAAGTTGATGCTCTTCTCCCAGATCACATCAAAGAATTTTAAATACATGGTAAGTCCTTGTTCGGAATCTGAGCTTAAAGAACTCAATTTTTGAACAGTGACAAGACATACAAGTGATGCTTCCCTAATGTCCAATCTTGCCTGAGTTGGCCTAGGAAAGGTTAATAGTGGCAGACGTGGCAATATATTGAAATAAGAGTTATTATTCTCTGTTGCTATGCAAGATGAGACCTTATGTGTAGGCACCGAGCCACAAATCCAGCCCAAAAGCAGAAGGGGCTGCCCGTGTGGGGAGGGAACAGGAGCCACCAGCTCCCAGCAGTTCCTGAGTACCAGCAACACACACATTGCACCTCAGCCTTGGAAAACACCAAAACATGCTAAAACGTTCAGTACTTCCACATAAATGTGATACATTTCCTGAGGAAAAAAAAAAGGAGATTAAATGTAGGTAATTATTCAATTAACAATTGTTATGTATACAAGAGAACGTGATTTATGGGCAGCTGTTCATACAGGCAACTGCTTTAATTGGACAATGTGCTCCTGGCTTCTCCCCAGACTTGACTGTTTAATTAATGTTAAGCAGTTCAATACCCATTTAACCTACCAGCATATGGAGAATTTAACTAACACTGCAGAGGGAGAAGAACTTGATTCATTTCTAATTGTACTGTAATAACAGAAAGGAGGTCTGAAGTGCAGTGAGGTGCAAACCCGTGAGGTGAAATGGATTCAACACCAATAATATGCCCAGATCTCAAAAATACAGTGGCATCAAATTTGTTCTCACCAATTGTGTGCAACCATCTCCCTTCCTCCTATAATTTCCAGAAATAAGAAAGGGAGGCAGAAAAAACCGCACAACACCACCAGTGGGCATCAGAACATGACAAGATTAGGCATCCTGCAAAGCCACCCAGAAAGCAGTGGCAGAACCAAGGATCAAACCCAGATGTCCCAGTTTTCAATGCCCAGCACTAACTGCAGGAAGGCTCTTCCCTACTGCTGCTGACACAAACAAAAGTGTTCTGAAGTTCTGCTGCAGAGAATATAAGTTAATTCTGGTTCCATTTTTACAAGGTCAGTAAGTGTAAATATCTCCCCACACAGATCAAGGTACAAACTGAAGAGTTAAAGCACCGAAGCAACTTGTTCAAGGTCAGACAGCAGGTCCCAGTTGGTCTGTTCCAGCTACTCAGTCCATTGGGACACTTTTGAACCCAACTCTTATTTGAAATTCAAAGCTCACAGAGCAGCATTTAATAATCCCATAAAGCACTTTGTTTCAACTGAGAACAAAGGTTTCAGAGGTACTTGCATTTGCTATGAATAAAATCTTAATGTCAAATTTCTTAAGTAAATAGCATCCTAACTAATATTCTTAGTAAGTGAAAACTAAACCTGACACTCAGCTCAAATACTCTGGTTTTAAATCTCCCCATTGCTAAACCTTCAAAAAAAGGGGACATTCTGTTTGAAATTGTAAATGATTTGTGTCCAGTGTCTGATTAACTATCGGGGATTTATTTATTTGAGTTACGTGTGGCAGAGCAGACTCTCAGACTCACTGGGTCACACAGCCAAGACACAAATAAAAGCAAACTTTATCTCATGACAGTGGAGCCAGTGTGTGGGTCTGAGGGGCTCCTGCAGATGATGAAGATGATATATCAGTGAAAAAGGGCAGGTCTGTAAGGAAAGGTCTGTTCATTCTGGCCACACGCCAAACCCTCTGGAAAAGCCAGTGCAGCCCCTGAGCCTGTTCAGCCCCAGTGCCACAGCTCTGCCAGCTGCAAGGAGGGCAGCACTGCCTGGTCCTGCCACCACGGACCACTGGAGCTCAGGACCAGGGTTTGCCCCTGACTGGACTGTGTGGAGGTACCTGAATTCTGTAATGCAGTATAGCAGGAACCAGGGCCATGGCAAGACAAGCAGTAACAATATTTCTCTCTAAAAAAAACAAATAATCAGAGTTTCAACTGAGGTAGTGCCACTGGAGCTGCACTAATTTACACCAGTTCAGGATCCTCTCTGGAGAGTCAGTCAGAATTCTCAGTGCAACAGTGCATGTCAGTACAGGATCGAGCCTTGAGCCCTGGAACCTGCAAACAACCTGCATCCAGCAGCCTCTCAGCCAGGATGGAGAGGGCTCAACACCACCACTCTGACTGTACAAGCCCTGCAGGACTGGCAGCACGTGTCCAGAGCCTCAAGACCCCCTAAGAGGTCTGGATTCCTTCTTAGACATGGATGTAAAATGCTATAACCAGGCTACTGCCTCTGAAAAAAACAGCAAGAGAAGCAAGGCTTGGGAAGGAGAGGTGAGAGATGACATCAACACTGCTGAGACAGCTGGGGAAAAAGGCTTACAGTCCATCACACCTGAGCCTGACAGTGCAGCTGTTGGTTCCATTCAGTTAAAGATGTTCCCCTTCCTGCAGTTCTGCCTGGCATTAAAATAAGCAGAACTAAACAAAGTCAACTTCTGAGCGAGTGTCAAGTGCAACGGCACAAACAAAGCAAATCTGCTGGCAAACCTTTGTAGTTATTTATTCATTCAAGTGCTGAAAAAACAATCATTTCCAGCTCAAATGGGCAAACACGGCAGAGCTGAGCAGTAACACAGCACAGAGGGATCATCACAGATTTGCTCTTCTGATCTGCGATAAACTCCACTATTAGAAACCTTCCACCTCAGCGCTTTCATGTGCAGCAACACATTAAGCACTAAAACACAGATTACAGAGGAAATACACTGTGTTAGACTGATTTTCCTCTCTCAGGCATCACCTTATTTTAAAAGGCATCTTTGCAGATGCACAGAACGATGCTTTAGTTTGAACCTGAAACGACCCCGGCTCAGGGGGTCCGAAACCAAACCACCATGAGAGAAAATTGTTTTCATTTCAGGGTGAAAGAACATAAACAGGTTTGAATTCAGCTTCATTTGAACACCTCCTGCTGAACTGTCCTCTCCAGCAGCAGAAGCAAAAGCCAGTTTGTATCACCTTAGCAACAGGTCCCACAAGCTCCAACCTACTCGGGCTTATTTATGGCACCCTGGAAGCAGCAGCATCCCTTGATCCCAAACACCTATTCTTGGTCTGGGGGAAGAATCCCTTTAAATGAGAAAACAGGTTGACCTAAGTGACTCATCCAAGCCTTGCCTGTTGTCCTCACTGGTGCTCTGAGCTCCCAACAGCAGGGAATGACGGACCTGTTTCCCATGGAAAGGCAGCTGGTGCCACCTCTCTGTACACGGGGACATCCACAGGCACTCACATTTTCTGCTCCTTTGCAGGCCAGTTTCTCTCAACACACAGCACAGATTCCATAATTCCAGTCTGTCTTTAGGTTTGGACAGGTTTGATATAAATAGCAGCCAGTGAGGAGGAGCAGCCTGGGTTAAATGCCACCCTGTAAGGTACCTGAGAGTCCCCCTGGGCAGTGCCCAAACACAAAGTAAGACCACTCTGGACCTCTGAACTTACAAAAATACCCCAAATCCAACCATGAAGGCAGGCTGGGTTTGTCTGTTGCACCTACATTTTTATGTAGAGAGAACGGAAGAATTACGTGAGGAAAACGAAAAAGGAGAGATTTTTCCTATATATATAAAGTTTGTGTCACACTTGATGGTTTCTATGAACAAAAAATGTTCATAATATTGTGAGCCTGAGAAGAAATTTCCTTTTAGCTCCCTGCAAATGAGGCCAATTTCTTTCTTAGGCAGCTTTTGACAGGTTAATATTCATGCTCAGCTTATGTGAAAGCTGGGGACATATCGCTTGTCAAGAGCCCTGACTTCTCAGGTTCCTCACAAGCCAGACTGAATCACCTGGGCAGGCACCTTCCTCTCCCCCAGCCCCTGATCAGCACAGGGAATTACCCAGGTAAGTGAGCAGAGGGTCCATCTCCTGCCTGGGAACAGCTGAGGTGCTGATGTGGGAAATGCCTGAACTTGTGTCGAATTGGGGTATTTCTGCTCTGCCCCAGAGAGGGATCTGAGTCAGACACACACGAGCAGTGAACACACTCCAAGTCCTCCTCAGGGCCCTTCCCATGAGCAGAACAGCTCTGCCATGCTGGGGAAGGAACAGACTCCCTGCTCTGGGCACACACCAGGGATTTCAGTTCACATCTGGACAGGCCCCATGGCCAACATCGAGGTCACAACAGCATTTCTAGTTTGCTTCCTCCTCTTGTTCACAGAAGTTCATCTTTCAACTTTTCCATCTCTTCCAACACCCTCTGAACTTCTCTCACATTTTCTTTTCTCTGTTTCCTTGCAGTAACAGACACAGGTACACGAACCTGCTGGGGGCAACAATTATGTTTCCTGTAAACACACAGTTTGTTTGGCACAATATCCCCACAAACATGTTACACTTTATAAATTCTCTGAAGTTTTGTCAATACAAACAGAGCAGCAGCTTGTGGGGTTTTATGAGTTGTTGGTCTCTCTTTAAACCCTTCATTTCCCCCGTTCTCCAGATTGTCTCTTCTATCCTAGTAGAAACATAGAAGTTTATAAAATACTTGCTGAATGCTATTTAATACTAGAGATAACAGGCCCAAATCAAGTTATCCCCTGCTATGCTCTTTAACATGACACAGTTCTGTGCACAGCAATGAGACTTTTCCGTGCACTATCATTGTGATTAACTTGGAAATTGATAATCAAATTCTTACCAGTGTTCTCTCTCATTTATCTAGCTACTTACATCAAAACTCCTTGAAAGTAGGTTGCCCAGAGAGATTTTGAACCCTCTATCCCTGGAAGTCTCCAGGTTGGACAGGGCTTGGAGCAACCTGGGCTAGTGGAAGGTGTCCCTGCCCATGGCAGGGGGTGGAAAGAGATGAGCTTTAAGGTCCCTTCCCACCCAAACCATTCCAGGATTCTATGAAAATGTCACCTAACAGAGACACATCCCTTTGGGTAATGCTTGACCTGCTGTGCCTGGATTGGCCAAAAACACATACATTAGTTCCAGATCAAAGCTACAAAGCTACTCAGCATGTAAGAAATATCATCACCAGCTCTTCCTGCTCTGATATCTTAGATCATCCTGTTCCTTTTACTCCTTGGCATTGTCACACACATGAACCGAGCTACAAATTTCTTTTGTAGAGTTAATAAATTACCATTTCTCTACGGCAGCCTCTTCCAAACTCTGTGTGTGTGTTCTACATGCTGGTGACTAAACAGGTCCCCAAGGCAGCCAGAGACTGGCTTGATGTCTTGGAATGTTATGGATGGGGCCCAGGGGGAGGCTGAGAGCAGACAAGACAAATCAGATGATGAGGAGGAGGATGGGCAGCTACAGGCTGCAAACTGGTCCAGCACAGACAGGCCAATGGAAAAATGACAGACTGAGCCAAAGAAACCCTTTACTCTCCAAGTGGAGTATGCAAAACAAGTACAGACCTTCTCTGGCAGTTACACAGGCACTTTATCAGTCACTTTGCCAGGTGCCTTTTGCTTCTGCATCATCTAAAGAGACATCCCATCATTTTTAGTTTTTTCTAGTTTGGTACCTCTCTGAAATATGAGCTTCCAAGACCCATAGTTTTTGGAGTTAGAGTCATCTCTTAATCAGCAGAAGATAAAATCAGCTGGATTCCATAAAGTGCTCAGAGTATTTTGAAATTAATTGCACTTTGCCTTTTTTGTTATTCTAGATCATCTTTCAAAAGCTCCAGATAATCTGTGTCTTTTATCAAAATGACAAAACTTTTAGTGCTTTTCTGTGAGCTTCTGACAGTGATCCAAAGGCATCTCACCCTTTGGGAAAAAAAATTAATCAGTTTTCCCCTCCTATTTTCAATAACAAAATAAGGAGATGAATTCCAGCTAAGCTCTGCCTCTCCAATGGAAACAAAGCTACACCCCCTGAGACAGACACTAATTGTCACTTCACTTATTTGTATCTATTTTCTATATATTCTGTTGATTTCTATGGCAGAAATCCCAGTTTTCTGGCAACCACTGAGTGTTGGGGGGATGTATCAGCCTCAGTGCACCAGTGAAGGAGCAGGACTGGGATGAGCCTGGAAGGAACTGAGGTCTATGTGTGGAGTCAGAAATTAACATTAAATAAGTCACGTTTTCAGAAAGAGAAAACACCAAACAGAGCAGCTGTTGCATTTTTAAACAACCCATAATCCCCACTAAATATTTCAGTTAATGAATGTGTCTGTGATAATGAAGAGATGCTGTTTGTTAGGAAATACACCTCTATTTTTAAAGGTTACCATTTATAATTGTTTAGCTTTATGCCTCCCTCGGTTCTCCCAAGCAACTAGTTTTGAAAGGTGGGGGATTTTCAAATTGCTCCTTTCTACTTAAAAAAAAATCCCATATCACAATAAAATTCCACAATGTTTGGTTGCAGCTTCCGTGACTTTTTTCCTCATATCACAGTTTTCATGTGCCATGAAAACAAGAAACTAAGGCACTTCCCAAGTTATCATGCACATATATGTGTGTTTAACTTTACATAATCTCATCTTCCCATCATCTTCATTTTGCTCTGACTAAAACAAACTGCTCATCCCCTTCCCCTGGCAGGGTAATGTGAGCTCACTAATGAGGATCCAGCGCTCAGATGGAACACAGCCCTGGGCAACGACAAGACCCATCTTTCAGAGGAGGGGATGAGCAGATTTCAGGAGTGTTTACAAACATGTACATCTTCCCCTGGCAAGGGCTGTGAATTCACAGCCTGCCTGACAGAACCTGCCTGAAATCAGAGCATTCAGCACTACAATTTCTCCTCACTGCAAGAAAACGCATTGAAGAAAACGATGACTATTATTGTAACACCAGGAAACCAAATAAAAATGCATATATCCACTACTACTGGAAACTTTTATACTCTTATTAAATATTCTCCCCATTTTTATATGGCATTATTTTATATTAAGGCATAAAGGACAAGATTCTTCAGTTCTCAGAGATATTAAAGGCTGGGCAGGCTCTGTGGGCACTACACTGCTTTGCTCTTCTCTGTCACACAAGGATAGGGAAGGCATGACCTGCCTGAAGGAAAATGAGTGTGTAAGGGGAAACTGAGAACACCTTTGGTGTTCTGAGCAGGGAATCCAGTAAATCACACTGAACCTGTTGGTCAGATGTTGTGATTTCTGTAATTACCACGTGCCAGAGAACACAGGTGGAAGGTTCTGAGCCAGCCATTAAGGTGTAACCATGCTGGATCTCCAACACCTCCCTTCCAAAAGGAGACACTCCTTGCTGTGGGGCACAGTGTGTTCTACAGGCTGCAGATTTTCCTGCCATTTCCCAGGAGAACTGAAGGCACCCAAATCCTTCCAGAGTTTTGGATGCTCAAGTCAGTGGATCAGTGAGAGACAGAAAATCTGCCACAAACAATGCAAAATCTTAATTATTCAAACACCAGTGGTTTCGTTCTAATGAAATCAGCAGTTCAATAAACAGCTACTGAAGTAGGTCCCAGTTCTCACTATTTGCCTCCAGCCTCAGCTTCCATTTGTATTTCCACCCGATTACTCTCACTCAGAGATACTTAAATCTTCCTACAGATCCATAAACATTCAAAGCTCTGTAGAAGAAAAACATTGTGTTTTCAAAGACGAGCTCAAGCGAGTTACATGTAAAAAGAAACTCGGGGGTAGAAAATTCTCCTAAAAAAACTGAGCACGTGCTCATTTTATAGCAGCTCATTCCAGAATCCATTGGAAGGGACAAGGCTGAGATCAATATCCCATCAGAGGAGATTGCCAGGGTGCTTGGGGAGGGTGACAGCCCTGAGCTGCTGCAGCACGAACACGGTCACAGCTCTGGCACTGCTGCCCCACTCCGTGCCCAGAACCCGGCCAGGAGAGTCACAGCCCTGGAGAAATCACCTCCACATCAGTTAATTACCACACAGACGATCTCACAGTCAGCACTTCACGTGCCCAGCGTAACTGAGCTCAGAAATGGGTGTGTTCCCACCTGAGCCCATCCTCGTTTTCCTCACTCCAGTGGGGATCTGCTCCTAAAACACAGCTCAGTGCCCAACCCAGCCAGGAAAGGTTCCTCTCCACTCTGCCTTAGCACGATCATGCAAAACATGCAAACCAAGTCACATTTTCCTCATTGAAGAATTAAGTGTGAATTACCTACATTATCTCCCACCCATCAGGCTCCCAGAGATTGTTTCATCTCTTAAGTAGCTCTTTCGAGCTGTCCTTGGCCAAATAGAAACTGGAGTTCAGCTCATTTAGAGACCTTCAGCCTGGTTCTGTAAGAAGGATTCCAACATTCATAAGGAGGCAACACATTCTTAAATTGTTAGTATTAAATTGCTCTGGAAAAGATACTGGAAATTCAATTATATGAGATATAAAAGGTAAATTAAAAAAACCACCAATCCATAACACAAGGTCATGAAGAGGAAGAAATCATTGGCTCCACTTAAAATAAAACCATATCAAACAGCTCTGTAACACAGTCATAAGAGAATAGGCAAACATTTCCCATTACTCAAACCATTTTTCCATCTGCAAAGATCGCAAGGTTTTTGTGACCAAGCTAATCGAGTATTCAAACAGCTCCCATCTCCTCCTCAAGGTCTAAATAATCTTACTTTTGTGATTCAGAGGTAAATTCAATGTTTACAGTATTCAATTAATCTCCAGAGAGCTGACAGAGTTCATAATGTCTCGGCTGGGCAAACGGGGAAGAAAAAAATAGAAGCTGACTCTGAGCATTGTTTGTGCCATCAGCCTCCCCTGCAGAGCCTGGGAGGGGATTCCAGGGCCAGCTCTTCCTTGGATGGGTGTTTGGACCCATTGTGGGAGCAGAAGTGAACCCAGAGAGCTGAACCAGCAGCACAATTCCCCCCCAGCCTCCCTCTCCTCACACTTCAGAGCGTACCACCCTCACAGCACACAAGAACTCCTTTAACATCTTCAACCAAGAAACTGGGCAGAACAACAGGATTTAACACATTCCCTGCTCTTCTCAAACATAACAGGAGGGGGTTTTCTGCAGAATCCCCAATATTCAGACAGAATAGGCTGAGTTGGAAGGGACTCACAAGATCACTGAGTCCAACCCTCAGCCCTGCACAGGAACATCCCAGCACGTGCCTGAGAGCAGTTATCCACACGAATTTACAGCATGCTGCACACCTGTCTAAATACTGATACAGGTTTATTTAAGGCAATGTTTATTCCCCTTGTACCAGAGACATCCATTTGAAACACATTTAGAACATCAAACAAAGCACAGACAATAGAAAACAGACAGATCACCAGAGGAAGCACCCAAGTCATCTCCTGCCCCAAAGTTTCAACAGCAGTGATAGGAAAGTATATTAAATTATAGAACCATGGAATGGTTTGGGTGGGAAGGGACCTTAAAGCTCATCTCTTTCCACCCCCTGCCATGGGCAGGGACACCTCCCACCAGCCCAGATTGCTCCAAGCCCTGTCCAACCTGGCCTTGGACACTTCCAGGGATGGGGCAGCCACAGCTTCTCTGGGC
>JAWWLV010000024.1:702386-732623 GCA_035041135.1 Platyrinchus mystaceus | reverse complement strand
AGGTTGCTCCAAGCCCCATCCAACCTGGCCTTGGACACTTCCAGGGATGGGGCAGCCACAGCTTCTCTGGGCAATCTCAATTAAATTAAACCAACAGTTTTTGTTGCTACAAAAGAGAAAATGGGAAAAAAGGTGATACTCAAGTTGGACTCCACAATTTTTCACCTCAAGCACTAAAAGACAAATTTAGATTTACTTTTAACACATAATTATAGATGATGCCAAGGCTCATTCAAGCAAAGCTCCCTGACAGTGTGGTCTGTTATTGTCCTGTCCCAGCCTTTGCACCAGATACACCACTGTCAGACTTAATTGTGGTTACATGAAGCAAAACAAATGCATTCAAACATGCTGCCATATTACGTTAACAGATCTGAAGTTTAGTGCATCTCATCCCATTACATCTTAAACTGATTTAATACTGTGCAACACAACATGACAAATTAGTGAACTAAGGATAACCAGCCTGTCTACCTGATGTCTGGTCAGTTTGCAAATTAGGATCAGTGCAGGTAGAAGGAAGCACATCCCCTCTCTGCTGACTGTGTAACAGGCTCCTCTGGGTCCCTGGCCAAGGTGTTGCCCCAAAAGCTGCATTTCTCATCACCAAGTATAGATTCTTATAGAAGCCTAGCAAGGCAAGGAGAATCATCTCCCATGTCACAGACAGGAGGTTAAACAGCAAAGAAAGGCTAAAGGTACATCCAAAGTCAAACAAAACCCCTTTGTGAACACTCTTTTCCTCCCAGCCTCCAGCCAAGGCTTTAACCGCAGGATAATCATGTATCAAGTCTTCATATTGCACAAGTCATATGTTACAGGAGGGAAGAATTTACTCAAAACAGTGTTTTGAAGACAGAAAAGATTCTCTCAAATGAATAAACTGATTTCAGTGAGATCCTTCTGGCAGAGTCATGAGGAGCTGTTACACCCTACAGTAAATCTGGTCTCCCAGATGAGGGAGGAGAAAGACAAGCAGTCCCCACCCCTCCAACTTTTGGCACTTATCTCACCCCATGCCAAACTGGGCTTGAAATTCAGAATCCAGCTCCCCAGTGGCTTGGAAGCAAAAGCAGGGAGAGAGGGAAGAGTTGGGCAAGAAGTTGCACTGATGGAAAGTCATCAGTGACCTCTGAGCAAAACCGTTTCTGCATCTTGAGGACACACTCAGGGACCTCTGATGGTTGAGCCTCTGATGCACCAAACCTGGGTGTGAAGGTTGGCAGATTGAAGCCACTGACTTGATCAGCTTCAGGAAGGAGAACACCCTGTGTTTCAAATCCAAAAGCTGTTCCATTTTCACCTGACTGGAGCTTTAGTCTGGCCTCATCCTGTGACTTGTGATCAGCATCTTTAAAATTCAATTAGAAACAAAGATAGAGCTGTAAGATAAGCACAGTCACCCTCAAAGCCAGTCTTTTCCATTTGCCATGTTTCAGCCAACAGTTTGGTCACCACAGAGTCAGACTACTGAAGTGGGGTTTAAATCTGCAGGCTTTGAAGGCTTTGGGTCACACCAAGAACAAGTGCAGCAGAGTGGAAGTTTCAGCAGTTTGTAATTATCTTTTGGGGTTTCTCTCACAGATAATTATGAGATTCTCTGTTACAGTTCAACTAATTAACACAACTTCCTTCATCCATTAATGCCACTAATACTCTGGCCTCATCCTCATGGACTTGGTGAAGCAGAGGAAATCAGAAGGATCCCATTATCTCTAAATGCCTTGCAAAATCTCCAGGACTCCTGTTACTTTCATCACTGTTTTCTGCCCGCTTTGGTTCCAGGCCAAGACAGCAATTAAGTGCACCCTGCTACTTAAAAGCCCAGGAATAACCAGGCTGAAATTAAGCAAAACCAGAAACCTAGCAAGTGTAAAAGCAGAATTATAGCTTGGGTACAGCTCTGTTTCATCTCAGTGCAGAGAAAGGGAGTTTCATCTCCTACAGATCAAATAGCTTCAAACTCTAGGGAAGTCTGAAGCCCAAATCTAGGAGTGAACAGCCAGTGGAGAGGGGCTTGTTTCTTCACTTTTATGGAAGCAATTCTTTCAGTTTTATTAGCAAAACCAGGTAAACCCACAACCCAGACTTTGCTACCCTAAACATACACAGGCACTGTGGTCTAAGGCCAGCACTGTTCTGTGGGGAGTGACCATGAGGATGCACTAAATGAAGTAACAATATTAGGGAACTGTGTCTGCTCTTTATTAGCTGTGCTGAGGCAGACACGATGATCTGAGCCTGGGAGATTTATACAGGCAGTATATTTTATTAGATCAACTGCTAGACTTGGTGGGGGGGGACAAGATCTCAGACACTCAAGCCACGAAGACAGTTGTCCCTGTTCCAGTCGTCAGACTCATAAAATATATTGCCTCTTACTAGAAACCTTCCCTCCCTGTAATTTCAGCCACTGCCAATACAAAAACTTCTCCTTAAACTGACTCATGCTTTTATTTTCAATAAATTTTCTTCATTTCTGAGGAGCAGTTACACCTCAGCTGCACGAGAGCCCAGTTCACAGGAGGCTCCTGGAGCACATCAGCCCCAAGCCTGTGGCTCCAGCTCTTGGCACCCACAGCACCACAGCTGCTCCAGCCAGAGGATGCCAGGGGCACAGGGCTGCTCTCCAACCTGGGACTCCATCTCTGCCACCAGAAAAGCATGTAAACCTCTTCTGGATTTCAGGAGAGCAGCACCCAAGTTCCTCTCTCCCTGCAACTCCCGAATTTCTCATCTGTTCCTTCCCATCCATGCACTGCCAAGACACTCCCTCAGCCAGCAGTGTAAAAACCTCCCCCTGACAGGGCACGTGTATCTTGCATCAAAGGTTCACTTAAGAATCCCCTCTGTGACCTTGAGGCAGATTTAATCTGTCATTGTACACTCAGTTTTAGCTCCACTCCTGCCTTTTTGCAGTCTGGCCTAAAAAAGTCAACGAGATATGTTTTCATTCACTCGCAGCGTCTCCAGTGACCTTGGCAATAGTCTAATCTGTCTTGGCAGATTCAAGATAGAGAAAACAAGCAATAGAGACAGACCTGCTGGGTTCTGCTATTGATCAGCCACTTGAGTGAAAGCTCATTATGAGCAGCAGGAACGTGTCAGGTACAAGTTCTCCTACAGAGCAGCAGTGAGAAGAGAAAGAGAGAAGGAGTGGCTGGGCTTTGGGGTGGGGGGCAAACACAGCCATGGGAAGGGAGGAAAGGTTAAGGTGACAAAAAAAAGAGCAAACACTTCATGTCCAGTGAGGCTGTGCATCAGAAACTCCCAGTGAAGTAACTAAGTTTATCTAAAAAGCTGAAACCCAGCTTAACATGGCCAAACTTTGCTACAAAAGAGGCTGAACTCTTAGGAAAATCTTGTTTCTCAGTGTTTATAAGTACACTACGATAATACTAAGATACATATATATACACACAGAGTAATGTTATTTAGGGTATTGCTTCTGCTACTCATAGGAACTCAAATAGAACACCTGATGACACAAGAACAGCCGAATGAACTCCCATTATTTTCCTGGCAATCAGGGTGTAATGCAGAAACTTATTGGCATGACTGAATAGCACTGCCTTGTCTGGAGACAGGTCTTTTCTTATCTCCAGACAATTATTCTGTGCTCTCTGCTGCAGCCCAGCTCATCTCCAGCCTGCCCAGGGCACAGGCTGGCAATCACACCACGTTCTCTGGCACTTCTATTATCCTCCTTCCCCTGATTCCTTTATGTCCCAGGATGAACAGAGACAGAGACCTGCCTGTCTCTGTATTTTATAGGGGGACTCATAACCAACACCCTTTCACAAGAGGCTCCAAACAAACACTGTCTGGTCACTGGGAGAGATGGCACTGAAGTCTCACCCTTTAACTGGGCACCAAGAGGAGGATCTGCTCCTGGAGGGGCTGTGCCAAGGGTAAGACCAGAAGCAGATCCTGGGGTCTTTCCAAACTGCCCCTCAGAGCCAAGGGCAGTTCACATGCCCAGCACTGCAGTACAAGCTATTCCCTTGGCTCCAGCGTCAGACTCAACAGCCACGCTCACATTTCCCACTGGCACTTTGCTCTTCTGTCATGTCTTAAAGGTTGCTAAGAAAATACACCCATGCTTTTACTGCAGGGTGGCTGATCCTCCTGCCCTCACAGAGCAGACCCTCAGCATAATTTCACATCAGTGTCAGCTGGTAAGCTGAGCTGGATGAAGAGGAAAATTTCCAGCATCCAGCTGAGGAGGGGAATACCCAACACTGATGGATGTTCAGTGCTCACAGACACCAAGGGGGGAGCAGACAGTGGAGTAATTGAAAACAAGCAGGAGGAGGCACACACAGAGGGCAAACGGCAGCACAGGAGAAATCCTACATGGGAGACCTGCTTCCTTACACATTCCTCAGTTTTAGACATCTAAGCCCAGTTTATTGTGCTGTGCCTGCACAGTCTCCTTTACAAGGTCTGTGGGGTCAGACTTGGGTGCTCTCCCTTCAATCATTGATCCAAATCAAAAGCAAAAAACCTCGAGATAAAAGTGAGGCAGCACAAGACCTCACAGGGAGCAAACTCACACAGCACAGCTCAAGGGGAGTGAGCCCAGGGTGTGCTGCTGAGCCCTGAGGTGTCACAGCTCCATCCATCCTCAGCACTGCAGGGGGGGCCGTTCAGGGCAGCAGCTCCTCCCGTGACACCTCAGACAGCCACACCATTTCACATCCTGATGGAGGGGACAGCGACAGAGAGCAAAACCCAGGCTATTCCACTTGCTGCTGGGCTGTGTGGGTAGAAATGCCTCCAACCCAAGAACACATTCATATGTGGTGGCACCAGATGCTTTACTGACTCCCAGTGCAATCGATCCAAGGAATCAATGAGCTCCTGCCTCATGGTGACCATCATCATCACAAAATCCACTTTGCCACAGAAAGGTCTCACTGTCATTAGTACTACAGGGTCTGCAAAGCCATGGAAGGTTTTTCAGCCTTTATTGCTCACCTCTGCCTGACAGGTTAGTGCCTGCAGTCAACCAACACAGCCACTTCTGAGAAACACAAACCTCTTACCTCCCCATCAATAGTCAGTAATAAAATGTGTCCCAGTAAGTGTGTTCAAAACACAGCAATAAATAGAGATCACAAAGAACCTGCCAGAGCAGCTCATCTCCTCAGAGCTCAACACTGTACAGCAATTAACTGGGGACATTTCACAGACTAGAAGTGATTTCAGGTTCTTCAGATGGGAAAAAAAAAAACCACAACTCATGAAATTATTCTTTGTGGCTGCAACTTCTGATTTCCATTTATCTAGAAAAGAACTACTGACAAATCTAATTTCTGAGCTACATTAGCTGGGGAAAAAAAAAATAAAAAGCCACATGCCTGTAAGTGCCTAATTTGTGTCTCAGGTGCCAACTTCACAGCTCTAAATTCAGAGACATCCTTATTTAGGGTGGGTACTGTATTCTGTGTTGAATTAATTCTCTCACTGTTGGTTATTATGCTCCCTTGAGATTTGAAGTCTCAGTTCCACAATAGTTTCCAAAAGGATCAGTGATTTCAACGTGCACTTACATTTCTCCATCCAATACACGTGGAAGGGGAAGTATTTACCACTAAGATCAGCTTCACACCTTTAAGTTTTCAGCAGGCAATTTCCAAATAATAGTTTATTTTCAATCAAATAACTTAATAGTTGAGAGGTAGGTGAAGGCACAGAAGCACAGGAGGATGTGACATTTGGTTTGGGGTTGTTTAGCCTGGAGAAAAGGAGACTGAGGAGAGACCCTCTCACTCTACAGCTCCCTGAATAGAGGTTGGAGCCAGGAGGGGCTGGATCTCTTCTCCCAGGTAAGAAGTGATAGAAGAGGAAATGGCCCCAAGGTGCACCAGAGGGGAACTGGATGGGTGATTAGGGGAATTTTTTCATGGAAAGGGTTGTAAAGCCTTGGAACAGGCTGCCCAGGGCAGTGATGGAGTCACCATCCCTGGCAGTGTTCAAAAAACATGTGGATGTCACACCTGAGGACGGGGTTTAGTGGCAAACATGGTGGTGGTAAAAAAAAAAATACCAAAAGCCCTGCAGGGTCATTCCATGTCCTTCTACACACTCAGTTCTTATGGTACATCTAAAGCATTACTACTGCATAAGCAGGGAGGGATTTGGAGCCCCTAAACTGAACAGGAGGCTCCAGACCTGTGAGTAGGCACATGGCAACCCAGCAGATCTGCAGGAACAGGAACATAAACCTTGTTCTCAGGATTCTGACAGACAAGTTACACCAACAGCTGTGCTTGAGAGACCACAAGTAATTGAATTTTCAGCAAAGGGTACAGAGCAGTGCTTGGCCTGTCTTGATTTAAGCAAGAGTTCCTCAAGCATCTCTGGAATCAGTGCTGGGATCCCTCATCCCCCTCCCTGTCGTGCTGCTCCCTGCTTCCCATGGGGGCCACCAACACAGCCCTCTCCCCTCTCACCTCCAAGGCTGGAAGGCTTTAAAACACGTTTTTACCTTTTTTTTTCCCCTATTGGGGGCAGAGGAATGATCTTAAACTAAAACAGACCATGGATTAGGCACTTACTGCTCCACATGGAGAAACTACAGCCAGCTCACACCAAGACCTCTTGCTTTTCAGGAACACCATCTGCTGTCTGACCACACTGCTCCCAAATTCCCTTATTCCAGAATAGTCCTTGACACAGCAATACAGGAAACAGATCACCAGGGAAGGTTTAGATTAAATATTTGTGGAAAAAAGTGTCATGGGAAGCTTTGTAAAGCATTGGCACAGGTGGAGTCACCATCCCTGGAAGTGGATATGGCCCTTGGTGACACAGTTCAGTGGTGAACACAGTGGGGCTGCACTGATCATTGGTCTTGCTCATCTTAAAGGTCTTTTCCAACCTTACCAATTCTGTGATTCTGTCCCCAGCTTTAGCTGATTTCTTAGAGAAATAAGATACCTCTGTTCCATCAGGAACACTCTACATAAGGACAAAACCAGGAGGGAAAATTTATACAGTGTAGGAGGACTAGGAAAAAGCAATTCTGATGTGCCTAAAAAACTCAAAAGCTTTCCTTTGAAGCAAAGTGTTAATATTTTTCATAAAATATTTATAAAGTGGTACAGGATATTTATAAAAGAATATCAGCATATTTTCATAGACAGCTTGGAAGTTCTCAGTAGTAGATTTAGCAGAAAAATGAAACCTCTGTTTTAGAGTACTTTGCACACTTTTGCATAATTTCCTCGATGTGTTGGGGTTTTATTTAACTTTATAAGATGATTTTAAAAAGCTTCCCAATGGTTATAAAACTATATTTAATTTGACAGACCTTTTCCACAACAGAGACCAGGGGCACATCTCTTCCTATAAACCTCTTACAAAAGGATTCCTTTTATTTTCTCATAAATGGAGTTTCATCAGAAGCATTTACAATTTTATACAGCAGCTGAAAACTGTTCTCTGAATCCCAGAATAACCAGTTCAAAACAGAAGCTTTGGCAGGAAAAATCTAAAGTCTCAATAGTCAGCATTAGTGTCAAATGCAATCAACTCTTCTGAAAAAGTTCCTGGGAAAAAACTCTACCAAGTGTCCCATCCCTGGAAGTGTCCAAGGCCAGGTTGGACGGGGCTTGGAGCAACCTGGGCTGGTGGAAGGTGTCCCTGCCCAGGGCAGGGGGTGGCACTGGATGGGCTTTAAGGTCCTTCCAGCCCAAACCATTCTGGGATTCTGTGGCTGCAGAGGCAACTTTGACCCATTACTGGCACTAACAACCATGGGTTATTTAATCAAAAATATCTATATTCTTATTGCATTGGCCCAGTACAGCCCCTCAATCTTTTACAGCCTACAGGAATATATCCTCTCCAGAAAAAAAAAGGTGGCATCCTTTTGGAATCATGGATTTTCTGCTAAATAACAGAAAAGGTCAGCTTTAAAATTAAAGCAATGCTTCTGGTGGGTTGTTCCTGGTCAGTGAATAAAGCCATATTTCAGCAGCACATTTGTATTCACATTTCAGTAGCTTACAAAACACACATACAGAGCCAGTATTAGTGACAACACAAATATGGAATGGATCCATGTAAAACAGGTCAACACACAAGAACAGTTTATTTAAACAGAGCACATGTGCAAGAATCACTCCAGATACTTATTAATCATGGGATAGCTATTAATAAGGGAAACATTAAGTCACTTCCCATAAGACTTTCTACTGGGCTTATTTGCACAAAATTGTCATCATGAAATCATAAAAACCAAGTCTAAAATATTTCCCCACTCCCTTACACTGACCCAAACAGAGCCAGCAATGCTGAAGGTGCACCAGCACAACATGTTCTCCCCCCAAAAAAAACTATGGAAAGGGAGGTATAGGGATTCCATGAAATTCAGTGATTATTTATTCCAGTATTTAACTTTCCTCCCACTCACAAAGTTTGTTATTAGCTGATATAAACCTCCCTCCTGCAACACATGCTTGTGTTCTGTTCTCTTCCCAGGGAAGAGAACAAATATTTAATGACCACCCATACTGCCACACAAATACACACCCAAACATGAGAAACAATGCAAAGCTGATTTAAATGCTGCATATGCAATATTTAATACCAGTTTTACACTCTAAAGCACAGGCTGTGTAATGTTTTCCTTGCAATTTAAACTCCTTGAGTCTTCCAAGGCAGTGGGAACCCTGGGGATGAATGTGTGTAACAGTGCGTTCCCCACACTGGCTGCCAAACCACAGCCTCTGCCTCACTTCAGCTCACTGATTCCTGCAGTTCTGCTGTGAATCACAGAAAACAAAACCCAGGCAGGGGTAAAACACAGCCAACACCTCTGCAGTGATCCCACCTCCTTGAATGGGACGTCCCTCTAAGTATCAGGCTGAATTTAGACCCCTGATTCTAAGAATTACATTTCTATCTTTCTGGAAGTACCTTAGCAATGAACCCTCATTATATCCCTGCAATTCCCAAGATGACTGACAGAGTCCCATACTGCAAAAAATGAGACTGACTCAAAAATTGCTGTCTGGTTTAGTTACTAAACACACATGGCTTGGGGAAGGTAGAGAAAGATGTTCCAGCAAAGGAAATATAATTGGCACAATGAGGATCACCAAACTGCCAGGATGTTCCATGTAGTGTGACAAGGCTGGTTTACAGGAAGAGAACAGTGATTAGGGAAAGAAAAAAACCCACCAAATCAAAAATGGGAAGGAATTCCTCCCTGGGAGGGTGGGGAGGCCCTGGCACAGGTTGCCCAGAGAAGCTGTGGCTGCCCCATCCCTGGAAGTGTCCAAGGCCAGGTTGGACAGGGCTTGGAGCAACCTGGGATAATGGAAGGTGTCCCTGCCCATGGCAGGGGGTGGAAAGAGATGAGCTTTAAAGTCCTGCCAACCCAATCCAGTCTGGGATTCTAAATCAACCAAACAAAATGAGAAAAAACAACAACCCCACACACACAGACATAAAAGTCCTTGCAGAGAAGTCACCAACACTTGAATTGTCACCTGCACTTCAGAGGGAAGTACAACAGATGAGGAAGGCTGCAGTCAGTGCCCTCTCTGCAGCTGGAGCAGCCTAATTACTCAGAGGCAACACAAAGCATTTCTCACAGGCAGGATTTGAACCACTCACCCTTACAGAACACAAAGGGAGCCTGGCTGGACCTTGCACAGACTGCCAGTGGAACAGCAGAGCTGAGGGGATCACTGCTGCCACCCTCCCATGGCTGCTAAAGGACACTCTGCCTGTAATAAGACACAGATGCTACTTCTACCCTTTCCCAAGTGCAGGTCTAAGAAATGCTTTGTGCTCCAGGACTGCCAGGTGGTGAAAGAACAGTCTCTGCTCTCCATCTCCTCTAGAGGAGAAAAGCACTTCTGCAGTTAAAGCACTGCTGTCGCCCCGAGGATGTTCCCGAGCCCCTGGAGCTGCTGTGCTGCTTTGACAGGTCCCTGAGAGCTGCTGAACTGTCATTAAAGAGTAACAGAACACATCACTCAGGAGCAGGAACCAACATGCACCTCCCAGGCAAGGGCTGGATGGAAAGGGATGGAAAGCCCACGAAACAAAAAGCTGTATTTTAAGTGCTAATGCAGCCTTCAAACGGTGGTGTGGGAAAGGTGATAAAGGCGCTTTGGGGTTTTTTGAACCAAGAATTGCAGAAAATTCAATCAAATCCTCCACATCAACACACTATTGTACAAAGTACTATTTGAAACACGTGTTACTCCAGAATAACAGTGATCATAGACAAGAGAAACAACCAACCAGTTTTGGCACATGGACCTCTCCAAGCACCAACTGTTTTCTGAAACAGGTCACTCAAAAGTACTCACAGCTTTTAGACCCAGCAAAAAGAGTGAAGGGGAGGCTATTTAACCTTAAATTAATGCATGAGACCACAGTGTGTTTCCATCCTGTCCTAGGGGTTTATTCCATTCTCTAGATGACACTGCCAACAAGAAATGCAGCTTTCACATCAGGTTTTCCTGATCTCTGTGATCTCCAGCATTGAAGAACCTCAAAGCTCAAGTGGATGCAACCTCAAGGAACCTGGTGAAACCTTAAGCTGTCCAAGTGGGGTCCAGACTCCAATCCACACCACAGCTCTAAAGCCTCATTTACACAAAAATCCGTTTTTTGTTTCAGGAAAGGGTTCTCTGCACAGAGAACATTTAACTGGTCATAACTGATTGTGTTGTATCAAAGCTGTAGGTGAGAGACAAAAAGCACCAAGAGGAGGAATAAAAGCTTCCTAGCAGGTTTTCCCAGGCTATCCCCTGTAAACAGCATCTCTGCACTTGCACACACACATGTGGTCAAACACAGGGCCAGCAAACTCCTCCAGTCCCACTGCCCATGAGCTCATGTTGGCAGAGAAATCATTAACTGGAGTGTAGGGATTATATCTCCATCTCACAGCCATACTGGAAGCACTTAATTTGATACAGTCCCAGTTAATAACCAGAAAACAGATGAGATAATTTATCTCTATTTACTACAAATTCCACAGGGAAAAGAGAATCCTGTCAAACCTGTTTGTGTCCATAATATTGCACAGAAGTCTCTAGTAACTACTTTGCACACTGATCCTAAGGCAGAAGAAAATTAACTCATATTTTGGCTTCTAAAAGCAACACAAAATAATCAAACCAGTCACTGGCTGAACTTCCCATCTCTGGCAGCCACATCTTCAATCAACTGCATCTCACACTCCTCCAGCTCAGAAGGGGCATCCTCTGTGTGGAAGTTGTCCCTGCCCTGGGACACCATCCCAAAGACCAGCTGTCCTTGGCAGCAGCAGTGCCCACACTGCCTGGGCAGGAACAGGGACTGCAGAAGGAGCCCCACGGCAGGAACTGCCATTTGCTCATTTATACAATTCATCTAGTCAGTATTCTCTTAGGGTTAGAGGTTTAAAATGGAGGCTAAACCCCAAAATTCTGAAGAGGAAGACTCTGCCTCTTTCAAAACTCAGTGTACATCTTTAATGTAAACTTTTCAAAGCCAGTTGAAAGCACCTTGCAATGCAGTTCAAGTGTTTTCTGACCTGTTTGTTCCTGCTGTGAAAGCCATTGTTTGACAAGCTGGTCCTTCAAAATTGCCTGTGTACATGGCAGTCATTTTGTTCATTGTGCTCAATAAGGAAATTGATATATCATCATTAAACAGAGCAATTAACTGTCCAAATGACAATTACACGTGTACCCTAACTACCTGAAGGGCATGGTAATTGCCCAAACATTAATTTAAACTATTCAAGAAAGTGCTATATAAAAATACAGACACTTAATGTGGGGAAAACAGTGACAGGAATGCCAAAGCAAACCAAGGAAGGAACAGGCTGTGTAGCTGCCCAGGTCCCACCCCGGGCAGGGAGCCTGTTCCTCAGGAGTCACTGCCACATCCCCAGCATCAGCCCTGGCAAACACAGCACAGGCTCAGCCCTGCCAGGGACAAGGAAACACGATCCACCCCACAGCAGGAGAAGTTTATTTGCAGGAAACAGACTGCACAGATTAAATTTTAAAGGCATTACTCGATAAATCTTCTAGTATTTCTACAAAAGGCACACACCTGCACTACCGCATCCCTTTGGGACAGAAAACAAACACCAGCTATTATTTATATAAACCTTGATCACACTCTCTGCCTCTATTTGATGGCCAAGACCCCCTGAGGGGTGGCTGCTATTTAAGGTGAAATTACACTTAAATAAACAGTGTCTATCAGAGGATCACATTGATTTGGAAATAAAACACAAGCCATTGTTATTCTACATGAACCACTGTGGGAATCTATAAAAAATCCTTTTCCAATTGTTCATCAGTCCAAAATTATATGAAATATCACTGCCTCAAACCAGGCTCACTTGTCTCAGATAATAATTCAGCTGAATCTTTGGCAAAATAAAGATGTTATTCTGGAAGTGGGTGCTGTAGCAAATGCCTGTTCCTTACCCTGCTGGAGAAGCAGCATTTGGATGATATTTTTCCAAGCCAGCTGTACATTGCTGCCTTCACTTTCCCATCACTCAAGCAAAGCAAGCTTTTATCTCTGATTAGTAAATTAATTCCCTCCCATGATTACTGTTCTTTCTTGGTAATTTCATTCAAATAAACAGGGAATCTCCTTAGATTTTATAACAATGAAAAACAAGTTAACAATTCACTATTTTAAACAGTGATATGGCTGTTTCTGTAACTTTAGCAAATCTTTCTTTGGCATTTCTTGCTCTTACAGAGCACGTTCTCAGAGACCAGAAGCAATGGACTGTCTTTATCTTTGGTTAAACTGCCAAATCATGGAGCCCCAGAGCTGACTGAGCACAGGAGAAAGTGTCCTGCTCCTTTCTCCTCACACTTCAGGAACAGCTTAGTGCAACTAGACAGGTGAATTTTCAGCTGTGTCATTGCCTGGAGCACCAGAGCTTCATCTTCTCTAGGGCATCCCAGATCACTACTGCTGAATACTCTTAATTAGTTTTCCTACAATAATGTAGGGATTCTTAAACTTATGTTTAATACACAATGGAAAAGAAGTGCAAGGAGCTTCCATGGAGAAGAAATTCCGGGATGTTGCCCCAGTAACAGATGGTATGAAAATATGGAATCCCCAAAATACTCAAATGAATCTTAAGTAATTGTTCCTGAAAAGAAATCCACTTTTTCAAGAAATGGACTGTTACACACCTATAAATCAGATTGCCACAAAGAGAAATAATTTGCTTCTGAAGTGACATTTGTCAGCTAAATGACTAAGTACCCTGACATTTATAGAAACTGCGCTGCAGCTGAAGCTGCACACTACTGCTTAACCTTAGTTTTCCTTTATAGAAAGAGTCACAATTTGAGCATAAAAATTGCTCTTATTAGGCAGAGAATGTCAAGTCTCATTGCTAAATTTACTGTAGTGATTCAGCATGAAAACAAGCGTTGCCCTTTTGGCTTTCAGCAGCTCCACTGAAGTGCCCATTTGTTACCCACATTAACTTCACAGCCGGGGCATCACCGGGCCGGCTCAGGGGGCTTTATCCAGGCAGACAATCCCAAATTCCTCCTGGCCCTGATACAAACTCACACCAGTGCAATGCCCAGCTTGCAGCCAGCCCATAAAACCCCTGACAAGTGGTAGGTAAGCAAGCCCAGCCCCTGGCACACTTGGCAGGCCACTCTGCCATCCCAACACCAGCCAAAGCCACCTCTGCCCCTGTGGTCAGGGGACCTGAACAAGGGCATCCACAGGCCACACTAGAGGACATGTCTGGTGGCCCTGCTCAAGGTCTGTGAAACTGGGATCAAAACCACTGAAGGGAAACATGCTAATGACACTTTGCTATGAAGGTGAAGGGCCTGGAGCATCTCTGGGAGCAGGAAAGGCTGAGGGAGCTGGGGCTGTTCAGCCTCGAGGAGACACAGAGAGGGGACTGCAGGGAGGGGGCAGAGGATGGACCAGGCTCTGCTCAGGGGGCCCAGCAATGGCACAGAAAATGATGCCCAGAAAGTTCCACCCAAACATGAGTAAGAATTTCTTTGCTGTGCAGAGACTGAGCACTGAACAGGCTGCTCAGAGAGGGTGTGGAGTCTCCCTCACTGGGAATAGTCCATAACTGCCTGGGCACGATCCTGTGCCACGTGCTCTGGGGAGCAGGGAGGTTGGACCAGGTGTCCCACTGTGGTCCCTTCCAACCTGACCCATTCTAAGATTCTAAACATCCCGGAGCAGCAGTTGCAAATGCTGTCCTTTTAAAGGCTTCAGAGAGACTCAGATACACACAAGCACTGACAAAACATCCATCACCAGCACATCTCCTGAGATGTGGGCTGCCTGATGTGCTGGACCTCCAAACACAGGGCAGGAGGTGCCTCCAAGAGTCTCCTGGACAGAAATATAACCCCCAACAGTCAGGAGCAATAGCCAAGGACTAGACATCAACAGGACAGTTCACACAACCTGAACATCTGTGCACAGCTTCCCAAGTACCAGTAACTCCAGGCAGGGCAGGTGGGAGCTACAGAGCTCAGCTTGGGAGGGTGGCACAGCCAGGCAGGGCTGGGGGACAGGGGGGAAGGAATCAGTGGAGGTTTGTCCGGGACAAACTAAAATCTGAGGCAGATTTATTACTGATGAAGAACAGATGACAAACAACATTATCCACTAAAGAGAAACTGAAAGATAAAACCAGTCTTGGATCACTAAATATTCCAGAACTGTGTTAATCACTGAATTCCTCCTGTAACAGCACAGATTTTGCTTCTGGAGGAGAACGTGGAGCGACTCAACACCACTCCCAAAACCACAAGTGTTTGCCTGAATGTTTAAACAATTTAGAAGCTCACACACAAACTAAGGTCCATTTAGAAACAAAAATCAAAGCAATACATTTTTCCAGATGCTCCACTGGTTGCTCCAGTTGTAATGGCACACTTAGAGGAAACTGTAATAAAAAAGACAAAATGCTGCTGTGATACAGCAGGAGCAGAGCAAACCAGCCATTAATACTGTTCTCCCAAAGAACAATGGCTCACAGAATAGCCTGAAAGGACATCTGACATGCATCTTTCCCTGCCTTCAAGAAATATAACCGTACATAAAACCGATATGATTACTTGCTAAATCTAATAAGTTTCTTTTTCTTTGATGGTTGTTTGCTCCTTAATGTGCTTTAAATGCATAATAAAAATATAATGAAAAACATACATTTATTCTATGTGGCAGCTACTGCATATTCCATAAAAAAGTAATCTTATAAAGTTTAATTTTACAGTGTTTCTTAAATCTATTTCTACTTATTCACTGTATGCAGAGGGTATCTGCAAAGGAATTTAATACTGAACATAACCCTTTTCTTCACTGATATTAATGCTAAATTTTCTCCTTACAGTCTTAGTTTTGTCCCTTCTGTAAGCCTAGAAAAGGAAAAGCAAGTGCATGTAAGGTTTCCAAAGAGTCTCATTAAAATGTGAAGTCCAAATATCTGCATAATTTTCCTCCTGATTGCTTTAGGACTGTTGTGGGATTTTTCCTGTCTGGGCATTCGTCTTCCATAACATTTTAATTTCCTTGAGAAAACTCTGGGCTGAGCTTTTCTCATTGCCACTGGTGATATCAGAGCATCTGTTCTGCATTAAGGGAATGCAAATTTGAGCACAGCTGAATTAAAGACCACTTGCTTTTCAGAAGGCATTTGTCAGGAGAAACACCAGCAAGTAAAAGCTATTGACAGGAAACCCCATGGAAATCTTTAGGATAATATAGTCCAGAAAAATTCCTTGGGACAGTCTCCTGTTTCCCTTTGCAGCAGAATTTACTGCCCAAAATTAGACTTGCAGTCAGTGGTCAACCAACCTACTATGTTTAAGGTACTCTTTGCACACTCTGGCTGTTGGGGAGGTGTTGCTGTCTTACAAACGGCACACCTGGTCCTAAGGAGAGACTCAGGGATCCCCTCTGGAATCACCCTGAGTGGGATTAACCTGGGGCCTTCAAGCTTTTTCATGAGTCATGACTTGAATTCACTGTCTTGTGCCTGTTTGGGTGCCAGTTACTTGATAATCTTGCCATGCTGCTTCTACCACGTGTTTTTCCTCCATCTTTACCCTTAAATACAAAATGCAAGAGCCATTTGCTCATCTGAGCAATACTGCCAAGTTGAATTTGCTCAAACAACAAGGATCAATAGCACACAGAACTCAAGAGACATGCCAGGACATGGAAAAATATAATAAAGATCAAGGTGACAGTAGGTTTTAATTACGTGAGAGGAGAGGAGAAGGTGTGTTCTGCAAGGTCTGTGCAATTTGAGACTATAATCAAAATGTCATCAGCCTGCCTCTCGTATTTTCAATCTCTTAGGAAAATGACTAAAATGGTATAACATTTTCAGATTAATTTTGATGCCTCCATCAGAAAGCCTGACATTTGGCTAATGTCAGACATCACCTACACTGTCATTTGATTTCTCTCTTCCCCCTCAGGTGTCACTTCACTAATGACCTAGAGGTGGTAATGAAACACAGGGAACAGATTAAGGGCAGAACTTTTGAAAATGAAGCAATATCTGCTTTGACATTAACATGCTGCTCGTGGAAACATTCACAAATGTGTGTTATTTGCCACGCCATGAGACACAGGTATTTAAAAAACACAGGTAAACATTCTCATCATTTATCCAATTTGATGATGAACTAATTCAAGTGCTGCAAGAATTTACATCAGGACACAAAGCAACTGTGAGGAGCACCACAAAGGCTCGAGTTCCACAGTTACATCACTGTCTCTTATGTAGGAGCAGCTTTTGCCCTCCCTTTCACTTGAAACAGAGTGTAAATCATGGCCTTCCTGTGCTCTCAGCCTACACACTCCTGGGGTTTCATTAGCCCCTTTCCTTCCTTTGAATGTCTTGGGAGTTTGAGATCAAATAACATACCAAAATTAAAAAGTGTTCTGCCACCTTCCATGAAAAATCTTGTGACACCAACTACACATCACGACACAGTCCTACAGCCAAATAATTCCTCCTGGGCATTGAGTCAGAACAGCCCAATATGAAAGAGGAGAGACCAGCTAAGTACCATTTACACCCCCAATGTCCCAATGTCCCACTGCTCCTCAGTCATGGCAGAGGTCAGAACTGTGCCCACTTTCTGTTCTCCACCTTAATTCTGCCTTATGGAGTTGGTTTGTTCACATCAGCTCAAGGCAGCACTGCAACCCCTTCCTCCCATGTCCAGCCATGCTGTAACCCCCCCTTTTTCCAAGCAGGGAATATCTAGGATTTGTTACAATTCCTTCAGGACCTGCAATGTGGAAGCTTTGTGCTGGTTTTCCAAGAGGCAGGAATGCTGCAGCAGCATGCTGAGATATTCCACACTGCATTACAGGCAACAGCAACATCATCATTTCCACTGAAAACAGAACCCTTCCCAACTGCTCTTTATCAGTATTTCTTAATTCACCAGGAGTCTGCACATCAGTAAAGATGATTATTGTACTACAGTTTTAAAGCAGAATGTGGCTGCCTTATAGCAATAAAAGCTGAAGTATTTTCCAATTACTTTTCTCTGGGGCCTTTCAAGCACTTGGAATGAGAACTCTGATATCTACAACTTTTTCCCCCACTTCTTCATTTTTTCCTGAGGCTTGTGTACAGGCCAGGATAACAGCAGGAAAAATCTTGCTGTTTGCCAAAAATCTTCATTCACAGCCCACAGCAGCTTGCCTTTGTCCTCTCACTTTCTGGGTGGAAGCAGGGATTATACTTCCAAGTCATTGATTGCCTCTTACAGAATTTAATACGTAGAGAAGTTTGTATTCCTTCTCCCTCCGGGTGGTACAAGAAATCCCAAGTTGTCCTTAGTTTCCAAAGAAGCCCTACAGTTCAATTAGGAAGCACTCAGAGTGCTGTGGCTCTTGCTTTAGCATTTACAAGTTCATCACTCTGCACAATGATACTGTTTGGGAAAGGTGTGTGTCCAGGGTGAAGTGGTGACTGTGAAACACACTCTGGGCAGCTTGGTGAAAGGACAGAAGTGGTGAAAGGACAGAAGTGGTGAGACACTGGCCCATCACCCCATACAGGGTGAGGAGCCACCTGAGCCCTCCAGAGCTGCCCACCACACACTGGGGTTCATCCCTGGAGACACTGCACACCCAGCACCACCAGCCACCCAAACCCACGTGCCACCAAGGTCCCTGAGGGCACAGCAAGACCTACCTGTTCCCCCTGGCTCCTCTGGGCTCCTCTGTGCTCGGGGTGGGCTGTCTGGAGCAGGCAGCACAGGGCAGGGTGAGACCCCAGTGCACCCAGACAAGCCCAGCACTGAAGGACACTGCTCTGTGCTCCACCCCACCCTCAGAGGGGCAGCAGGAGCTGCTGAGGAGGTTTTTATCCCCACCTGGGAAACCTCCAGCCCAAAAGCCCCACCCTGGGCAGGGCAGCTCAGCACAGCTGCAGACAATCCTGGCACTGCCAGCCCTGTGCCCGGCAGCCCCTGTGCAGGGGGGAGCAGGGAGGGTGAACATGGCACACTGCATTAATAGAAACCTGGGGGGGAGTTGTTGGGGTGGCAGAGATCGCCTGAAACTGCAGCACTAATTAAAGCAGCAAGTTGAACTCCACACCTTAACCCAGCACAGCGCTGGAGACAGAGCCACCAGTTTGGGGGGTGCAGCAGGGCAAGGTCATTTTTTACCAGTTTTGAGACTGCCAGTAAGAGTTAATTGGTGACAATGTAATAGTAACTGCTCCAGTGCAGAAGATGTCTTCCAGGAGTGATATCCATTTGTTATTTTGCATGGGCTGCCCAGGAGCAGGTGGATGATGGTGCCTGGTCAGCACCGACACGGATCAGCCTGAGCACAGTGACCTGGAGGTGAAGTGTTATGTCCTCTATCCCCTATTAACTCAAATAAAGAATAGTTCTGGAGAAAGGCAATCGCTGTTATTGGTTCCAAGGTTTATTTCAAATCCCCATCCACCTCCCTTTGGAAGAGGACGGGTGATGATCATCAGCAGTACAGTGGCAAAGCAATAAATAAATCAATAAATCCTGAACTGTCTGCAGCAAATGAAGTAATTTCATCATATTTCACAGCCTGATACCTGTGATCATGTCAGGATGTGCTGAGGACCTGTCTGGTTACTGAGCTCCAGAGTTTTGTGGAAGCAACACATTTGCAGACAAAAAAACCTGTTTTCTCCAAAACCTGATTCTGCCCTTGCAAAATATCAGCCACCAGGTGCAATGAGCAGTGAATTGAAGGTGAACTGGTTATTTCCCATTTGGGTCTGAATTACAAAGAGCAGAAATGGTGAATGAAATAACTGGATCATTTATTAAGATAATTAAAATTAATTTAATAATTAACCTTTATTTTCCTTTCCCACTCAGGCCTCATTGGAAAATTACACCATTGGCACCATCAAGAAGAGAACTCTGTTGTTTTCTAGCCATAATCTGCCCACCAAGATGATTAAAATGCCCCTAGAAAAGGGGGTTTGGGTGTTTGTAAAGTGTGAGATGTATTTATTTGTGGCTTTGCCATGCAAGAATTAACAAATTAACTGTTGTTACTGAGAGAACTATGGACTATCCAAGTCTTACATAAAGAGACATGGATAGTGCTCAGTGTTACAGGAGACAGGAGAATTTGGATATGACAGTTCCTGTAATTACAATGGGGGAGGGGGGATGATTTTTAATATCAAGGTGAAAGAACCTCAGATTTGAAATTAAATTTACAATTCAGTGTTGTAGTTGAAGCAAACAGGAAATCCTATGGCAAAGGGATAATGGCTCCATGCTCCTGCATGAAATGTCTGCATGTGTGATGCATAAATGCCATCGTTTCACTGAGGTCTCTGCAGACTCATCTCTTCAGAACGAGCTCTCAGACTGTTTTCCCCTGGCCACTCGTGCACTTCCCAGCCCTCAGGGTCACAGTCTCTGCTTACAAAGTTGTTAACAGAGAAAGAGTAATTCCTTCAGGAGAGGGGAGTTAGGTAACTGAATATCTCTAATTAAATTGAGCTGTGACACCAGTATTCGTATCTCATGGAATGCAGGCTGAAACTGTGAACTGGGCAAGAAAAGCTCAGCCCAGGGGATGGGTGGAACTCCAACTGCTCCCCAAATCCCTGGTTGAAACAGGGCTCAAGTCACAGACAGACAATGGTTAGTTTTATCTCAGCATTATTTGATGGATCTTTGGACATCGAAACTTTGTCCAAATCTCACTGTGATCAGTAAGAAGCTTTTCCATGCACTTTGTGTGTCTTCAACTGAAACTGCTGGTGCCCAACATATCCCAGACCAATGATCTCATCCACTGGCAGTTTAAGCAGAAAAGATACAAAGGTTGCTCCTCTCACCTGAGGCATTACTTGTACAATCACAGCTTGTGCATTAACACATAATAAAACTGAACATGAGGACCCTTTTTGTGCTGGTTCCATCAGGAAATACACCAGACTATGGACAACCTCCAGCCCAAGCACAGCCCAGCCCTGTGCTCCCCAAACACCTGGTAACACCCACTGCTCTGCAGTGGGCAGTGCCAGTCTCAGCAGATGGGTCCTGTAATGGGAACGGGAACACGGCCGTGTCTGGGAATCGTGGCAGTTGGATCTCTTCCACTGTGAGATCTCTTTATGATCCTGATTGTAAGAGGCAGAGAACTGGCATGCTGGAAGAAGGCAGAACAACAACAGTATTTGGAAAGACATCAGGGAAATAGGATGGAATTACATAAGTTTTCCACTTTGGAAGTACCTGCTGTCCATTTGCAAGGGGAGAGGTGTAAGGAGTCAAACAGCATCCAAGCACTGAGAGCTGTGGCAGCTAATTGCTGCCATGGAGCTGGAGAAAACTCCCTGTCTTTGCCATCCTCAGCTACAGAAAATTGCTGCTCATCCAGCTGCCAGTGTGTGACAGGCAGCACCTTGGGGACAGGTTGGAAGCCGAGCTGTGGAGCAGTGGCACGTTCCCCAGCACAGTCACAATGTGCTGACGCTCCAGCTCTCCCAGCAGCGTCACGTAGTGCAGATAACAGAAAAACCCCAAATAAAAGCTGTCTCTGGGGTATGAAGAAGTTTCTTGGGAGGAAGAAATTAAAATATTCCTGGATACAAACCTCCTGGAGTCCAGCAAACAACAGCAAGTTCAGGGACAGTAATGGATGTGCTGCAGATTCACATCGACCCAAGAGGGTTTATGATCCACAAGGTCAAATGCAGCCGTTCCATTTTAAATAGAAAAGGAGATAAAACATAAAGACAAGTTCAAGCTTTATTTGAATTCAAACACAGAAGGACCCAACAGCTACTGAATTTCAACAGGATTTAAGTGACTGCAGCCTTTAGACTTCTTTAAAAGCCTTGTGAATAAGTATCCCCCAAAGTGTGCTCATATACAAGCAACTTGCTTAAGTAAATACCTTTAAATCAGCTCTGCTCATCTCTGCTCAGCAGGCACAGGTCTGGTGGCAGAACATCTCAGAACACAACTAAGTGTGTAGCCACACAATGTTGTTACTGCAAGCAGTACAATGCTATCATATGGACATTTTCTTTAAGCCTTTCCAAGATATTTCTCTTCCATGTTCCTCACCGTTGTATCAGCTCAGGGTGTAGATGCTATTTTATGAGCTTTGGTCATAGAAAGTGGATAAAGAATTGAGAAGTCTAAGAGAAAAAAAGGATTAATGCTGTATATAAAATTGGAAGTAATTCTGAGGATCATTTCATGATTTAAGAATCATAGAATAATAGAATGATTAAGGTTGAGAAAGATCTCCAAGATCATCAAGTCCAACCTTTGACAGAATATCACCGTGGTCTTTTAGTAATTCTTTTAAAACCACCAAGGTTTTTAAAGAATTAAGGGAAGTTTGATCCTTTAAGTGATACCACTAGGAATTGGGATCAGTTAATCTTTTGCTGCTCTGTGGTCCTCCCTCTGACTTCAGACTTCCATCCTCCGGCTGCTGCCGGCGTGGTTTGCAGGAACAGAGTGGAAATACCTCCCTCGAGAGGCCCCTGGCAAAACCCCCTGAAGCAGAACGAGGCATCCCAGCACTGACAGCACAAAGGCAAAGAATATGCTGTTCTCTCAAGCAGTGCTGTGGAGATTCACAACCTGCAAGATGTAAAAGGACAAGAGGAAGGTGACTGTTCTCTCGCCTCAAAGGCGGCGGCGGCGGGGGCGGCGCGATTGAAGCCGCTCTCGCCCTCAGCACATTCCCTGAATGGCCTCGAGCACATTCACAATGAAACAGGGAGGGAAAACGGCCAGAAAAGCCAAATCCATTCGGTGTGCTGTCTGATGGGATAGAGCATCACTGCTTGAGGAACTAACAGCAATCTGAGCAATTGTGGAGCTGATGGGGATGGTGTCACTGCCAGCCATGTGCTGTCAGCCCCAGCTGCTCTGCTGTCCATCCACATGATGGAAAACGCCTCTGGAAGCAGAAGGGTCACTCTGGTGTCCGTGGGACGGTCTCTGGTGAAGCAGCCAGGTGCTGCTGCATTTGTAGGTTGTATTTCACAGCTGTGAACTGTGCAGGATGGACAGAGGGATTTACATCCACCTACTGTCACTTCTGTGAGTCACCAGGAATAGAACAGATGTAAACAGAAACACTGCACAGCTCTGAAGTTCACCAGCCTATTCTTTTCTTCATTATTTTCAGCCTGTTTCGCTTACCTAACTCCTATTCTGCCCTGCTTCCCACAATCAAGGGAATGATTCTTCCCCCTCCCATTCCTTTCTAGACAACTCTCTCCTCTTTACCCTCCATCTCCTTTCAGACACATCGTGGCTCAGCAGCACAGAGCAATAGGCAACTTCTCAACAGACCTCAGAGAGCTTTGTGCTTCTGACACAACTTTGTGTTCTTCTGCCTTTGTGTTATCCAAACAAAGCTGTCTGTGTCTGACCTGGAAGGTTTACCTTGCAGCCTCCAAGAAAACACCAAGCACCCAAGTGCTGTCAAATGCATTTGAGCACCTCGTGCCGATGGGGAGAAAACAATTTATATCAACATTCCTATTTGTGGGACTTTGTGAACAAAGAGAAGAGGTTTGGGGATTGTTTTCTACTGCCACTCACCAGGTTACCAAATCTATTCAGGTTTACTCAGATACTCAGGTCTTGTTCAAGCTATGAAGCCTTGGAACACTTATCTGGAATTCCAGATGTCCCACTGTAACAGTGTTTGTGATCAGGTTGTGTGTCATCTGGAAGCCCAACCTCATTCACTGTGTGCCAGGCAGGACACATGAACTTGGCCTCCAAACAGGTGCTGAACAAAACTATCATAATTTATTTCTCTTTTCTTTTCAAGGACCAAAAGTAAACAAAGGGGTTAGTTCAACTCAGGGAGACAAAAGAGTCCAGTGACTTTAGGGCATTATCTGCAAAGTCCTCCTGGGATCCTGTGAGTGAGAGATACTGTACAAACACTGACATTCATTATCCTGTTGTGAAGGTGCATCAGTGGCTCAGAATTTCAGATGTCTCCTTTTAACATTACTGCTTTTAAAAGAGGATTTGCATCTACAAACAAGTGGGTTTGCTTTCAGTCCTAGAAGTACAGAACAGTAACTGGACTAAAAGGGGACCCACTGCTGTGTCAGTCCAAAGACACGAAGCAGCTCAGGTGGTCTCTGAGCTGATCCTCTCCCGTTTGCCCCTTCCCTCGTGTCTGTGGGCGTGGAAGGTTTGTGTAACTCAGCCTGTGCATCACTGCCTGCAGTGCTGAGTTTCTAACCCAGGTGGTGTCCCAGGCTTTTCCATCGAGTGATGAGGTTTTATTCATAAATACTGCACTGACCCTGGCTTTCCATCATTATCTCTACAGCTTCACATAGTTTAAAATGTTTCTCAGTTAGCACTAAAGGCACTTTTCAAAGTTGTAGCAACAGGCACATCCTATAAAATGCCCTTTACAGCATCCTCGGTTCCATTAGAGATCACTACTCTTCCCATAAATCCAGCCTATTTTCCTAACTCTAAAGATCCCTTAAAATTTGGCACTTATGCTTATGTGGGCACGTGGCCAATACTTTCCCAGGCTGATGGAATGAAGCGTTTTACCACAGTGCCACCCGGTGGGGTGTGAGCATCACAGCGGGGCTGGAGAAAGCGGGAATCGGACTCACTGAGTGCCCTGAGTTGGAAGGGACCCACACGGGTCCAGCTCCTGAATACAGGGAACACAACCACTGCCTTGCAGGCAAGGAGAAAACAGAAACATTGAAGGGATTTGGGTTCTTCACTGCTGCCTCAGGGGTAGCATGTGGAAAAATAAACACATCATTGCAAAGGAAGCACCAGGGTAGCACAGGGAATATTGGGAAAACGTGGTGCAGCAATTGCAGGACAGAGGAAGAAACCCACTGGTTGAAACTCTAGTTCAAGCCCTATTACACTGCAACACTTCACAACGTGGAAACAGTCTAGGAAACATCTCTTTTTGTATTTGCAGGCTCCAGAATGGCAGCAGGATAAACAAACAGCATCACTTGGTCTCGTAAATCTCAGGAGCCACTGAGTTCATTCCACCCACCTCGGAGCATGCTGTGCCCACTGCCTGCCCTCCCTCAGCTGTGCCTCCAAGGGCAAAGGGATGAGCTTGTCACATATTCCATAAGGGAAATTCCGTGTATTTGTCCCACCTCACACAACATTATTGTTTCTCTCATCTCTGCTATGAAACATCCTCCATCAAACAGACACATTCCAGGCTTTTTTGTGCAATACTGGGTCACACAGCAACCAAAACTGTCACTTCAGGGGTTTTCTCCCATTTGCTATTAATTCCTTTCTGTAGAAATCACACGGAGAAGGATGGCCCAGGAATGAAAACAGGATCCCAATACTGAGGATATTGTGCTTTACTTTATTGTCCTGTCAGAGATGTCTTGTGTAACTTTGCCAAATACATCAGCATCTGCCTCCAGTCGGTGTGTGCAGAGGAGAAGGCACCTCCCAAACCTCTCCAGAAGGAATCTGGTCAGGCCTGAGGTGCTGGAAGCACAGCTGTAGCTGACTTGGGACATTGGTCCTTCCAAAGACCTTTCAGGAAAAAGTCCAGTTCAAAGTGCATTCAACTGAAGCATCTTGATTTTGGGGATTAGTTTAATTTTCTGTTTCTTTTCAGTGGAATTCAGACTTCCCTGGAGGTGGGTCTGAGCAGTAGCTGATTGATTTCCTCAGTTTCCTTGGCTGATATCCTCAGTTTCTTCTGCCACACAAACCAAAAGGGAAATTCTCATCTTAAATGTAGATTCAGAAACCTGGCTGAGTTCTCACACATCTGTCCTTGGGGCTGCCTGCAAAAATGTGCTTCAGTGCTGAAGATCTGTGGCAAGTTCCAGTGGAGTAATAAAAATATTTGCACTCATGCAAGGGAGTTAAAAATTCTGAGTATCTGTGTGTTAGAAGTATCTGTGAACTATAAGAGGAGGTAAGTGATAAGTATGAAAAAAATAACCTAATTGTACAAAGATTTTAAAAGATTTTACTTTTACAAATCCTATGTTGTGCCTCTATCAAACCCTCCTATGCAAGGAGCAAGGATGTGCTCTGAGCAGCCACTCAAGCAGGTGAAATGTCTCAGCCTTCAGGCTGTAAATCAACCCCTAATTGTGGTTAAGACTAAGGAGTAGAGATTAGTTTAGTTTTAATTCTCTGGGAGTTTTCCTATTGATTTAAAAAGGACTCAGGTCACTGCTCCAGGGTTTCCTCTATGAAACATCCGTGTTTGATCATGGCTGGCTAAAGAATAAAGAACTAATTTGGATAATGCCTAAGAGAAGACATTGAAATGTGAGCAAGGAATAGGAACCAACAGAGTCTGTCCTCAAGCTCCCTGTTATTAGCATTTAACATGTGGTGAGAATAAATAAACACAAAATACAGCATAAATAAGTCCTGCCTGTGAGGAGCTGTGGCCTGTTCAGAGAGCAGCAGTGAATAAAAGAGCTGAAATGCCTGTTCAGGTGTGCTGGGGTGTCCATGTGGACCTGCTTCCCCTGGGACAGCAGCTCCAGATGCAGGTGGTGTGTGAGGACAGAGCTGGAGCCGAGCACGGCGCAGTCACCACGTGCTGGGAGCAGGAAGGGGCTCTCAGCTCCTTCCTCACGCCCTCAATGCGTCTCACACTGCTCAGAACCTGTGCAGGGAGGGAGGTGGCTCTTGTCCAGAGTTAATTATTAATGGATAAATTCAATAGAGAGTTTTAATAAAAGATCAGATTAACTCAGTTCAGGTGTTCCAAACATAGATATCATCTCTACATGAGTCTGTCTGGCTCTCTACGTGTCTCTTTGGTGTCTGTACTTATAAATCTGAATAATCCATCCCACCTTTGTTCCTGTGTTCTCCCTCCTCGTACCTGGACATCAATGTTTTAGAAGGTCAGAGCTTTGGGGACACCAATGCTTTGCTATATCCCTCCTTTCACAATTGTATTTGCCACTAGTAAAACTAAAGGGACACAAAAATGTTAACAAGTATATTGTTAATTTGCAATGAAAGGGCAAATAAACCACAAACCCCAGAATAGCTGATGCCACGTTACTTTTCCAGGTGACATATAAAAAATCTAAAGCAAACATGTTTGCTCTTCAAAGAAATATAGAGAAAAGCTTCCAGTGTTGCTATCATCCCCCCTCCTTCCCTGCCTTCCTTCCTTCCCTTAAATGTTTCAAGCTCTAAATTTGTTTAGCAGGTAGGAAAATACTTGTGAAGTCCATTTAATATTTACAGACGTTTAGTGGCAGGAAAAGCAGCTTCCCTTTACATTTCCTAGCAGAGGCCTCGTGCTTCTTCTTTCCCTGAGCCTGTCACAGCCAGTGACATCACCAGGAGCTGCAATGGAGAGGAATCGTTTGTGACGCTCCTGGGTCTCCTCTTGGTCAGCTTTTCCTGTCACATCAGTGAACTGAGAGAGAAGCAGAAGGTTTTCCTCTTGTTGAACAGGTTTCAGGTGTACTTGGAATGGTCCACTGCGCTGAGAAGAGAAGCTGAGAAGCTTTTCATTTCCAAATAATTTACTTTTCATTACAAAATCCATAATTAACCTTTCATTCCAGAGATGAGTCTTTTTGAATAACTGCAGAGATTTCTCTGCATCACTATTTAGATTCACTCTGTTAAATAAAAGTTACACTTTTGTTCTCCATAGCACAAACAGCTTCTCTTGGGTCCATTCTCATTCTTTTTTTTTTTTTTCTTACTTTAAAAGTTGCTGACTTTTGTCAAGACACTTGACTTATTTTATTGTTCCCTTTACAGCAAACACTCTCTATACGTAGTAATAGAAAAGCGCTATTCTATAAAATATGCAAATAACTATACAAATCTGTGAAATTAATAATATATGTCCATGTTTTGACATTGCCAACTGATAGCTTGAGCCGATTTCTGCTGAAGTTGATGGGCACTTCACCCACTGGAATGAGTGGAAGATTTACTGCAGCCTTGACCGGTCTGAGAGAAAACCCTGGAATATGTGATAACTCCTGCATATCAGGAATCTCCCAAGCTGGTGTGAAATGGCAGCAATCCCACTGAAGCCATTGCCACCCCGATGAACCAGGCAGGGGTCAGGATGGGGATGCTCTGTGCTCAGAACTCTGCTCCCATCACCCCTCCACCCTCTGTTTTGAGGGACAGAGACTGTTCTCTAAGGAGTGAACAACAAATGTGTAAAGAATCCCCCAGGCTCCCCCACGGGATGTTTTTTCATTGCTGTCTGAGGAAAGGGCTCCATAATCTGGTGTGAGATAGTCAAAGTTTCCATTTTCAGAGCTAAACCTTTCTGTTCTTTCCCAATCGACATTCCAATTGATCTGTCATTATTCATTTAACCAAGCAGATACAATAGGATGAAGGCCAAGTTTAAAATATTAATAAAAGCTCTTCAGAGGATGAGCAATGATGTGGGATTCTGCTGCCCAGGTTTCTCTGGGGGAAACGTTCTGGCTGCTTGGCAAATCCACTCTCCGAACGTCGCTGGGGCATCACGTGCTGAACGTGCCGTTTTTCTGGGGTGTCCAAGGTGCCAAACATCCCCCTCAAAGTGCTTTACCGAGGAGGAAGAGGGAGTTTAAGGCACTAGCCTCAGGCAGAGCATCCCACATGGGAGGCAGCAGCACAGGCACTCGGTGCACCAGGGCTGTGTCCACATCTGCCAGTGAGGTCACTGCCCATGAATTCCCAGGCTGCTCTGGCATGAGCCTTGGCAGCTTGCTGCCTTCTCCAGATTCTTTGATTCTTTCAAAAATTAGGGCAATACGAGCTCACACAAGTCCTCCTCCAGCAAATGTAATTTGTTCTGACACCTCTGGCATGGCAGGGCAGCACCAAGCCTTAACCTGCACGCAGGGCTGCCACTTCTCCTCGACCTGTGATTATTTCCATGCAGCTCATTTTCATACTTGTTCCCCGAATGCTGACAGACCTCCTGGAAGCTGTTCCTCTGCACACAGAACTGGCTGGCAGCATTTCCAGGCTGCAGCACCCAGGTCCTCCAGCCACACGACCTGCTCACCTGTGATGCCGGTGCTTCCCCTCCATCCAGCCGCCGTTCCGTGTAACCAAAATTAAACACACATGAGGAGCAGCCCTGGTACGAATGTTAATCACCACTATTTCGTCCTCAGAAACACGCTGCAAATCCCTTCGAGCCCTGGCTGCTTCAAAGAATAAGTGAGGATCAGGGAGAGACTTGCCCAGCTGGTTTTATTTTTGCTGGAGCAAAGTTCCCCGCTGGCTGCCGGCAGCCAGGGAAGGCAGCGCTGCTCTTCCAGTCAGGCTTCCACAGGGGTCAATCTGTGCTATTGCAGCACAAAATCTTCATGAGGCAGATGGGATTTCTTGCTGGTTGCACAGGGTGTGCTGTGGCTGAGGGTGTCCGTGCTGAGGAGCTTGGGAAGGGCAGTACAGGTTCCTGCACAGCCCTGGTCACACAGTCCTCACCTCAGCCACGTCCATGGGGCTTGCACAGCTCACATCGGTTAAATGAGGCCTTTTATTGACTGATGGGCACAGAGCTTGGAGAGATCTGGCAAAGGCCCTGGCAAAAATAACCTTGCCTTTGTTCCTGGCATCCCCACAGAGGCATCAAACACATCTGTTCTCAATAGGGGCATGAAAAATATTATTCTCTGACATCTCCATGTTCTTGATCAAGGGGTTATTGATTTGATTTTGGATCAAAAAAAGTCAAGAAGATTCAATACAGAAGCAGAGCTGCTCATTAACTCTCTATGTGTTTAACACAGAGAAGTCAGTATCTCTGAGAAAATGGCTTAAAAAGTCAATGTAGGCAAGTTTTAATGAGAAATTGTAGATAAAGATTCAAAGCATTTCAAAATGAGTCTGCTAAGAGATAATGTGTCATCTAGGAGGCTTTTGGGAAGCAGAGGTAGGAGGAGCACTCACCAGATGCATCTGAGCAACGGATTTGCCCAGAGGGATCTGTGCAGGCTGAGCAGGAGCAGCTGATGGCCAGAGCTGGAGCAGGTGCCTTGTGCTGGACACAGAGATGGCACCACAGGAGTCACAGAGGAAGAAAGGGAAACACACAGAAAACCACAGAAATAGCACCCAGAATCTCTGGGTAACTGATTTCACATTTGCTCAGGGGTGTTTTATATCCACTTCTCATGAATATTTAGCAATTTACTGGACAATTTTTTGTAAATCAATTTTATACCTAGTGGGGAATATTTTCATAAACCCTATTTTGGATTGCAGATGCGAGTGCTCATGCTGGAAGCCTCATTAGAAGCATTACCAATAATATGCCATTAATGTGTCCAACAAAAAGAAATTAATTCTGAAGATGAACTACAAGTGAACTTCAGATCAAGAATTGTCTGCTGAAATTACTTTGTGATGAAGTGAATAGTGAGTACTGACAATTTGTGACAAGAAAATGAGGCAGAATTTATTGAATAAATTACCTGAGGGTTTGCTGTGGTAGTGGGCAGGGATTGCTGGGCTGAGCCTGCAGCAGGACTTGGGCTCTCACTGCAGGAATAAACTCTCAGCTTTCATTTCCTCACCTGGCATTTTCTGCAATTGTAGAAGCATAGAATGGTTTGGGTGGGAAGGGACATTAAAGATCATCTCATTCCAAACCCCTGCCCTGGGCAGGGACACCTTCCACCAGCCCAGGTTGCTCCAAGCCCCATCCAACCTGGCCTTGGACACTTCCAGGGATGGA
>JAWWLV010000024.1:672274-702286 GCA_035041135.1 Platyrinchus mystaceus | reverse complement strand
CCTGGAAAGGGTGGTCAGGCCTTGGCAGGGGCTGCCCAGGGAGGTTTGGAGTGCCCAGCCCTGGAGGTGTCCAAGGAGGGATGGACGTGGCACTCAGAGCTCTGGGCTGGAGGACAAGGTGGAGATGGGGCACAGGGGGACTCAGTGGTCTTGGAGGTCTTTTCCAATCTAAGCGATTCTGTGATTCTGTGTATGAAGAGTAACTACTGTAAATTGCATATAAAAACCTGTACACTGTGTTTCCCGTTGTGACGAGCTGTTTCCCTGCGTTTCTCCCGTGGCTCCCTAGGTGGCGGGGCCGCCTGCCTTGATGGAGCTCCTACCTCACTATTTCCTTAATGTTTGGGTCCCTTCTTCTGCGTTCTCATCGATACTGGAAGGCTGAGCACGAGCGTGAGGCTGGATTTGGTCCCGGAATCCACAGAGAGGAGCACATCACTATGGACATCGCTCTCCCATGTTCCCTCTCCCTCTGGCAGCACCCTGGAGGGCAGAGGAGCTCCGAGCCAGGGCAGGGACAGCACAGCCCGGGCTGTGTCTGGGGACGGAGCCAGAGAGCCCCGGGGGATCACTGAGCCCTGGGCGATCAGCCTGTTCATCTCCAGCCAGCGCTGCAGCTCCTGATTCTTTCCAAATTATCTCCAAATCGTTAATGACTTTCCCCTGCCAGAGGACAGGGTTAGATGGGAGATTGGGAGGGAATTCCTTGCTGTGAGGGTGGGGAGGCCCTGGCACAGGTTGCCCTGGATCCCTGGAAGTGTCCAAGGCCAGGTTGGAGCAACCTGGGCTAGAGGAAGATGTCCCTGCTCATGGCAGGGGATTGGAACTGGATGGTCTTTAGGGTCCCTTCCAACCCAAACCCGTCTGTGACTGTGATTATTGCACATCACTGCCAAGTTTACTCTGCTGTGTCTTGGGAATTTGTCACACTATGAACAAGTAACCAGCTGTTTAATTACACAGACACAAAGCTCTTGTTCAATAAGGAAAACTGAATAACAGCTCTAGCTGGAGTTAGCAGGGACCCTGCTTTACTCAGAGCTCTCCAGTCCATGAGCATCTTCATGGATTTCAGGAAGATGCAATTTCCATATTCTGAGCATTAGTCCCATTTCTGTTTTCTCCAGGTTTATAGAGCCCCAGTACTGCTGAAACTTTGAAACCAATATGATGAGCAGCTCTCAACAGGACTGTGACCAAATCATGGAAGGCAGTACCACAGTTTGACTAAAAAAACACCTTTTTGACCATGTCAGCAGAATTATTCAGGGATGAAAGAGCTGTCCATCATGGCTGGACTCACGGATTTACAGCTGATCCCTCCCAGTAATGGAGCAGTACTGGGGGAGAGAATGACACATGGAGCAGTATTGGGAATTTTTCTGCATCAGCTGGAATCAGCTGTCTGGGTTTTTTGCTGAACAATATCTCTTCATACTGTCTCCTTACATGGCATCACACAGACATATCTGTGACCTTCACAGATGTCACAGCAACAAAGAATAAGGTTCAATTTGAAAAATGAATGTAGCAGTTCCAGACCTGGAGTAAATCCATGTGGCTGTGGCCGAGTCAGCAGAGAAAGGCTGATTTACAGACACTGTCCTATGGTTACAAATAGTTCAAGTGAACTGTAACTGCTGTGCCAGGTCAGGGATCTGGTGATTAGACAAGAAAAAGGATGTGATTCATTGGAATATGTGAGCTTTCCCAGCATGTTGGGAGTGCAGTGCCTGGAAATGGGCAATGGAACTAAAGAACATTCTTTATGTGTTTTAAAAGTGGCACATGATGATGTGCATTTGATCCCACCTGGTTAAAGGCACTCAAGGATCACCACAGTAACAAAGTAATACCTGTCTTGTTCCACACCCTCTGAAATGTGATAATATATAACAATTCACCTTTCTGTTCCGAAATGAAGGGCCACAGCCCTCCTGCAGGGCTCAGCATATCCCAGGATTTATGAACAAACAAACCTCTGAGATCACTGAGTCCAGCCATTAAATCATTCTTTCACAGAGACATGGAATGGGTTGGGTTGGCAGGGATCTTAAACCCATCCAGTTCCAACCCCTGCCACGGGCAGGGACATCTTCCACTAGCCCAGGTTGCTCCTTGAGCGCTGTCTTTGGGAGCTGCTGTTCTCCTCAGCCTATAAAACACTTAAAAGATAATAATTTAATAAGTAGTTTGAGATTAAGGGCTGTCTTTGTGTTTCTTATCTCTGAGTTTACTTAGCACTAAGATTACCATGATAAAACCTTTCATTATGCTCAAGATTTTATTGGTTCTAAGAGCTGACAGAAGGAATGGGGGATCACTTGGAGCAGCAGGATGTGCCAGGTGCTGGACAGCACCAGGGTGAGCTCAGTGTGTTTTACATCTGTGAGAACTTGGGGTGCATTTCCCAAACACAGTGAGTACTCTCCTCTCCCAGATTTTGGGACAGAACAGACAGCTGATGGCTTGAAAATAATGGGAAATATTTATGGCCAGAGACTTCCTTCCCACTGAGCTGTGCTGAGGTTCTTCTCCAGATCTGGCCCTGCAGACTTTCCCCACCCCTCACAGTGCATTTTGACTTCCCTGAGCACCCACAGTGAGATGTGAGGGATGGAAATGCCAACAGCAAAATCACCCCCCAAAGGCCTGACCCTGAAGGGCAGCTGGGCCACATCCCATGCTATGCACGAGTTTGGTTTTATCCTATTAAATCCCTACCATAAGTGATAAAATATCAGATGTGTTAACACAATTGCTCTGAGACAGAGAGGGAAGCTTTATAAAATACATTTACTGCTGCTGTTATGTGTGCTGCTCCCAGGGGACCAAGAAGCCAGTAAAGCACATGTCAGCCTGTGGAGTGTCATTAGAGCCCACACCAAGCACAGAGCTTGGGTTTGCCTTCCCACAGCCCAGTGTTCCCTTCAAACTGGAACTGGGCACCACGGTGCCGTGGGTGTGTGGCAGGAATTACCCACAGGGGGTTGGGCAGGTGACCCAGCTCTGCTCTCCTTTGCTGCCAGCCTTTGGGGCTTCTCTCTTTTTCTTCTTCTTTTTTTTTTTTTTTGAGCTTGATCAGGAGTTTTAAACCTCACCCAGCCCCACATGCGAGTTGTAATTAAGATCAGCAGGGCAATTTGAAACCCTCAGATAAAAGCAGGCTATAAATGCAACAAAACCCATTTCCAAGTGGCGTCAGGCAAGATAAGAAAAGTTCCAATCCCCATATTTGCATTTTAAGGAAATTTGAAGAATCTAGGACCTAAGTATATTCTTGGATATTTTTAGATCTGGGCATTTCAGTTTTATTATCCAGGTCAAAACAACTCTCTGTGCCCTTCATCTCGGAGGCATTTGGTCTCTGCTTTTGGACTTCAGCTTTACAGTGTGTGTTTTATGGTGTTGGTATTTATTTGGGTGGTGGGTAGGTGTGACTCCACGTGTATACATGCTTTTATGTTTAGTGTGACTTTAAAAATAAAGTTTCCGATGCTGCAAACACTTCCACATGCCCTTAACCATACGTAATTAATGCCATGGAGATTACTGAGGGAAAACAAAATGCATTTCTGGGGACCATTCACTTACATCACCAAAGCAAGATTAACTAGAGATGTTTGTCATGTAAACGCTCAGCTGAGAAATTCCCAAGTAAGTAAACGCAGAGTAAAAATGGCTCTTTTTTTCAGTGTCCATTTTGTTTTCAGTACAGGATTGTTTATGGGATTTTTGGAGTCATTCTGGAATTCACTGAGGCAGAGGATAATAAAATGAAATAAACTCAGGTCCTGCAATTCTTGTGTCAAAACCCTTTTGGGGTGAAACTCTGAAAGTCTGTGAAGGCCCAACAGCCACACGTGCCAAGGTCCTCAGAGTGGGACCAGAGCCTTGTAGGGCCCATTGTCTGCAAACAGGAACATTAACACTGCTGTGATTTATCTACTGCAGAGCAAAGCTCTTGCTGGGCTGCTGAATGCATCTGGACCAGCCTAATGAGCACATTCTTCACCATCAGAGAGGCTGTGGAGGGCTTCAAATATTTTAGACATGATTCACAGAGCCAAAAGGTCTTGTTTACTGATATGCTATTTATACCTAGCTCAATTAAACCTCTTTGGAAAGAAAAAAATTCAAGGATGCCAACATTGGCAGTGCTGTTGGAAGTGAGTATCTCCTCGTTAAAAAGGTTACAAAAACACCATTAATAATTTTGATAGACTCTGTTTATGCCCCAGTCTTTGTCCAAGTGCACCCTGTATCCTGCATGGTGCAGTTCTGGCAGCAGGAGAGATCCCTGAGGGTTTAACTGTGTCCTGGTGACCGTCAGCCCCAGGTGCCACATCCCTGAGCTGCACCATCCCTGCGGGGACAACACGGGGGCTCTGGGCACCCACCCCGGGGCAGGGACAGAGCTGCACCGTCTCCTCAGACCAAAGACCTGCAGCTCCCTCCTGGCACCATCATTCTCACCTCAGGGTGTTTCCATCCCAGCAAGTGTCCAAGGCCAGGCTGGATGGAGCTCTGAGCAAGCTGGTCTAGTGGAAGGTGGCTTTGCCCGTGGAAGGGGCTTGGAATGAGCTGATCTTTAAGCTCCCTCCCAACCCAAAACATTCCAGGCTTCGACAATTGTACGAGATGTTCTCTGCTGCTACAGCTCCTCAGTAACACCTGGTAGAAAAATAATTGCTAGTCCTTGGTGCTCAGGAGCAGGAGAGCCTTCAGGAATGGAGGTGGAGAACGGGGTGGGGAGTGAGGCACGTGGCAGAGACGGGAAGGGCAGCACAGGGGGCCGGGCAGGAGGCACATGGCTCCACTGGGCTCGGCTCCGGCAGGTCCTGGCCTCAGGAGCCAGGAGAGAGGTAAACCAGCAGAAGGTCCCTTCTTAGAGAGAGGAAGAGGTCTGTTTGAAGGAGAAAGCTAGAGGATAATTCATACCATCAGAATCTGTTCCTTGGAAATCCAGGCCTTTCAAACCTAATGGTTAGAAAGGTCAGTGTGAGGTAGAGTGTCCTGCAAAGTGCCCTTTCATGGGCTTCCACAGCAGGATGAAATACCTCACCTGCACATTCACATCCGTGTGTGTAGGCTCCTTCTGGGGCATGGAGCAGCCAAAGCTCCTTGTTCCATGTCACCAAACCTTATTTAACCCTTGATCAAGAGCAAGGAGCCTGGGAGACAAGGAGGAGCATTCCTGTGGCAGTGAACACTGGGAACATTGCCATAAAATATTGAGACATAAGTTAGTGGTGGAAGGTAAGGACAACAGCCTTTATATAACACTTTAAACTGATGTACTCATTAAATAACAAAGATTTTCTTCCCTTAATACACTATTAATAAATTCCAAACCATCATATCTTTAAAAAAATGTCCTTCAGTCGAGTGGAAAGCACACTAATGTGGGTTTAGAAAGAGGTTGGGAGTGCAACAAATTATAAATGCTTTCTACTTTATCAGCGTTACGGAGTACTATTAATTTTAAAAATAGCTTTTAAAAACATACATGGCATACCATAATGGAGATGGCTGGGTTTCAATACATCATCCTGATGACTCTTTCCACAGCAATGAGTTATGCAGACACAGCGAGCTCCGGTTTGCAAATATGGTAAGTACTGGGCTGCAGGGAAAGTTAAAAAAGGCAGTTTTGTCTTTTGATTCAGGATTGGGCTGGGCTGGAACTTCCAATGTGAGCATTTACAGATGAGCTCTGTGTGTGCATCGAGGGCCAGGATGGGACAGTCCCTCCCACCACACATCATCCTGCAAAATGTCCATTATCCCATCAGGAGCTGTAATCGGACCTCTGATACACATTCTGAATGATTAAAAATAAAGATGTTAATGGAAAATGCTAATGTGACTGAGCAGCTCCTCTGAAGTGCTTTGTCTTTACAAGTTTCAGGGCTAATTGGCGTGAGTGTCCTTCCAACGGCGCTGTGTCTGAATGATGAAGGAGGTAGTTGCCATAGCAAGGGCTGTTTTTATTGACTGCTTAAAGGAAAGAGACACATAAAACCCTAACTGAGGCCAGAAAATGAGTTAGAAAAATCCCTGGGTAGCTCTAACTTACATTCAAGCTTGTTTGTTTGCCTTTTTTTTTTGTTCTTCAGACTGCCCAGTTCTGCACTGCTCATAATGCAGCAATTACAAATATGAGGGAGGTCGGTGACCCGTTGCCCAGCGCTCAGGGGCTCAGCAAAGCTCTGCCTTCCCTGTGCAGGAACAGCCCCAGCCCCGATGGCCCCAGGGTTTCTGCTCAGCCTCCATCGTGCCCCCATTCCCATCAGATCCCTGAGGATGTGGTCCCACAGGAACACCAGGCCTGTCTGAGGGTGTGTGACTGTGCCATCTCTGCAGTTCCTCAGCCCTTCTGCCAGCAGGAATTTTTGGGCACATTTGCCACTTTCAGTCAAATTGCCCAAAGCCCCAAGGTCCCCTCGGCTCCCAGAGCCCCCCATTACGAACAGGACTGACATTCAGAGCCAGGGTTTGTCCTCTTCCACTGGGAATGCACACTTGGGTTTCTCTCTCATGGCCCCTTTTGTGTGCACTGTGACACCAGCTCCACTCCGAGCTTCCCTTCAGCTGTGACATTCACAACTTTTTTCCACCACTATTTAATATTGTCACTTCCCTTGCAGATAAGAATATTCCTTACAGAGCATGTATGTGCTGCTTCAGTGTGCTCCCTAGTCCCATTTTATTTTATTTAGTAACATAAGACTATCCCTAATTTAATCACCATTTACTAGTTCCCTAATTCATCCCAAAAGACCAGAATTCATTGAAAGACAGAAGATTTGTTCTCTAAAGGAATTAGAATAATGGTCAGGCACTAGCACAAGCTGTAATGATAAGGTTAGCAAAGTCATTAATTTTATTTCTTTACCACCTCTAAAAAAATCAGTGTGCCCACCTAGAAAAGGCAAACTCTTATTTCCCTGTGACCTGGGCTGTTGGACATTCTTCCTTTGGGTGTTCCCTCGTCCCTTCCTCCCAGCCTTATCTCCTGGGCTAATGAGAGCTCTTGTCGCCCACTGGGGAGGGTGGCAACTGAATCAGTCTGTGCTGTGCCGTGCCCATGGCCAGTGACAGGGACCTGGACCTGCACTGTCATATTCCCAGTCAAATGAATCTCTCTCCATGACATTTAGGTAACACTGTTTCCTCTTTCCTCTCTTGTTCATGTGATTACAGAGACAAATAATTCCTCTGGAGCTGTGCTGCATGAAATCTTTATAATGACAGATACAAGGAAATTCCGTTGCCCAGATTTACTTCCACATGCTGCTGTGGAGCTCAGGGCCATAAATCTGGCTTCATCTGTGGCCAACAGCCACATTCCAAACCCATGTTGTGAGTGTGTGTGTGTGTCAGGCTGTGATGGATGGACACACACACTGCAGGCACAACCAACCAGCGCCAGCAACTCTTTCTTCCTTCCTTCCTTCCAACAGCACCTTCTCCAGGTTATCACTCAGACCCTCATGTGATGCTTCTGTAAAAGCAGCTTTCCTCGTCCCTAATACCAACACCATGGACACCCAATGCTCCCATCAGTCACAGATGTGTTGAGGGAATTCCCATTTTCTGCGAGGGCTCTCCTCCCTCCTCACTCTGTGCCAGATGTGCCTCTTGTCCACTCTGTGCCAGCTGTAGATCACATGCTGGCTATTATCTCACATCCAGAAGAAAAGTCTGAGTCAAATCCAGTATCAACTTAGCACTCTTGTTTTTCCCATTATGTTATGATCAGCTGCCATTATTCCAGACTATTTCAGCTCCATTCCTGATGCAGACATGAAGGAACGTTCTGCACTGTTGTTCCCAGAGTGAGATATTTCCCTGGGAAGGAACATGATTATTTCTGCTTTGAGCAAATGAGAAGAGACTTTTCTTTTTGCACATCACTGAGCTCTGCGTTCTGGTGTTGATTGTTTTACTGAGCCTACAGAAGAGAATTAAAATATTCATACACTGGCGTTATTTAGGTGGTAACTTGAGTGTGTCTCTTGTTTATATGAATTTCCCAGGAGGGAGATGTTTCAGAAACCCATTCAGGGAACAGAAATAATTTTATCTTTTAAAATTATATAATTTCCTCTCCCTTATTCCCAGTTACAGATTTCTTTGCCACATCCCTCAGAAATCACCAAGTTATTCAGTCCATGTCAGTTGTCCCATGTCCCCTGTCCAGCACCTCTGGCCATCCTTGTTAGCTCCCTTTTCAGTTTCCCAGTTCAGGACTCCCACCTGTACCTGTTCCTGGGCTGGTTTTCCATCCCCTTCCCAGCGCTCTGGGGACACAGGAGAGGTGTGATACTGGATTTGACTCGGAGATGAAGAGGGGCTGGAAGGGCTGAAGACTGGAGGACACCCTGAGCCCGGGGTTCTGAGCTGTGCCAGGGACCTGGGGAGCTCCCGGAGCAGTGGGACAGCAGGGATGGGATTGAGCTGATGGGGCCATTCCAGGGAGGGGCTCACAGAAAGCTGGCAGACTTTGGGCCCCTGTTTTAGGCACATAAGCTCATCTTGGGGTGAAATCTTTTGGTGCCCTTACAGCCGTTTGAGCAGGTAATGGAAACTCTCCCCTCTCTGCTGCTGCTGCTGAGCAGCCCCGTGGCACAGCAGGGCCTTTCAGTTCAAGTGCTGGTTCAGCTTGCAAGAACATTTGATAAACTGTAGCTAAACTATAGAGAAATAAATACTTTCTTTTAAATCCATGGTTGTTTTTTGAACTTGTGAGCAACCAGTTAAGCTGGATGGATTTAGAGAGAGGCCCTACAGTGTTTTTCTGTTGAAATACCAGATGATAAGCACCATTTTTCTTATGGCCCTGCAGAAACAAGACAGCCCAGGGTAACATAAATGTTCTTTTACTTCCTTCCAACAATGACCCATTTCTTCTTTTAGAGGCTGATTAATATTTATTACTATAGTAAATGGCAATTTAAATATATGGTGTAGCCCTGCAGTGTAACATTAATTTAAGGAAACAGGATACCTCCTATCAAACCACAATGGGTCCTTCTGCAGTGAATAATGGGGGTGATATGGCAGCCTTTTAAATGGAATTACTGAACCCACTCCCATGCAGAAGCAGATCATTCCAACAGGCCATTACACAGGCAACCCCCAAGTGAGGCACCTTCGGGTATACACTGGGAGTGGCAACAGAAAATATGAAAACAGTCACAACCTGAACATGAAAATCCATGTTCTCCTCATAAAGGCCATGGAGACAAATCCTTCATCCTGCATCCATCCCAGAGCTGTAGGGTGGGAGGGCAGAACTGCTCTGTGTGTAAAAGGCCACTCGTAAATTCTTCCAAAGGAGGGTTTGAAGTTGGAGTTGTGAGAGAGACCTTTGGGGCCGAGTTTCAATTAAGAAGATACTTTGCAGAGGAGGAATCTTTGTTTTAGACTGTTTTTCTTTTTGAGATTCCTGAGCTGTTTTCATATGTGCCTTTTGGAAAGTCAAAAGAGGGCTCTTAGTGTCAAAATGAAAAACAGTTTAATCCATAAAACTACATACCAGACTCTCAAGAAGAGCATCAGATAAGGTTAGTCCTGTTTTGCTAATGGTTCTATTTTTTAACTACAATGATCTGCAAAATTACTTTTGTTACTTTTGTATTCTGGCATTTCTAAGATTTCTCCCTGATAGTAAAGGTCTTAATGCCATAACATTCCAGTCCTCAAAGAAAGACAACTCCAAGAGCCTGATCCAGACACACACACAGAGGTGTCACCTGCTGCAGCACTGGGGCCAAAGGCCACGGCCCTATTTGCACGTACTTTTGATGCACAGTAAGGGACCAGGGTGCTGGGCCAGCAGGACTCTGCCAGGTCCCACAGCTCCTGAGGGATTTGGGCAGCACAGGATGGCCAGGAGCACCTGTGTGCCACTGTCCTGGTGGGATCCACACACGGCAGTCCCGGCGGCTGCTTCGCCTCAGCACAGAAGCTGCCTGTGCTGGGCAGCCACATCCTGACAGGTCTGTGTGTGCTGGAACAGCTCCCTCGGAGCACCACGGCCAAGGCAAAAGCAAAAGAAGTCCTTAACTCAAAATGAAAGGGCAAAAAGGTGATTCATTTTCTTCACGGACACGGCGTGTCATTTCTCGCTCTCCAGACGGGCTCTCAGAGTTCCGAGTCTCCGACTGATCCACGATTTCAAGGGCTTTACTCACTACAAATAATCTTTTGATGATGAAACCAACTGCGTAAACTTTGGAAGAAAGACCCTGCATGAATATAGCCAAATTAGGAAAGCCCTACCATAACATCTGTGTTCAAACCCACACATATTGCTGGTTTATTTTTTAATCTACATTACTGAGTCTATTTTCAACTACAAACGGGATGACTCATTTGATCACGACCACTGAAAAACATAGTGTGTTACCACAAAATATTTCTTAGAGTTGATGCAGTATTTTCTTTCTACAGCAATCATATATCTCTTTAAACCAACCAAGGGCAAAATCAGCCCGTACAGGAATTTGGGTTGTTTTAGTCAATAATCAACAGAAAAGGAGCTGCCTGGACTTAATTCTCCTTTGTCTTTCTTTTTGATTAGTTTATTCCGTTTGTTTTCCTGTCATTTCCCTTTGATCACTCTGCTCTGATTGGGAGTCCAGATGAAAATTTCTTAAAAAATATTTCAACCAAATTTTAGCTTTACTACTACCTTCGTGGAAGGCAGAAAACACTTAACTGAAAGCAGCTGCAGAGCCGTATTTTCTACTTCATTTATCCCTTTATGTTTGTACAAAATAGAAAAAATTGAAAATTAGCCAAGAATGTAATACCACAGATTCTCTCCCTAGAAAACACAGCAGAGTTTGCAGTAATCTCTTTAACCACAGCACCAGCCTCTCCATCTGCAGCACACAAATGCTACTCTCAGTGAGGGGACAGCCCTGTCCCACGAGGTGCCCCTGAGCTGGTCCCTGCCAGCCTGTCAGGCTGCGACCTCACTAGCCCACGGCACCAGAAATATCTGTAGCTTTTGGCCATTTCCATTGTCTCTAGACTAAATTTTCACTTGAATCAGCCAAGGACCCATTCAAGCAGCTCTTTTAAACACGCAGTATTGGTGTGGATGTGCCCTAGTGCACACAGCAGAGCTGGGCTCGGTGAGCAGATCCCTGGCAAGAGCCTGTGGGTTTGGGAAGGGGAGGAAGAATGTGACCTTCATTCTCTGGATTCAAAGTCAGAAGGGCTGGAAAGTGCCTTGCTCCATTTCTCAAAGACATGGCTGAAACAATACGAGTGGCAGGAATATAAATGAGGAACAAAGCTGCAAACTCAACCGAGTTAGACCTTGCAACATCCATCTCAGAGAGTGCAGATTCTGAGCAAGAGATGGGTATTGCTCAAGGGGCTTTAAATCACAGGGAATGATGCTCTCAGAGAGGCTGCCCTCCACAGATGACCTCATATGTCTTTTCCTGTCCTCAGTGTCTCCAATAAACTCCTGACCTTGCAGACTGATGAGGACAAGCTCACAGGAGATGGGGAGCCTGGTCTCACCTGCAGCAGCTTGTCAGAAGCAGCGAGGAGCAGCACTTGGATCACAAACCATTGTTGATGCTGAGCTCTCACTGCTCTCAGTCCAGCCACAAACTGGATTGCCCAGGGTAGAGGCTGCTGTCTCTGGAGGTCAGCTGACCCCAAGGGCACACCACTCTGGTGTCACCTCTGCAGGAATAGTTTTGTGCTGATAAAAGCTACTGATGAATCAACAGGAAGCTGAAATCCCTGATTCTCATAATTGAGCATCTTTGTCCATTTGTCGGCAGTTTATGGGCAATGACTCCTGCAGGGATTTAGCTGTGTTTAGTCACAGGATGATTCTGTCTCTTCCTAGCAGAGAGCTAAGTATAGCACAGACTCACTGCTCAGAGGCTGTTGGTGATAACCAGCCCTGGCATCCATCCCAGGGCTCAGCAGGAGCAGCCAGGTCCTCCTTGGAGCCAGCTTTGCCTCACCTCCACCTCTCCCTGCTCTGCTCCACCACTGCTGGGACACCAGAGCAGATTTCATCCTCAGAGACAGCATTTATTTAAATCCAGCCTGGCTGGTTTTCTCATCCCAGAGAGTTCCCACCATCAGGGGCTTCCCAAGGGGGTTCTGAACATCAGGAATAATCTGCCCTTGGTGTGTGGCTTCTTGCTCTGGTTACACTTCACTATCACTTGTTATGATTTATTTGTGTTATCATTAATTACAACACTTCTAGACATATTTTGTTGTAAATGTAACCATCTAGGATGCTTTTAATTCTTATTCTTAATCTTGGGTTCATTGTCTTCCAATATTAAGTAATGACAGAGCCTCATTACACCCCTGAAGCTGTTTCCATGCTGATGGAAAGTCTTGGCTGCACTGGGAGTGCCCGATCCCACCCCAGCAACTGGAGCCTGTGGGGGCTCAGCTTTGTAACTGCTGCTTAAAACTAAATTCAAGACACAAAAAAACCCCAAACCTGTCACTTCTACATATAACATCTCCCTGTGGCACAGATTTGCCCCCCCTCCCTCGCAGACAGAGGTTTCCCTCCACGCTTGTCCGAAGCACAGTCTCAGCTCTGGACAAGCACAGGAGCTGAAGGGGACCTGCCACAGTGTCCCTGAGGTGGGTGACAGTGGGGACCTGCCACAGTGTCCCTGGAGTGGGTGACAATGGGGATGTGCCACAGTGTCCCTGGGGTGGGTGACAATGGGGACCTGACGCCCCTGGGGCGGGTGGCACCAGGGCAGTGCCATCTCTCCCGCTGGGTGCTGGCCCATCACCCTGTGCCTCGTGCCACCCTGAAATCCCTTTGTAAGTTCTTTCCTATGTCCCAGGTGGCCACGTGCATGTGTGCATTGGGAAAGTGAGATAATGTCACCCCATTGCCATGTCAAACCTTTCCTGGGGCTGCCAAGCTCTTCATGGGTTTGAAAAACAATATCCCTGTGCTGTTTGTTCCCTCTGCTCACTCCCAAAATGCCTTTGGAAGGTCAGGTTCAAACAACTTCTGCAGAGAGACTTCATCTCTCCAGAACTTCTCTTCTGTTTTCGCTTTTTAAACCAGATTTGTTTTTAGGATGTTCAAATACCTCTTCTAAAAATGAGCAGACATTGTTCAGGGACACATTCCTGCTCTCTGGGGGGAACACGAGCCCCCGATGCTTTGGCCTGTTTGCTGTACCCAGCCAGTATTACCTTTTTGGCTCCATCCCCATTCTCTCTCTTGAAGAGAGAATCCTTTCTCCCTGGGCTGATCCCAGAGGCACTGCCCACTCCATCCTGTGCCGGTGGGGGAGCACCCAGCAGTGCTCAGGGCTGCAGGGTGATGGCATCACTGTCCTGGGGAGATCCTGAGGCACAGTTAGAGAATTCAGGGGCCCAGCTGCCCCTGCATGGACCCAGGCAACACATCCCACAGCTGGGAGCAGCAGAAAGTCCTTATCTTCTTCTGGAAGCAGAGCAGAGCGTGGCTGGGGCATGGGACAGGAAACACAGGCGCCTGTGCCCGTTCTCCGTCTCCCCCGCTGAGGGATCGGCCTTTGCTGCCTTCACTCACTGCCCTTTGCACAGAGTCACTCTCAGTTCTACTCCTTCATTTTGGAGAAGCATATCCAGGTCCAAATGACCCTGGGGTGTCTGTGTCCCTGTTCCCCCTCTCTGCAGGAATTCTGCAAGAAATCTCGGAAAAATGTCCCAGCATGGGAGGTATTAAACCAACACGAGAGTTTCAGATTTATTGTTTTCAGATTGCAGTCTTAAGCAGGCAGTTCAGCCCTGAGCTGGGGTTGTGCTCCCCGATCCCAGATCATAAGGAAGAGCTGGATCCTGGTTTCTGTTATTTCAGCATGGGTTTTTCCTGGACTCAGGCACAATGAAGAAGGGAGAATGGTGTGTATCAGTGGGAAGTGGGGAACCAGGGGAGAAAGCTGGCAGCATGTAGAGCCCTCTAACCCTCACCTGCACAAAGGGGCTTTGTGCTGGACCTCCCAGACACAGCAGGAGCAGGCAGGAATGTTTCTTGGAGCAGGCAGGAATGTTTGCTAAAGCCGTAAAGAACTCACCATTTCATGTAAAAAAAAAAAAAAACAAAAAAACCCAAAAGGCAATAGATTGTCATTCAATGCTCAACATCCGTTGAAATAACAAGAGAAACATGGTTTTGGATGGTTTCTTCTGCTAAAAACATTCCTTGTCTGTCTGCTGTGATAAACTGCCCCAGCACATTCCTGTCTGATTCGGAAATCCATTTCCCTGCACTTGGTGTCAGAGCCTGGGATGGGAGGATGGTGGGACAGTGGGTCAGAAGGACTGTGGGACAGAGGGACAGCGGGAGAGTCCCAGCCCAGCCAACTTGGCAACTTGGCTTGAGAGCTGCCAGCGCCCCCCACCCCAGCCAGGGCTGTGCACTGCTTCAGCACCCCCAAATCCTCAGCCCACTGCACCCTCCCTGCACTGCTGCTCTGGGGCAGGAACGCTTGAAAATACTATTCATTTTTTTCATTATGCTGGTTTTTTTAAGCCTCGGGAGCCGTGGCAGGAGCTGTGCTGTCTTATCATAGAATCACAGAATGGTTTGAGTTAGAAGCGACCTTAGAGCCCGTCCAGTGCCACCCCGTGCCCTGGGCAGGGACACCTTCCACCAGCCCAGGTTGTTCCAAGCCCTGTCCAACCTGGCCTTGGACACTTCCAGGGATGGGGCAGCCACAGCTTCTCTGGGCATCCTGTGCCAGGGCCTCCCCACCCTCACAGGAAAGAATTCCTTCCCGTATCCCATCCAGCCCTGCCCTCTGGCAGTGGGAACCGCTCCCCCTGTCCTGTCCTGTCCTGTCCTGTCCTGTCCTGTCCTGTCCTGTCCTGTCCCTCCATCCCTTGTCCCAATCCCCTCTCCCTCTTTTCCATCCCGTGCCCCATCGGACACGTGCGCGCCTTCCCCGCTGGCCCCGCCCCCCGCACGCCATTGGCCAGGAGAGTTTTTGGCCGGCTCGGGATTGGCTGAGAGCGGCCCGGGGGCCGCCGCGGGCGCCAATGAAAGGCGGCGCTCGGGCCGCGCGCCCAGCGCGAGCGGCGGGGGAGCCGGAGAGGAGAGCGGGAAAGAGGTGAGTCCGAGCGGGATCCCACCGGGAACACAGCGGGAACACAGCGGGATCCGACCGGGATCACACCGGGGACACACCGGGAACACACCGGGAACACAGCCCGGGCCGTGCGGGATCCCACCGGGAACACAGCCCGGGCCGTGCGGGACACCGGGAACCGACCCCGAGCCGGGGAGCCGGGCTGTGCCCCCTGTCCCGGGGGAGTCCCGGGTGGATCCGAAGGGGGTCCGGGTTGTGTCCCCCCTTCCCGGGAGGGATGCGGGAGCCGCGTCCGGAGAGGCGCGGGAGGAGCGAGCGCCCACCGGGCACCGGCGCGGCTGAGAAACTCCGGGTTTTTATTTTTCCCCGTTTTCCTCATCTCCCGTGTTCTCCTGGCCCGCGCTGTGCCGGCAGCTGGGCAGGACTGGGAGAGGACAAGCCCTCCCATCTCGGGGCTGAGACAGGACAGAACCGCCACTCCGGGCCAGAAGGGCACAGACCCCATCCCTGAAGCCCTTCCCTTCTTCCTGCCCCTCCACAGGCACATCCACCCGTGAGTCCCAGCCCCGCTCCGGGAATGCCCACCCGCAGTGCCCAACGCTGCGCCTGGGTTTGGGCTTTAGGTACAAAATGTTACTCCACCAAAGCTTTTGCTGGAAAAGCGACCGTTCGTTGCCTGAATTAACTGGTGTAAAGCACAGCTGCGCTGAGTGGGGTCCTGGGGGACATGCTTGTGTCCTTCCACACCCTCTGGAAAGTGTTTGCTCCAGGAAATCCCAGCTGTGCCACAGTGTCCTTTGACGGGGACAGAGTAGCCGACAGTCCCTCCTGGCATGGCACTGAGCTGGATGGAAGGGATTCTAGTTGCCAGATAAAAGCGTGTGGAATGGGCTGTCAGGGAGCAGCTGCTTTCACGACCTTCCTCTCTGCACCTTTGTCACCGCGTGGTTCGGGGATGAGTTCAGCGCCCCTTGTCAGCTTGCTGAGATTGCATCTCTTGGTGCCAGATGGCCGCGAGCGGGCAGGGCCGAGCGCTGTGCCCTGGGACCCTGTGCCCCTGTCTCCCGGGGGAATCAGGGGGAATGCTGCCCTTTGCCGGGAAGTTTCTCGCCAGTGCTGACCTTGGAGATCCCTCCCTGCCTGTCAGGAAGGGAAGGTCAGCCTCTGTTGTCGAGGTGTAGCTCCTTCTGCCCTGTTAGGTTTGAACTGAGCCACTGTTGGATCCCAAGGAAAACCGTTTGCCGGGTTTTACAGAAAACTGGCTGCTCCTTGCAGGATGCCCCGGGCAAAGGTTGGTGTTTGGCAGCAGGAGTTGCTGTCTGTGCCTGGTCTGGGGGACTGGGGCTGTGTTGTGCTCCTGCTCTCCCTGTGTCCTGCCTGACATACATGATGCTTTGAGGTGAGACTGAGGGGTTTGGGATTCCTCCTTCCCTCCCTCTCTTGCTCCTCTTTCCAGCACTGCCCCCTTCCCCATCCCTGCTGCCCCTGTTGGCTGCCTGGCATGGCACTGTCAGTGCTTGCTGGCACAGGCAGGCACCCCCAGTGTGGCACTGCAGGGTGACCCTGTCCCTGCAGGTGTGCAAGGGGTGGCCAGGGTTTGGTGGGACCTGCAGGGAAGGGCTCCTGGTGTGTCATGCCCAGAGACTCAGAGCCATGTGTCCCCTTCCAGCAGGTCCCTGCTGCTGGTAACCCTTGGGCACATCCACAGGGTTGGGCTGCCACAGCTCCCGTGGGGAGGGCACCTCTGCGTGCCAGCTGGAGCGCTCGGGAAGTGTGTGAGATGGCGATGGATCCCATGGGAGTGAGAACTGACCCTTTTCCATGGGGCTGTGTGCTGGCTGTGGGCAGGCTGGGTCTGCTGACAGCAGCTCAATTCCTTCCTTGTCTGGTGCAGGGAGGGCTGAGCGGGGCAGAGCTCCTGCCAGGAGCCCAGGGTGGGTGTCCTCGTGGGAGGGAATGCAGGAGCAGGGCTGGATGTGGGCAGCAAGCAGTGCTGAGCAAATCCGTGCTGTGGAGCAGAAACATGGCCTGGCAAAGCTGTTTCTGCACTGGACCCATCTGCCAGGAGCTTCTGGAGCACTGTCCACAGGGAATGGAGCAGTGAAGGCTCACAGTGGTGTGTCAGAAGGCTCACAGTGCACCCCAAAAGACTTCATGGAGGCAGAAACCATCCAGCCTTCCCAAAACACGTGGCTCGATCCTCAGCTCCCCTTGGTGGAAGGGCAAAGGACAAGATGCCATCTTTATTCCACTGAAGTCCATGAGGGAAAAGCACAAACTGCCTGCAGTGGAAGGTGTAGTTCTGCTGGGAGCCCCTCTCGGAGCCACCTCCGGGCTGTGCCAAGTGTAACCCCTGCGGGGGCCAGGGGGTCATGCCCTGGTCTGCAGGGCTGAGCTGCCCAGCTGCCTGTGTCCTCTCACCTGAACACAGCGGTCCCAGCTCGTTTGCACTTCAAAAGTGATATAAAGTGACACAATGAAAACAAGGAAAAAGAATAATGCAGACCCTGGATCAGTGTCTGGATAATCTACGTCCAAAGACAAATGGGCGTCTCCGCAGCAGACGGCTGTTTAATTTCCTGAATCCTGAGACGGGCACTTTTTCTGGGCACGCCGTGGAATACTGTCAAATTTTAATTTGGCTTGGCAGTGTCACACAGCCAGTCTGAGCAAGGCGGGGAAGGCAAGTCTGGAACTCATTAAGGCTTGTTGCGAGGCCCTGAAAATTTGATTTTCAATCACTGTTGGGTTTAATTATTGTTGATGTCTGGCCTAGCGTATTCTGGGATTCTTTCTGAGGAAATTAAAGCAGCATGAGTGGGCCAGCATTCCGTTTGGCACAGGGGTTGTTTGGATTAAGCTCTAAATGCAGAGTTAAAGCTCGGAGCAGCGATAGCGCTGGCTGGCACTGCAGCAGGGCCAGCTGGCCAGGCAGGCACTGGGCTGTGCACTGTTCTCACTAAACTCTGTCCCTTCTTGTCAGGAGAGCAACATAACCCACTAAGCTAAAAGCACCCATCAAAGCCATGGTAAAGTTTGCTCATTTAATACAGATTTTGATTCTTTAACTCTTTCTTTCTTCAGTTCTTTAGCACGGGACCTGCAAACATCCAAAGCAGCCTGTAGGACAGGAGAGAAGCGTTGTCACAGGGACAAATGGGCTCCAGATATGCTCTGGGGGCCTGAAGGAGAGGCAGGAGCTCCCTCTCTGTCAGCAGAATACCTGGATGATTGAAAACCCCTCTGCATGTGTCTGCAGACCTGGATCCAATGCTGGTAGGGACTGGGAGCTTGCCCTTGATAAAACCCAAAAATTTAGAGCTTTTAAAAACCTGAGGAACACACTGGAGACTCGGCTCTTTTGTTCATGTTTTCATAACCGGATCCCTCAATCAGGGTGTGCAGGTGCCTGGCTGAACCCCGAGCTGTTCTCCACAGCCTGGCAGCTCCCTGGCTCTGGGGAGGGACCCTCAGCTCCCTGGCTCTGGGGAAGGACCCTCAGCTCCCAAACCATGGGCTGCTCTGCCCAGGGATTTCCTGTGGGACACACCTGTGAAGCCTGTTGTGTCCCAGAGCACCGTGGGCAGTTTGGGCAGGCAGTGGTGAGGATGGCAAGGGCTGTGCCTGCCGAGAGGGGCTGCAGAGCCAGCACTGGAGTCCTTTGACTGTGCTGCTGCTCAGTTGTGTAAACGCTGTCAGAGCTGTACAAACAGCTTCATCTCGGCTCTGGGGAGTTGGACCTCGTAACTTCTAACAATTACACCACTGGGAGTTGTTTGTCCCTTGCAGCCCTTTCCTGCTCATCACTTGTGGCTGCAGTCCCTGCCAGCAGAAGCTCAGTTTCCACAGGGAGTTGGTACCTTCTCTGCGAAGCTCCCTTGTGATGGATGAGGGGTCTCAGTGTTGGGGACAGGTCAGACCTACCTGGCTGGTGGCCCGGGGAGATGGCTGTGCCAGCTTTGAAAGCTGGTTTGACCTCATGGAACTGAAACCCCTGCTCCCAAAACAGCGTCCTTGTGTCGGAGCCCAGGGGAGGAAGCAGCTGTCACAGGGAAGCAGATGTTGATCTTAATGCAGAAACCTGCTCTGAGCAAGTATTTATAGACATGAAATCATAAAGCAGCACAGGGGTTGAGGAGCTTATTTTGGGACTTGGACTCAGAGCTAAATCAAGTCCCATAAAATACAATTTACAAGTTACAAAATCCCTCTGGTCCTGCAGGGAGGCAGTGTCTGGAGTATTTGTGTAGGCTGAGTTTTTTCTCTTTTTTTAAAAAAGGAAATATTGTATCTCAGCCATTCAGGAAAGGCGGTACTAGGATGTCCCAGCTTGCAGCTACTCTTCCCTTTAGAGATGGGGCTCGGAGAAAAGGGAAGGTTTCTGGGCAGTTTTTACCATCTCATCTACTCCCAGTGCTTTGACTCCATCACTTGGTTATGTCAGAGGAACACAGGAAAGCAAGTTCACCTAAAAGCCTGGTGGTGGATACCTGTGTCTTGCCGGTATTTGGGGTGGCACAGCCACTCAGCTTCTGCCTTGTGGTTCAGGGCATCACCAGACACAAGATTCACTTGGACCTGGAAACCTGTTGCTCAAAACCATCTCACTTTATTTCCCTTCTAAGAGGGAAATTTGTGTCAAAATTATGAAGCTCCAGGTAAAAAAAAATTCTATCTCCTGTTTTCCTATCCCATGTGCTGCCCAGTCAGTTTGGACAACCACAGAACATCCACAGGTTCTGGCTACAGCAGGACTGCCTGGGCTCCTGTCAGCCTGTCCCCTAATCCAGAGCACCAGGACAGAGTAAGGGAGCAGCACCTGTCCTGGATCAGGACATCTTGGATAGGGACCAGCCCTGCTGACCCAGGGGTTGGTGTGACAGCTCTGCAGTAGCTGCCAGGGCTGCCATCTCACTGTACCTTTCCTCTGACCCACCTCATGCCCTGGCCATTTTTTGGCATTTTGCACAACTGAATGGGCCTTTGGGGACTTTGGAGGGGTTTGGGATGGGTGGCTGCATTCCATGGTTTCCTTGGAGCTGATGGGGTGAGGCTGCAGTGCAGGATGGGTGAAGGAGAGGGATGGCAGGCCCAGGCATGGCCCTGCCCTTGTGCCCACCTTCAGCTTTCTCCTGCTTCCTTGACTGTAAAGGTCCTTCTACTGCTGAGAAGATATTTAGGACTAAATCAGCTGCTATATGGAAATCTGATGGAAGCAGCTCCAGCAGTGCCTCGTGTCAGTGCACTGAGGGCCCCCCATTCCCGCTGGCAATCCATCACCTTCTCCTGCAGGAGGTGGGAAGGACCCAGCTGGCTCTGGGCAGGTAACTGGAGGTCACACTTCAACACTTACCTGAGTGTTCTGGAACTCAGCACAGCTGCTGTTTAATTAAATTTGGGTGGGTTCTTCCTGTTCCAGGTACCTCCTCAAGGCTTGGTTTGGATTTATAATTAAGCCCAAATACCTGAAGCAGTGTCTGGCTTGTGGAAAAATCTGTTCATCTGATTTTTCAGCATTTGCCCTTCTCTTATCATTAATTCACACATTGTTAGTGAAGAAAGGAATGTTGCCAGCTATGTGCTCTTGGAAGAGCGAGGTATTTGCAGAGGCCCTGGTTGTTGGAGCTCTGTCATCCCGTAGGCTGGGATTTGGCAGCTCCATTGAAATAGTTTCTTCCAGGATTGGTGCCTTTTCCTGGTCTTTTTGTTGCTAAAATATAAGGCAATGAACTTCTTACTCTGCAAAGTTTAATAAGTGCTTCTGATATTCCAGATGATACCAGCTCATTCACTGGTGCCTTAAATAAATCCCATAGAGATAATTTGAGATGAAAGACAGCCTTTTGTAAGGGATTTTTTTTTCCCTGTGAGTGTGGTAATTGGAATAACTGCTTGCTCAGAATCTGGCAGGGAAACAAATTGCTTTCAGGTCATGATTACAATAGATGTTTTCTGTCTATGAAAATGAGAAGAAAATAGATCAAAACAGCCCTGTGCTGTTCTCAGAACAGGCAGTAGTGAGCATGTGTATTGGTTGATGCACTTTTAAGGGCAGTTGTTTGCCCTTGCACAGTTGCAGATTCCACTTGCAGATGCACTCGTGGAGTCTCTCCTGAAATTCAGCACAGCTTGTCCAGTGCAGCCCTGCGTGTTCCACTGAGCTGAGCTCTCCTGCAGCAGGTCCAGGGGATGTTTTGGACTGTTCTATAGCAGGTCTGGGTGTTGGTCCTGAGCACACCTGAGGCTGGACCTCACTGGGCATTGGTTGTAGTCAAGGAGTGTGTTGATCTTTAAGGTTCCTCTCAGCCCAGATCATTCAGTTTGTTGGTCATCAGCAGGAGAGGAAAAAATTAATACTCAGTAATACTCAGTATGTTAAACTGTTGGCCAAGGTCAGGTGTTGCAGGAGTGGCAGTTCTGCTGTGGCACTTCTGCTCTGGTGGGGCAGGGTGAAGTGGAAAGAAAAATCTACATCCCAGGAGCACCTCAAGAGCTGATATTTTTATACTGCAGTTGGTCCAAGTGCTGTGGGTTTGCATGCAGAGTCTCAGGCTGGGAGTGTCTGGAGGGAGGGGTGTCTGCAGGGCTGGCACGTCCCAGCCCGATGCCATCAGACCTCTCCTCTGCCTGATAAGCAGAAGCAGCAACACCATCCCTGATGAACAGCAGAGCAGTGGAACCAGACAGGGCTCTGGCACAGGAGTCTCAGGGAGGATCTGTTCCAGAAGAGAGAATGAGCCAAAACAAACCCTGAGGGGACTCAGGCTGAGCATCTTGTTCTCCAGCAGGGACACGGGGATTTCATCCCACCCAGGGCTGGTTTGGTGGGTTCCTTCAGTATCTCACTTAGTTTTTGTCTTAATACTCATTTAGGGCAAGTTAAGTGGGTGGCATCACTTGGCATCCCCAGCAGGAGCCTGGGCAGTGTTGGCTCCAACACTGGTACCTGCAGTGAGCTCAGCTGGAGTGGTCTCTGCCAGCACTGGCAGCTGGAGCAGCACTCACCCCAGGCCATGCTCAGCGCTGCATCCTGAGCAACAAGTCCACAGTGGAGCTTGTTGGAACTTTTCAGCTCTCCCATGGTGTCTTTGAGGGTAATTTCCCCCCATGATTTGAGAGGCAGGTTCAGTGAGAAGCAGGTAACCCTCCTCCTCAAGGAATTTATTAAGAGGTTTTCCCAGATGGAACAGCTATCTAGGAGAATGCTGAGTGAGACAGATTGCCCATCCAAACCAGGAATTAAGGTTCTGGAGGCCAAGCTGGTACTCTGAGGACAGTTCAGAGTCCCTAGTTTGGGTGAACAGGCTGCCTGTCACTGGCCTGTCCAGAGGAGAGGTGGCTCTGTGGGACTGGGAAGGGACATCGGGTGCCACATGGGGCTGTGTGTAAGACATGACAGCAAATCTGCCTGTCTGGACCCACAACAGGAAGGAAAATGCAACCAAAGAGGCTTTTTGTATGTGCAGGGTCTGGCATCACTCCTGGTTGAACTTGGATGCATTAACACTGTGTTGTTGGGTTTGGCTGATTTTCCCTGCAGCCCATGTAAGTCCAGCTTCACTTTATCCGATGGTGCTGTGCTTTCCCAGAGTTTGCAGCACTCCCCTTGTTGGGATAGAAACCTCTTCTGTTGGATGTGAACCCTTACACCCTCCAGTTATTGGAAATCCTCAAGGAAGTTTGAGCTGGCTTCCTATTATTATGCAAGCTTAACTCTCTTATAGTCAACTAATGACAACAAATTAACTGCTATTCATCCATATCCCAAAACTCCTCAGCAATTGTGCTGAGGAGACTGGTCCCACCCATGTGAATATGGTCTGACTTTTCTCTTTTCCATTGTTCAAGGGTCTGTTTCAGAGTTAGTTGTTAATCTCCAAAATTCCTAGCAGCTGGAGGAACCCACCCAAAGGGTTCACGTGGTCCCTGAGCTCCCTTCTGCCATGGCTGTTATTTAGGGGCAGGGTATCCAAGGCTGAGGCTGTGGGAGGCTCTTCCAGAGGCTGCAGGGAAGGGTTTGGACTGAGCTTGCCGTGGGTACTGGGAAGTGCTCCGACTGCAAGGAGAGGTGAAACGAGGACCTCGGCTATGAAGGGCTGTTGTGAACTTGGAGTAACTTTTTGGAAACCAGCTTTTCCTCTTCCCTCCCTAAAAAGGAGGAGAAAACATACTTGAGGTAGTTACGTGTCTGCAGCACCGTTTTCAGTCTCCAAATACGGTGTTGTGCAATAAGTGCTTTTGGGATCCAGAAGCCTCTGTGGAAGCAGGAGGGCCCCCCTTTGCTCATCCCTCCTGGAGCTGTGGCTGTGGCAGCGTGTCCCCAGAGCCCTTCTGGGGACTGGAGAGCTGTGGGTGACCTCCAGAGCAGGGAGGGATAACACTGCAGTAGGATGGATACCCTTCACCCTGCTCATGGATCTGCCCTGACACTCGTGCTCTCCACTGGCTCTGAGCACAGAGGTGAGAGCAGCTGAGTCCAGCCTCGTGTCCCATCAGTGTCTGTGGGACCAGCTCGTGCAGGAGAGGGGGTGTAACTGTCTTGGAAGTGTAATGAGCCTTTGATGGTCCTTGATTAATGGCCATGTTGGCCAAACCTGCCAAAACTATGAACCTTATTTCAGGCCCGAGTTCCTCTGAGGATGAAAATCCAGATTAACCTGCCAGGTGGGCTGGTGACCCTGTGGGTTCCCTCCACAGTAGCCAGTGCTGCTGCTGGCCAGAGGGGTGTCCAGGCTGAAGCCACCCTGTGCTCCCTTGTCTGTGGTTGTGTGTATGGGCAGTAGTGAGCCCCTCCTGCTCAGAGATACCTTGGCTTTCCAAGGGAGTATGGACTGTGCATCCCTGATCTGATAAGGATCTCCCTACCTCAGTTCTCATCCCTTTGTCACAGTGACTGATGGAGCAGCTGGAGCTGGCTCTGCTCTCCTGCTTCCACCTTGTTACTTCCCCGAGTCCCCGGTTTGTTCTGTGCTCCTGTGACATGTCAGGTTCCTGCTGGAGGTCACAACTCACTCATCAGGTGTGTCTCAGCCCTGTGTCTCGTGCATCACCAAAGACATGATGCAAGCACGGAGCAGTCTAAAGGCAAGAGAAAAGGAAGAAAGCTAAGCATGACCAAAAATCAAGAGCCAGGCTCATGACTGCGTCGCCCTTTGCAGCGTCAGTAGCCAAGGTGGTGCCTCTGGCTGGGGGGATCAGGCTGGGGGCACATGCTGGGCTGCATCAGGTACTGCTCTGCTCTTGCCGGGCTTGATTCCCCTCATGGATCAAACTCCTCATGGTCCTTTAAGGACAGCAGAATATTTCCACAGGTTCTAGTGCCACTGAGGACAGTCCCCTGGCACCAAACCCGAGAGCCTTTGACAAAAGGTCCTTGGCCAAGGTGTGCTGGGCTGGTCAGAGGGTGATGAAACACAGGTATAACCTTCTGGAATCTCAGCTGAGCTGCAAATGGAGCAGGCTGTGGGGCTGAACCCTGACTTGCTTATGGCTCCTAGCCAGGGGTCCATCCCACCAGACTTTCCTGGGAAGCTCAGTGTTCCTTTGCAGAGTAGTCCTCAAGCTCTGAACCAAGGTGGAGCCATGTTTGAGTTCTTTCCTTGTCACTTGTCATTATGGGCTCTCTATTTTCCAGCTCTTCAGTGAGTGGATGGCCCTGCCTTTGGCCAGTGGACCAGCACACCATGGTATTACCAGCATGTTCCTGAGATGTTTTTGTGGGTAGAATGGCCTCTGTTTCCTATCATTTCACTACCCAAGAATTTCCTCTGCTGCCCTGACTTGCTTTCTCTCCTCTAACAGCAAGAATGCTCTAAGGCATGGAAAGCCAAAACAGAAATGTTGCAATGAGTGTCTATCTAGTCCTGGTGAGCAGGATTTTCTTTTCTTTAAGCACTTTGTTGACACAAGCCTGGTTTTAGCTTTTTATTTTTTTTTTTAAGCATTACAAATATCTTCAAACTCTTTATCTAAGGTGATGCCAAAGTTCAGCTGCAGTTCCCGGATGGGCTTGGGCATAGGTGGAGCCTGAGAGAGCTGGAGCATTTGTTTCACATTATCTTACTGGGTTTGGGTTTTTTTGCAGTGTCTTGCAAATTTTTTTTAAAAGAAATCTCCTTTTATGCCTATGTGAGGAGCTGGAGCAGAGCAGTGAGGAGAAGCTCTGTGTCTGGGCAGGACGTGCTGCTGACTGGGCAGTGGTGCCCGTTCTGTTTGGCCCCTGCACAGGGATGGGAATGAGAGTGGCTCGAATCTCCCTCTGCTTCCAGCAGGGTGAGGAATAACTTTCTCCTTCAAACAGAGACCTGGCTGGGCTTTCAGGACCCTTGAGGAGGCACTGCCCAGAAGGGTCTGAGCTTGCAGGGCATGGCAGTGCTGCACCCGGTGGGCAAGGTGCTCCTGGTGCCCTGGCAAGGTCTGCTCGTGCCACAGGGATGTCCCTGAGGCTCCATGGGGTCACCTAAGCAGCAGTGGGGAGGAGCTGCCATCTCAGCACCTTCCCCTACTGCTGCAGACCTGCACCTCCAAGGGCAGAGAGACCTGAGCCATCTCAGGGGCCATGTGTTGACTGGAGGAGCCTCCCAGTTTGCACAGTGTTTCTCCTGTGTGTTTTCCTGTAGCTCCAGACTCTCATGGTGAGGAGCCTCCTGCTACTGATACCTGCAAGCAGGAGCTCCCGAGGTGGTCACAGAACCGTGGAATCCTAGAATGGTTTGGGTTGGAAGGGACCTTAGAGATTATCTAGTCCCAACCTCCTGCCATGGGCAGGGACACCTTCCACTAGTCCAGGGACACCTTCCACTAGTCCAGGGACACCTTCCACTAGCCCAGGCTGCTCCAAGCCCCGTCCAACCCGGTCTTGGACACTTCCAGGGCTGGAGCAGCCACAGAGACTCTGGTTGTGCACTGGAGCTCCTGGTCCCAAAGGTGTTGGTCTCATCCTGGCTGGAGCAGTGCAGAGGTGGGAGGGTGGGGACCAAGTCCATGTCTGAAGCTGTATGTGCCCAAAAGTGATGGCTCAGACTTCCCTGGTTTTGTCTTGGAGAAATGGATCCCCAAAGGCCCCTGGGGTCAGGAGCACTGGTCAGACACGTCCATCCACCTGAGCTGGCTGTCCACCCGTGGTGCTGTGGGGGAGCACCTGTGGGACCCCAGCTCTGCCCACTGTGGGCTGCAGGACACTCGTCCTGCCCTTGGCAAGGGACAGCTGCGCCCAAGCCATTGCTGGCAGCATTTGGAGTGAGGAGCAGTTAACCTTGGTTGAACTTGGGCAGGGAGCAGGAATCGTGTTTGGACAAGTAGAATAAATTACCAAGAAAGGGACTTGTTCTCACTGAAGCAATGAAGTGGCACACGGGGTTTGTCTCCATGTGGGGGGTCACTGCTGGTGCCACCCCAAAGGGCTGCGAGTTCTTGCAGTGACACTTCCTTGGGCTCCAAAGTGTCAGGTTGTTTTAGGAGGGCTCACATGCTGCTTCTTGTTACTGACTGTGCTTATCCCCTTGTGTGTAATGAACCTTTTCCCAGGGAGTTTATTTAATCCAGATGTTTGTATTTTAGATAAACCACCACTCACAGTCTCTTGCTGATACTCAGCTTCTGTCTGACTCACTAAGATCAGAGTCAGTTAAACCCATCAGTCAGTGGGTACCTGGCACACAGCTCCAGAACTGGCAGGGTTGTGAGTGTTATGTGGAAATCTTAAATGCCTTTATCCCTCCTGGAGAGCTGGCACATGGCTGAAGAAGTAAAAATGTCCTCTCTTTCTGGATATTAGAGGCAGAATGGAGTGTTTGGGCATGTTAAGGTCATTTTTAAGATGTCTTTTTATTAACTCCTGGGGTGAGAGGTCTTTTCACTGGCTTCAAAATATTGGGACAAACTGCAAATTGAGATGAAAATTACAGGTGAAAGGTGAGGTAGAAGTGAAATAGCAGTCCTATGGCAAAAGGAGCTGAAATGGGCCATTTTGTACCCCTTTGTGTTTCTCCAGGATGAGCAGCCTTGTGTAGAGACTTAATAGTTCTGGGCAAAAAAAAAAGGCATGTAAGGGCCTGTCATCTACCTTAAAACTGGCAAACAAACCTCTGGTCATTTGTAGAACATCTGTTTATAGAAACTTTGTCCTTGTTAGCAAGTTCTACTTGTTTCCAAATAAATGAAATGTCTTTCCTGAGTGCCATCAAATAACCTCTTCCTCCTGAAGGCTGCAGGATGAGTTTGAATGTCAGAGAAGACCGTGGGGTGTCCCAGATCCACGCAGGAGCTTTGAGGACACTGGGAGCTGGTGCTGGAAGTGGGACAGGTGGATGGAGAAGGAAGGAGGGCTGCCAGTGTCATCCCTGGCTTTGCATCCGAGCAGAGCAGCAGAACCTGGAGCTGCTGGACAGAGCCAGGGCAGCCCAAGGTCCCCGTGGGGCTGGGGAGCAGCATCTGTGCTTTCACCTGTTCTTTACTGCTGCTGATCCCTCCCTTTGAAAGCAGGTTTTGGCAAGGGCAGCCTCTGCCAGCGTAGCTAGTAGTGACTTAAATAGTGTATATGATCTTGTAATGAGAGACTGTCAGAGCTCAGAGACACACATGGACCAGGCTCAGATTCCAGGGGCAGGTACCAGCCTTCCCCAGCACTGGAAACCTCTGCAGCCTTACCTGTGCTTTGCTGGAGTCTGAGCCCTCGAGCCTGGCCCAGGACCAGGGAGTTGGACATTGGTGATCCTTGGGGGTCCCTCCCAATAATTCTGGGCTTCAGAAGGGCTCTCAGTGTGTGTGCAGGTACGAATAGTCAGTGCCTGGAACAAGATCCTGTCTCAAGGGGATTAAAGATCTTCCATAAAAGCTTGATAAAGAGGTGTGAGCATGTGTGTGTCATGAGCCCTCCTGGGAAGTGCAGACTGTGAGACCCAGAGTGGTCAGGAACCTGCATGGGAGTGACCCTTGGCAATGCTCAGGGACTGGTTTTTGTAGTGGTGGATGGTGGGTTAAACCCTGTGGTTTGATCTCTGGCTGCACAAACTTGGGTCTGCTGAGCTGGGGTGATGCTCCCGTGGTGCTGCCATTGCTCCTGCTGGGTGTGGGACAGTCCTTGTTTTCCTTCAGCTCATTTTTACAGGGAACAAACATGTCTTTCAGGCAGGAGCCTGACAGCTCCTGTATAAACATCCAGGCTGAGATAAATCCAGTGTCTCTGGTGTCACCTTGCCCTGGTGCCTCCTGCAGCACTTTGTTTTTGTCTCCCACCGTACCCTCCTGCGTTCTTCACGTTCAGAGAGCCATGTTTGATGAATTCATGGGACAGACACTAAAATAGGTTTGTTTGCCAACGGTATTGGCTCCTGGTGTGGATTTTTGCTCTTGTCTGTCCTGTTGGGAGGTTGTTTGGATGTCTCTGCAGCAGTGAGTGCCCATGGATATGAGTGACATGATATCTGTGTTCAGTGAGCAGCACAAAGTGCAGCACAACCACAGCCCTACATCGCCCATGTTACTCCCCCACCACCTCCCCAGAGCCTTTCCACTGTGTTTCCTGTTCACTATGGAAACCACCCATAAAGCCCAGTGCCAGAGGCATGGAAACATGCCACGTGCCCAAAATACCCTTGGAGAAAGACCAAGGAGGTCCCAGCTGCAGTAAAACAAGTTTAGCATCAGGTTATGGTAACACACCTCCACGTCTCCTGTGTGATCTGAATTGCCCAGATCCATGAGCTGTATAAACTGAATCAAAATCGCCTTTAAATGAGACCTGAGGTCTCTGTGGATGAGGTTAAGGTGTCTGTCCATGGCTGTCCAGTGTGGCCTTGTTCACTGGCTGTGATGTGCCATCCCCTCCACGCTGTTCCATTTTCCCTCACTTTGAGGTGAACACCTTCATCCCAAGCATCCCTAAATAACCGTGTACTAGGGCTGCGTGGATGTGGTCAGTTGGATCTGGGAGGTTTGAGGCTTCGTGGGACATAGGGAATGGCTGAAGAAATCGATGTCTGAAGGACAAAACACGCTGTCAGTGCTCTGTCTGGGATAACCCAGATAAAGCCTCTCAATGGTGTCCTGCTCTTTTGCAGATGTCGGGGATGCAGCCGTCGCTGGGGAGGGCTGTGCCCTGCTCGCGCTGCCGAGGGACCTGCACGGGCTTCGAGCCGCATTCCTGGAGGTAACGTCCTGTCCTGGAGGGGCCCTGCCTGGCCACTGTCCCCTGCTCCTGTTGGTGTTCAGTCTCTGGTGACTCTGAGAGCCAAGTAGAAATGCTGAGCTGAGGGGACGTTTGTGCCCCTGCTCTTCATCCCCCTCCTCGCTCCTCCTGCTCTTTTATTCTTGGACACTGTCAGCTTCCAGTTTTGATACTTCAGCTGGGTGAAATCCAAACTTTAAAACACTCACTTGGTGGAAGAACTACTTTTTTTTTGTTTGTTAATTGACTCCATTAGAGGCTGGTTTGACTCATTCTTGTTCCAGGATCCTGCTGAAATCCTCGGGATTGTGTCAGAGTTACTTTGTCCCTTTTGTTGTTAGTGTTTGACGGCAATGCTGGCCAGCAGAGAGGGGTCTTAGATATTTGTCTGTGTGACTTATAGCTATTACAGTTTGAACTATAATCAATTAAGCATCAGGTCCTTCTAGCTGTCACTTTTTTAATGCCATGTAAAGCTTCATGAGAGATGAGGCTGGTGCTGGGGTGCTGGAGTCTGATGAGGAGACTAATCTTCAATTTAGTGTTGCTTTAAGGGGTTCTTGAAGCTTAGGGGAAGCAGCAGCTCCCCACAGGTGGGAGTTTTTGTAGTGACAGGACAAGGGGGAATGGTTTCACACTGACAGAGAGCAGAGTTGGATGGGATATGGGAAGAAATTCTTCCCTGTGAGGGTGGGGAGGCCCTGGCACAGGTTGCCCAGAGAAGCTGTGGCTGCCCCATCC
>JAWWLV010000024.1:653546-664047 GCA_035041135.1 Platyrinchus mystaceus | reverse complement strand
GTGCTGTCTGGGAGCTCCTTCCCTGGGAGCTGGCACTGCGGAACAGGAGCTGCTGGAGAGAGCAAGCTGAGAAAGGCTTAGGAGGACAGGATGGTTTTTTGGCAATTCAGCTAATAAAGTCTTCACTCCTCTCCCTGCACAATAGAGATGTAAAATGAGCACCAATCCCATTTCAAATTGGAAGAGCCCCTTTTATGTAGTGTGTAAATGGCAGGGGATGGAGGTTATACGATGCTTGGAAAAAGCCCTGTGAAGAATTTTTCCCTGTGAATAATTTCCATAGAAAGAAACAGCAAAATAAGTTGTTTTTTTAACAGTTCTTGTTGGCAATAGACTTGAGCTCAGGGTTGGAAACTGCTGTGTTTGTTCTCACTTTAGGTCCTGCAAGATAAGCAGGGCTGGGATGGTGAGTCTGTGGCTGCTTGGGGCTGACAGAGCAGAGGCAGCTGCAGGGTTGGGGCCCCAGGTCACCCAAATTTGGTGCCTTGGGGAGGTATCAGGGGCATAGGGAAAAGGCCTCAGTCCTGTGTGATGGGTGCAGAATTCCTCAGTGCCCATCTGTCCATGCTGCTGGTGTGCCAGGAGTGGTGCTCTCTGCCAATCACTTCATACTGTTCCTGTTCATCCAGAGCAGAAATCCCACAGTTTCTGTGCCCTGCCGAGTCTCCCCCTTCATTGACGCTGGGCTTGGAGTGCTCGGAAATGTGTCGGAGCCGTCCGTGGTGGAAGGAGCAGTGTCAGCAGACATATCCCCTTTCAGCAGAACAGCCAAGCCAGGAAACATTCTATCTGTGCTCTTGTGCTGCCTCTTCTTGTCAGAATGGATTTCCTGGGAAAACAGGAGATGCCCATCAGCGCGGTGGAACCGCTCCAAGGGCGGCGGGCGGTTACTGAAAATCCAGCTGGATGAGGGAGGAGGTGATGGCAGAACACATGGAATGCTGGAAATATCAGTGACCAAACAGAGAAAAGGGGGTGTAGATAATCCTGTTGCCTCCTGCTGTGTAACAGGAGGAATGAGTAAGGAAACACTGTAGATGCGAAGGTCAGTGTCTCCAGCTCTCATGTGTGAGCAGGTGGAAGGGGCTGGTGATGGTGGTGGGAACTTGTCCCCTCCCCTGTCCCTGCCTCATTACTGATGTCTTCCAGCAGCTCAGGGACTGTGAGTTTGCCTTCTACTGAAAAATCTTATTTTTGTGTCTCTTTTTCTTCTCTGGAGCAATCTGGTCTCGTATCAGGTGTCCCTGCCCATGGCAGGGGGTCAAAACTAGGTGACCTTTTAGGTCCCTTCCAACCCAAACCATTCTGTGGTCCTGTGATTTCACCCACCTATTAGAAGTGGTTGACTTAAGTCAGGGTGTTGTCACCTGAGCACAGGGACATTCCCAGTCCCTGTCCCTGTGCCACCTGGAGCAGGGACAGCACTGTGCCAAGGCTCTGGTTGGGCACAGCAGTGTGAGCATGACAGTGTCACACAGCCAGCTCCCGCTGCCTTGGCCAGGCTGCTGCAGGGATTGCTGGTAGAAATCCAGCCATGGCTCTGCTGGAAGAGATTCCAGCTGCTACTGAAGAGTGTTTCTTGTATGGATTGACGAAGGCCAGACTAGGAAGCTCTTACCCTGACCTGGACTATCCAGCTTCAGTGGGAACTGGAACAGCATCCTGTCAGCTCTGAGTGGAGCTTTAGTGCTGCTCTTCACTAATGTCAGGATCGCTCAGCAGGCACAGATAAACAGCCAGGGGTTGGTCTTGTGTGTAATGTGCATGGATGCTGTTAATCCTGAGATTAGCCACGGCTAATTCTGGCTCTTTGGCCTGTTAGAAATGGAAAATGCTGTTCTGAAACTTGTGGAGTGACATCTGAGTTAGGCACAGGCAGAAAACAGTGAGAAAAGACCGAAGTTCCTAATTTCTTTGCAAAATTACATCTTTGATGTGCTGCAGTCCTGCACTGTAGGAATTCTTAACTCTTTCTTGCAGGACCCTGGGATTCTAGAGAAGATTTTAGACTGGGGGTGTCCCAAAGGCCAGTCACTTGGCTGGTGGCAGGTAGTGCTGTTCTTACCCACCCAAGAATCTGGCTGGAAGAAAGTGAGCAATAGTCCAGGCAAATATATTTATAATGACTTTTAATGTATATTACAGCTTGACACTGTCCATAGGTAGCACTGGTCCAGGTGTTTGCTCAGGATGTGGAGTGATGGTCCTGGGGATGTTGGCCCTGCTGGCCATGGGTGCCCTGCGATGCTCTGTGTTGTCTGCTTTTGATTTCCACTGCGCTCCTCAGTGCTGTGGGATGTGGAGCAGCAGCACGGCAGGTCCTCCAGGCAGTGTACAGGTGGGAAGCACCAAGGACATGCTTGGAGATGAGTTTGTTCTGTTTTGCTACCGGGGCTTCTGACCAGCTGTGTGGTTCGGAGCGATGCAGCGAGCACGTCTGGGAAGGAAAGATCCATCCCAAGACCTCCCAGATAAGCTACTCGGCACCCCGTCTTCCCGCTGTGCCCTGGAGCCGAAGGTGCTTCCTGCTGGCTGCAATCCTGCAGGGCTGTGAGCCCTGGCACGGCCGGGCTCCTGCGGCCCAGCCCCGCTCACTGCCCGCTCTCTCTTGCAGCGCTGCGAGACCTGCAAGCAGGCGGTGCCCGGGGACTGCCCGGTGGTGTACGCGGACCGGGCCGGCTACTCCCGCCAGTGGCACCCGGCCTGCTTCGTGTGCTGCCGCTGCTCCGAGCCCCTCGTCGACCTCATCTACTTCTGGAAGGGCGGGGCTGCCTGGTGCGGGCGCCACTACTGCGAGAGCCTCCGGCCACGCTGCGCCGGCTGCGACGAGGTACCCGCCAGAGCCCCGCATCCCCCAGGGCCCCCTGACCCCTGTGCCAGAGCCCTGCATCCCCCAGGGCCCCCTGACCCCTGTGCCAGATCAGGGACCACCCAGAGCCCCTGATCCCCCCTGTGCCAGAGCAGGGACACCCAGAGCCTCCTGATCCAACCAGTGCCAGTATAGGGACCAACTGGTCTCTCTCTACCACTGCCAGTGCTGGGGTCCTGGCACAGGCTCAGTCAGGGCTTCTGAGCAACCTGCTCTACTGGAAGTTGTCCCTGGCCATGGCAGGGGGTTGGAATGAGGTGACCTTTACAGGTCCCTGCCAGCCCAAAGCATTCTGTGATCCTTTTATGTGCCCGTTCCCAAAGCCTGGCCTCTGCCGTTGACGGGCTTGGTGGGAGCTGGTTGTCCCTGCTCCTTCCACACTCCAGCTTGGCAAGAAGGTGGCAATAAGCAGTGGTGTATCTCTCTGTCTGTGCCCTAGATCATCTTCTCGGAGGATTACCAGCAGGCAGAAGGGCTGGCCTGGCACAAGAAGCACTTTGCCTGCCTGGAGTGTGAGGCGCCGCTGACGGGCAAACCCTTCGCCCTGGCCAACAGCAGCCTGCTCTGCTCCATCTGCAGCCAGAGCAAGCGCCTCTGAGCGGGGGCAGCGAGGTCCCACCAGGACTGGGGGCATTTGGCAAGTACAGGAGAAGGAGAAGGTTAAGGAAATTAGAGCCTGAGTATTCACTTGCACCCAGCACAGCCTGGCAGGAGTGCTTCCCTGGGGTCCTCTTGGGTCTGAAGGGAGCCCTTATGCCCGTGGGTGGGAGGTGCATGGCATACCTGGCCAGGAGGAACTGGAAAGGAGGGGCTGTGCTGTGCTGGTTTTTATCAAGTCTGTCCAAGCTTCTTATGACTAAGATCTTGCAATAGTATTTTGGAAATAACACATCTCAACAGTAACTTCTGGCATACTAAACCTACGGTCATGGTCAAAACCAAGGGGTGTTTGTGGTTTTTGAAATCCTTACTGGAATTAGGCTGACAGGTTGCTGTGGCTGTGCTAGGGCAGTGGGTTTGAGGAATTTGATCAACCTTCTAAAAGCAAATGGTGTAAAATTGCAGCCACATGCAGCTGTAGCTTTGTCCTCTGCATGTGCAGTGGTGTAAAACCAAGGAGTGGGCACACAGGGATGGGCACAGCCCCATGAGAGGGGCAGGGCACAGCTCTGCCTGGGCAGCAACTGGCTCAGCCCCTGGAGCTGCAGCCATGGAACTGGAACACAAAGAATTTTGTGGAAAACTGCTTTCCAGCCTAAGGTGTCTAGGGGGGCAGGGGGTCTGTGTCCCTGAGATGCTGCAGTGCTACTTTTCCCTGTAATACATCAATGACCCCTCCAAGTACCAGGGAGCTCTACCTTCCCCTTGGAGCCAGCAGGACCTCACCCTGGGCTCTGCCCTGCTTCTTGTCCTACAGCTCTCCCATCCCCTCTTGGATCTGATGGGAGTGACACTATCCCAGGATCCAGCACTGAGTCCCTGAGAATTGTATTTGTTCCCTACGTCAAGCAATGTCACTGGAAACATCAGCTATTCCAGGCTGGCAGGTGTCTGTGTGCTCAGTCTCTTTTCTTGCATTAAAAATCTGCATTATTTGCCAGAGAACTGGAATATTTTGTCACCAAGGTGAGTGTGCAAGGAGCTCACAACTGCTGGGGGTTCTTTCTGCTCAGAAGACACTGGTTTCTCCTGACAGCCTGCTCCAGTCGGTGGGTGTTTGCTTGTCTCTGATTAAATAACTTGGAGATGAGAGCTGGGTGGTGCTGTACCTGCGGCAGGGTTGGAGCAGGTGAGCTGCAGGCCCTCAGCCACCTGCCCCAGGGGTCCCTGCTCTGCTGCTGGGGGAAGCAGGGAGGTCCCAAGGTGCAGAGAGGGGCAAGGTCTCTCCCAGCCCCCCATGGGTGACACATTTGCTGAATCTGGGATCAACAACTACACGTGAGTACTCTAGAGTGTGGATTTTCCAAGGGACCCCTGTTCTCATGGGGTCCCTCCTGCTTGGGGAGCTTTGGGGGAAAAGGGGATCCCCTTCTACCACAGCCAGGGTTAAGATCCAGCCAAGACTCCCTCTTCTCTCAGTGGAGAGGAGGTGGTTCTTTTCTGGCTGCAGAAGAATGTGCGTGGTGGGAGCTTGGGCAAATGTCAGAGCGGAGGCACAGGGAGAGGACGGGGTTTGGGGGCAGCACTGGCCCTTTCCTCGTCCCCAGCCCTCGCTCCCAGGGACTGTGAGGGCAGGGCTGGGTCATCCCCATCACCCTCCCTGCAGTGCAGTGGTCTCTGACAAGAGGGAGTTCAAGTTCACTTTATGTACAAGGAAAGACTCCAGGGAGACCTTGTAGCACCTTCCTGAACCTCAAGGGAGTCCAAGAGAGCTGAGGAGGGACTTCAGACAAGGGAGAGTGGCAGCCCACTGTAGCATGTTCTGAGTTTTGATTTTGTGACCTAGAAATTGTAATTCTTCTCTGAAGTCCCTGTTCCAGCACACACTTGCTTCAGGCTTTTGGCTTTGCTGGCACCTGCTCAAGCCTTGCAGGTATTTCTGCAGCTCGTAAAATACTGTCTGCTAAAAAATGTGCTGCAATTACACAGCTCAACAAAATCCTGTGCTCCTCCAGTGTCGGGAGCAAAAGCATGAAACTAATGCATCTAACAGCTCGAAACATATGGCAGCCTTTAGTGTTGATATTAGGACTGAAATTCAGTGTAGGCATGAGAAGATCCTCCCCTCAGTGAGGACATTCACTGTGTTTTGTCACCCAGAGGGGAGGCAGCAGCTCCTGGAGGCAGGTCAGGGGCTCTGGGGTTCAGAGAGAGGGACTGGGCAGAAACCACATTTCAGCAAAGTTTTGCAAACTGAAGTTTTTCAGAGCTTAACTGTTCTGAATCTGCAAATATTTGCAGTGCTGTCTTATTTGTGGTCCCTTTTTTTTTAAAGAAATATCTGAGGCAGCAGAAGGGCCCGTCTGTCTGTGATGTGGAAGATTTCACCAGTGGAGAGGCAGAGGCTGTTTAAGGACAGCAGCTCTGTGCAGATCACCTTCCTCCTCCTGGGTTCCCCACAGCATCCCCCCTGACACTGGGATTATCCCACCCCTCTTCACTGCATCCCCTTGAACACTTGGATCATCCCCACCGAGGGCCAGATGTCCCCTGGGACCAGAGGAGGAGTTGGCCCTGGCTGTAGGGACATTCCTGTGCCCTGTACATGAGCACAGGGAGCCTGACCTGCTAAGGTGGGGAGAAAACCACCGAGAAATGAGCAGTGGCTGCAGTGATGCTGTTACACAGCCCAGAGAGAGCCCTTCACTTGGGTGACTGCTGGGTCCTTGTATGTATTTGTAATATCCAGGCCAAGACAAACAATACAACTTGAAATTAGATTCCTCAGCTCAGATGAAGAGGAGAATTCGCTGTCCTGGTGACAGGGGGACAGTAACTCACTGTGAAAGAACTGCCACTGAAGGCCAGGGATCCATGAACCCACCAGAGGAAGCTGGTTGGCATCTCACAGTAAGGCTCCCTCCCACCACTGTCCTACACAGGTGTCTCCAGACAGAAACGGGGAAGTTGGGAGGCATTTAACAGGTTTCCCTGGTCTATGGAAAACACCTGGGCACTGAGATTTATGTGTTTATGGGCCCTGGACCCATGTGGAAGGAGCCCTGTCCTCAGGGTCAGTGTATGGGAGATAGGATCTGTGGGGCACAGATGGTGTGAGGGACCTGGGGCCAGTTCTGTACCCACTCTGCTTCTGGGACTGTGCAGGAAAGGTAGGAAAGTCCTTAAAAGAGGGGCAAAAATACATGTCTGGCCTTTCCCTGCAGTGCATGGCTTTGAGAGCAGAGCCCCAGGGGTGAAGGTTGGGACTGATGGTGATTGGGCTGTTTTTTGCACCATTCCAGGTAAGAAAAGTGATCAGTATTCTCCTTCACTGTTTATTTCCCAAAAACCCTGTTTGCTTGGATACCCCTGCAATGAATTGACTCAGTCCTGACTTAATGGAATTGATGGATTCTTCTGATTTACCCCAGTGGTAACAAACAGCCACAGAGAAGCTGCTGAGCCTGGGTATAACAGTAAGAACCTGATCCCCGGGTGGAGAACAATTGCCTTAAAGAGAAACTTTTAAGGGGTTTTATTAGTGCAGTCAATTCTTAAAAGAATGTGATTTCAGATACGTATAACTAATAAACCTCAAAATTCAGTGGCTGCAGGTGAGAAAAACATAAACCAAAGGCAGAGTGAGGTGGCTATATAAACACTACAATAAAACTTGCTTTAAAGCCCCAGAGAGAAAAATTTAGAGGGGAAAAAAATAAGTACTCATGAAATGGTGTGTTTCAGTGGAAACTCTTCCAGAGACCTGCAGCAGCTGCTGCTTTAGGCTGAGCTTAAGAAGGCTCCTATGGCTGTGTGTTATTCTGTAAAAAGCCAGGTTAATTATGGCTATATAATCTAATTTGAGGTTTTAGTTACTTTTTAACTCCCCTTCTTCAGCCACATCACCAAATAAGTAAACCTCTCCACAAAGAGGGATTTGTGGATTGTTGCCTGACTTCAGGAGCTGATGCAGGTGAGGACCCCCAGCAGCCCCAAGGCTCAATCCCACAGTGCTTCCCTACAGGAATTCCTGATGTTCTTGCATGTCTGTGCACTGCAGGGAGCTGCAATAAAGTAAGTGGGTATCTTACAACTGGGAATCTCCAAGGTCCCAACCCAAACCATTCCATGACTGATAAAGAGAGGTGAAGGGCACCAGTTTTTTCTGCCTGGGAAGTGAAGAATCTTCTGTAGAAGTCACAACAGATAGTGTTCAAATAACCCCTGTAGTTGGATAAGCAGCTTCCAGGTGTCAGCTCACACCACCTTGCAGGCAGCAGTGAGATCTTCCAGCATCCCCTAACACGGAGATGAGGGTGGAAGGCCAATCCCTGGTGGCTTCCTTTGCTGACCTGGGAGCACCTCTGGGCAACACCTACCTGCACAGTGTGGGTTGGCTCTCAAGTCATACAATAGAATCACAGAATCATTAAGGGTGGAAAAGACCTCCAAGATCATTGAGTCCAACCTTAAACCGAATCCCACCACGCCCACTGAACTGTATCGGGAAGTGCCACGTCAACTCATTTCTTGAATGCTTCTACCAGGGATGGTGACTCCACTACATCCCTGGGAGCAGGGCTGGGGATGCTGAAGGAGCTGGGACTTTCTGGGATTCAGGCAGAAAGCCCAGGAAAAGCTCTCTCTGCAGTGGTCTCGTGGATTTTTGTTGAAAGCAGCCAAAACAAGAAGAGCACTGTAATTCCAGTTCTCCAAGCGAGTGGCTGGGTTCCTGCACAGATGTGGTGGCTCAGCATCCCACCAGCTGGGAGCAGCAGCCTGGGCAGGCCATGGGCTCTCTGCAGGGTGTGAGCAGCATTTAATCCCAGAGGCTCATTGCCCCAGGCCATAGTCAGCCCTTTGAAAATACACTTCATTGGAGCCCCAAAGCGATCAACAGCTCCCTGTTACAACCAAACACATCTGGTTTGGGTTTCAGATTTATCCCTTGATTCCTGCCACAGGGGGCTGGTGCTTTGCCAGCCCATTGTGTCTCAGTTGCAAACAGATGGTACAGGCTAAAACTGGGACAGTGTTCAAAACCAGCCCAGAATATTCAGCGTAAACCTGCTGGCCACATGTCTGTGTGGATGGAGATCTGCCCAAGTGGTGGCTGCACCATGGACCTGGGGATGGTGGCACATGGTGGCCAGGCAGGGATTGACACTGGGAGCCCCGTCACCACCCCTGGTCTGAGCTCACATCCCCGGGCAGACAAACCACACAGTGGAAATCCGTGAACCCACCGGTTCCCTGCCAGGGACCAGCTTACCCTCTGCCTGACACTGTGACAGGGGTGTCTGACGAGTGGCAGGGGAAGCCCTCAGGAAGAGACCTGGCCTTGTAAAATCACCACTGTCCCAAGGGCTGTCCTGCCTGCTCTCTCCCAGCCTCTTCTTTGGGAGAGTTTCTAGCCAAGCCCTGCGTTTGAAGAGGTGTCGCAGAGATCCAGCGTCTGGCGATGACGCTGGTGTTCCGGATGCTGGTATGCCAAGGAAACACCTCCACATCCTCTGGGCAGAGTTAGTGTTTGGACAGTGTTAAAATACAACCAGCAGCTCTGAGCTCAGCTGGACACCCTGGCTGTGCCCCAGCCCTCGCCAACCTGCCAGGCCCTGCCTGGCTCCAGCACTTGGGAGTTCAACAGAACACACATCAGTATCTGTGCAAGTAACTCCTGCAGGAACAGGCACGATTAAGGGCTGGGGAGAAAAACAATTAAGCTGGTCAGGTAAAATATGAGGAAAGAGGCTCTGCAAATACTGGGGGTTTTTTTCTTTCTGGAAAATAAAGAAGGAGCCTGAGGCTGGAGCTGTGCTCTGAATATTCATAGGGCTCTGCTGGCCCTCAGGCAGTGCTGGCTTGCAGGAGGGTAAGGGAAGCCTCCAGCTGTTCAGCTCAGTGCAGTCTGTCATTCCCCACAGTCTGTCATTCCCCACAGCAAGCTATGAAAGAGGCTGGAAAAGTCTGAATGTGGTGGTCAAGGTGCATCAGCCCTGATAACACGGACTGAAATCAGGCTGGACTCTCCTGTGTGCCCAAAGTTGCCTGTCACAACCCCATGCTCTTCCAGCTGCAGGAAGGTCCATCCCGACCCCCGGGAATTTGTGAAACCCCCTCACCATCAGACACAGTCAGTTTAGCAAGAGCAGTTAATAAAGGCCACTTGTTACCAATTTGGGGATTCCCAGAGTATACAACTGTTTAGTCCCCCTAAAATCACCAGAAAAGAAAAATTGCTGCATCCATTTTTCCTTGGATTTGGAAAATGACCTTTGTTCTCTGAGTGAATTCAGAGCTGCGCACCCGGAAGGCGGGTGCCTCCAGCTGAGCCCCCTCTCACTCACAGGGCTGGTCTGCATGCTCTGTCAATCTGAGGAAATTTAGTTAGGCAGTCTCAAGGGAAGCTCTTGGCAAAGCATTAATGGGTTTCTTTTATAAAAGAGCCCTTTATTCACTGGCCTGTGTCTCGTTGGGCTGTTGCAGTCCACGTGCAGGGACAGCGTCTGTCTCTGAGTGTTTCCACACTGCCACGGTGCTCCCCAGGAATTCCCTGAGCCCATAATGAAACATCTGGCTCAGCAATAACTCAGCTGCACGTGGCAGTCCCCAGCTGGGTGCTGAGGTGCTGTGCCCTCAGCTCCACGGGCACCTTGGCATTCCAAGCAGCGCCCTGGGGGTTACGGCAGTGTGAGGGCTCACAGGTCACGCAAAGTAAAAGTGCAGTGCAATAAAAACCAGCCAGCCCCACTGTGTGTGCTTTCTTACCCCAGGTCTGGCACAACTCACCTTCTGAAGTTGCACTGGGATGGAAATTGCTTCCTGGGAAAGCCCTTTTCCCGCTCTGGCTGGGGCTGGAGCTGCAGTGTGGGCACTGGGAGCTCCAGGGTGAGCACACCAGCAGCACTCGGGTCCTGCAGGTTGGGCTCCTGCCGGGGAGGTTCTGCCCTGTTTCACCCACACCCATCCCCAGCACGGGCTCCTCACTCCATGCCAGTTGTGAGGAACAGGCCCAGGGTGTCCAGGCAAGGC
>JAWWLV010000024.1:579473-653446 GCA_035041135.1 Platyrinchus mystaceus | reverse complement strand
ACCCACACCCATCCCCAGCACGGGCTCCTCACTCCATGCCAGTTGTGAGGAACAGGCCCAGGGTGTCCAGGCAAGGCAGTGAGGCCAATTTCTAGAAAGGGCTCTGGAAAAGAGACGAGGGAATTTTGCTGGCTGAGTGACTGGGGCAGTGGAATACACCAGCCCTGCACAGCTTTAGAATCCCCACTCCAAGCCACCTCATTCAGCAGCTGCAGTGCTGGGCCCGCTGCCAGCTGGGCCCTGGGGCACAGCCACAGCTCAGCCCCACAGCAGCACTCCGGGGTGCTGGGGAATTGGGGTTCTCAGGGGGGTTACCTCTGTCACCACTGCCAACAGCTCATTCCACTGGGAAAAAGCCGGTGGAGATCTGGAAAGGAAGAGAACACGCAGAAACTCCCTGTAAAAATAGAATACTGTCAGTAACCCATCCCAGCACTGCGTTAACTGCAGCTGGATGCAAAATCCCAGCTAGTTTCGAAGTATCAAATACAAAGTGATGTGTGTGAACCCCAATCAGCTCTCCAGGAGACATCCCAATTCTGGGAAAACAAATTTCAAACCATTAAGAAAAATGTGCAGCTGAAACACTTCAATTTACCACAGCTCTCACATGGTCTCAAATCTGTCTCAGAGCCTCCCTAGATTTTGCTCCTTAATCCTTAAATTAAATTCAATTTATTTCACATGTTCTTAGTGCTTGAAAAATTAGTGTACCATTGCAGTCACCTGTGAGGGCTTTTTTCCTTCCCTTCCCACATGAGAAGCATTTCCTTGTTTTCCATAGAGCAGAATCAGCATGGCCAGCTGATGTCTTCACCATCTGAGTGGTTCCATGTCAAAAATAGATGCAAGAAGTCAAGGGCACTCCAACCCCCACAGAGTTACTGAAGGGATTACCACGATTCCTGCTGCTGCTTCATGAATATTGCCTCAAATAAAGATTTTTTTAAAAATTATTTTCAGCAATTATAAATAGTATAGAAGATTAGAAATAAAAATAATATAGAAATTTATGCATAAAAATAATATTTAAAATTATAAATTAATTCTCCTCTCATTATGAATGAATTCTCATCATAAACAGTCAGAGCAGCTTACACAGGAAAATGTGGGACCACGGCCCCATCTGTCCTGTTCCAGCTGATAGACATTCCAAACTCAACAGTCCTCAGCCATTCTATCTCCAAAAATACCAGTAGCACGAGCTGGCAACACCACTTCTAGTAATAAAATTACTCAGATTCATTCTTAAATCTAGCAAAATAAATTGGCTTATCTCTGAGGAGTCATTGGTAGGCGAAGTTTTTTTTTTTGTTTGGGTCTATGCTATCAGGGAATATCCCCAACCCAGAAATATCCCCCTTCATCTGATTTTTCAAAATTAATCTTTTTAGTTCTAATTAGCTCTTGGCACAGAGGGTTTTTATAGTGGGGTTTCAGCCAAAAGGAGATGAGTTGGACTGTGAATTTCTGTCATGGCAAGATGAAAAAGTTCCAGAGAGGGGAAATAAAGCCGGTTGTCCCAAAGTATCCCAGGGAAATGGGCTGGTTCTCCCACACCATCCCAGCATGGTGGAACTGGAGCACCAGCATGGAGAGCAGCCCTGCTTATGCCGGGGCAGGACTTTGGTGGCAGGGTCTCAGCCAGTTCCCAGGGGTAAATAAGTGACAATTAAGACACTTGTGTCACTGTCACACGTTCCTCGGGCCCATGTTCAGCTTTGGACCAGCTGCCTCAGCGTCTGCATGAGCAGCAGCCTCGTGGTCCCCACGTGTGTCCTGTAACACCCTGTGGGACACAGACGTGCAGGGGGGCTCAGGGTGACCTGGGGTCACACAGCCTTTAAACAAGCCCCAGTGCCCGGGCAGGATGAGGCTCCTCCCCTGTGCCAGCAGCAGAGCCTGAGCACCCAGCACCTCCTGTGCAGGGAGGTTTAACCCCCCTTCCAAACCCATCCCACCGTGTCCCTGCTGTTCCGGGCTCCTGGCCCTGCTGGCCCCACATCTCTCCAGGACAGGACCCTACATCCCTCCGGGACAGGACCCCACATCCCTCCAGGACAGGACCCCACATCCCTCTGGGACAGGACCCCACATCCCTCCGGGACAGGACCCCACATCCCTCCGGGACAGGACCCTACATCCCTCCGGGACAGGACCCCACATCCCTCTGAGACAGGACCCCACATCCCTCCGGGACAGGACCCCACATCCCTCTGGGACAGGACCCCACATCCCTCCGGGACAGGACCCTACATCCCTCCGGGACAGGACCCCACATCCCATCTCCCCCTCCCGGGGTCTCGCCGGGTGACTGCTGTGGAACCGACTGCCTGGTGGGTGATGTCACCGGAACCACAGAGGGAAAGACCAAGTAAGGCAGCAATTTAGGGAAAATATGTCCTAAAATGGGAGTTGGACTGATGACCAGCAAGCGCAGAACACAGATATGATATTACCATGCTGAGAGCCCAGAGCCCCGCGCTGTCCCAGTGCTGGAAAAATCCCTCCAGGACCTGGAAAGATGAGAGAAAATCAGCCTAAGTCTCAGTTTCTTCCTCCCCAAACACAGGCGGGGCTGGAGGTCAGTGTGGGAAGGATCCCAGTGCTGGAGCAGATGGACATATCAGTGCATGAGAATTTTTTTTCCTGGGAAGAGGCTTTTTTTTGAGGAGTTCTTTCAGCATGATTTTAGCTTTTCAACACAGAGCAATGAACATGCTCTGCATGATAGAACTGTGATTTTAAAGGTGCAAAACACAGGGAGAAAGCTGGATGGAGTTAAAGAACTGGGAACAGGAGCACAGAGCTCTTCCCCACAGATCCCACAGCAGCTCTGGGGCTGGAGCAGGCACCACTGTGCCCCCCTGGCAAGGGAGCCACTGGGAAGCTGGTGGGCTTCAGGGAAAGACTCCACCCCCTCTGGCCTGGAGGAGCTGTTTGGGGTATCCTGGTGTGCTCAGCACCCTGGGGAAGGACAGAGCTGCAGAGGATTCCGTGGGGGACCTGAGCCAAACCCACTGGGAACCCACAACCTCCATCCCTCTGCGAGGCTGTACTCCCTGATACCAGGAGCAAGAGGGGACGAGCTGACAGCACAGTCACTGCCTCCAGTTTATCATATTGGATGAAACTGCATTTAGGGGCTGCTGTGACAACAGATTGAACTCGATTTATAAACCAAGACTGGAGGTCGGGGGGCAATGTGGGGGAATTTGGACTCACCTGGCAGAGTTTGGTCCTCTGGGAACATGTGGAGCCTCACCAAGAGGTTACTCAGACACTGAAGGACTGGAATAACAGCCAATTTCTGCACAGCCCCAGCTGTGCCCCAGCTGCAGCTGCCTTGTTGGCATCTGTATCCCGGGCAGCTGCACAGGCACGCGAGGTGGGTGTGCCCAGGACCACACTGGGGGAATTTCCAAACAGCAAGTCCATAAGGAGAAATTAAGGAACTAGCCAAGGCCCCGAGAATCCCTCATCATGGTGCTGGGGAACACGAGGGGAAGAGATGGCTGGAGATGGCCTCGCTCAGGTGCTGTCCCCATCTGTGACAGGCCAGCTTGGCCAGGGGCCTCTGCCCTCACCCAGTGGAGCCTCACAAAGACTCAGGATGAGGACTTCAGCCTCACCGAGTTTCTCTCCTCATTCCCATCAGCACTAATAATAAATACAGAGTGCAGCTATTAATAACTGTGATGGCCAGTGCTCTCTGCAGTGACAACACCAGGCACAGGCTGGCAGGGCACCGTGCCCCGCACCCTGCACCGCCCCAGCAACGTGATAGTTTCCTGTGAAAGAGGTCCTGCTCATTCATCAGGCATCAAAAAGCGTGTGCAAGCCAAGAATGTATTTATTTTTCATCTAAATATAGTTGTAGTTCTATTAAAACCCAGCAGGAATGGCCGGACTCACCCACGGCCGGCACGGAGGAGGCGACGACCGGCTCTGGGTGTCGGTCCCTCATTCCCACGTGTGCCTTCATCCCAGGACACTCATCCCACCTTACCTGGCAGATGGTGTGGCACACGGAGGGGTGAGGGGAGGGGTGATGGCCCCACTGCCTCTGGCTGTGCCCAGATAAGACACAGGCAGTCACAGCACCTCCCCAAGCACAGGAACACAGGCAGGTTTGGGCATTTTGCAGGAACAAGAGCACTCGAGACCCTGAGATGGCTCCTGCAGGGATATTGCAGGGGTATCACAGGGATATTGCAGGGTTATCACAGGGATATCTCAGGCAGAGGATACCCCACTGCCAGGCAGGGTCAGGGAGCTGCTTAAGGGGTCACTCTTTGGCCCCTGGCAGCAGCAGCAGCGGAGAGCATGAAGCTTATCTCGTGCTTCAAGGATGACTTGATAAGAGTAAATTTGGTTTGTATTTGTTTCAGAACAACCACTAGCAACTGTTGGGGCCAGCAGGAATCTGGCCTGATGATTATTTAGGCTATTTGGATTGCTTTGAAAGCTTATCCAAACTGTCTGGGCCCTCACAGTTGGTGGCTCAGGAGAAAAACACCCTGTTGTTTTCTCTCTACCCTGAGTGTGTCGCGTGGTCACCCCGAATGGCAAAGACACCCTTCAACACTGGCACAGCCTGTGCAGGGCCACCCAGGACAATGAGCCACAGGATCAACTCTTTGGGTCATCTGTTGGCCTGACCCAGGTCAGGGATTTGCTTAACCCCAGCGAGGCCAGGCTAGAGCTGCGTCAGACGCATCTACCAAAAGCAGCCCCCGGGTTTATGTGCCCCACTGGCAGCCTCCAGGCTATGGAGAAGGCAACTCCACCTGTAGGTGCACACATACATGCTCATGCAGACATGTATGAACACATGGGAAGGAATGACTTTGCATGCACATCTTGTGCTGTTCAGGGAAACCTGCCCCCACCTCCTCTGTGCTCTGGAGTCTCAAAGCTTCGAAGCCAAGTGTTTGCCATTTCCTCAGAGCACTTTTTGAAGCAGAGAACTAACCCCCTGATCTGTCCAAAAGATGCTGGTTATTAAGCAGAAGAAGTTCAGCCAAGGACAAGGGGAAGGTGAAAATCCTCAGGTGGAGCCCCACGCTGCTGGGGTTTGGGGTGGGGGGGGTTCAGCACCCACTCCCCACAGAGGTGGAGGATGCTCATCCAGTACACACACTGCCTCCAATGCTGAGAAGGGGAAAGTATAGCCTGCAATTAACTGGAAGCCAGAAATTTGCCAAAGAGCTGGTTTTGACAGCCCACGTGGAAAATAAAACCATTCCACTTGGAGTTCCTCTTGGTACTTTGGTTTACTCGCATTTTTCCTGTGAAACCTTCCCCTTCCTGTGGGTGAAGACAGTATGTTCTAGCTTAGCTCTTGCATCTGCAATCACACTTATAACAACAGCAACAGAGATTGCAACACTCCAGCAAGGATCAGATGGAGTGGAATCCTAATGTTCATTCAAAATCAGCTACTACGATAAAAATAGTGGCAATAAATAATGTCTGCCAGGGCTCTGAAAAGGTAAAAGGAACAATAATAATCCCAGTTGCCTCCATCTTTCAATACATGCCTGAAAAATTATTTCCCTTGGTAATTGAGATTTCTTTGATAATTAGAATTTCTTTTTCATTTGCTAAAGATCACCTCTAAATAAAAAATGAAATTGATGACTATTCTCAACATATTATTGTGCCTACCCAGGCTCACTAATCATCCCCCCGTGAGCTGCAGGGTGGGCAGCAGGTGGGAGGGGACAGGACATCCCCCTTACCTGCTGGAGGATGCAGGAGGAGGTGCCAAGTGCTGCCCTGCAAGGACTAAGGACTGAAAAGTGGCCCTTCATGCTCCTGTTTCTGCCTGATCCCAGGCTCAGCTTCCCCCGAGGACCCCAGCTGAGCTCCTAAGCATTCCAATAAAATCAGGAATAAAAGCCACAGCTCTGAACTCCTACCTGTGCTGCCAACCAGGTTATTCCCAGCTCCTGGAACGGCTGGAGCTTCTCCTCCTGACAGGTCACACAGGTCTTGCTGTCCCAGCAGCACAGGCATTGCACCTTTGAATGCAGAAAAAAAAATGGATTTTAAATGGGATTTTAAGCACTGTCCACTCTCAGAGATCTGTGGACCCACAGTGATCCCCTTGGTCTGTGTGTGTGGATCAGCAGCTGGGAAAAACAAATGACTAATGCCAGCCTCAAATCTATTCGTAAATGCTGAATTAGTCAAAGAATGTATTTGTACGTCTAATTAAGGACAATCCCAATTTCCCCCCACAACGGCAGGAAGGCGAGTGTCGCTCTGAAGACGCTGCTCCCGCTCTCCGACAGATGCAGGAGGTTCGCGCTGGCGCTCGGAGCATCCCGATGGCATCGGAGCAGCGCGGATTAGCAGCAGTTAACAGCTGATTCATTAGGGCTCTTCAAGCCATCATTAGCCCCAGCGGATTCCTGATTTAGAGAGACTGCCACGGTTACACGATACCATCTCTGTTATTCCAAACGTAATGGAGCCGCATAAACAAAGCGGGTTTAGAACAGTCCCTTCTTTTTCCTTCTTAAAGATAATTTTTAAGCCTCCTAAGTTTGGTGTTTGAGTAAAACAGAGGGTGGTAATAATTCTCTAGGCTGCACTGGCCGTGAAACCTGCCAAAGTCCCGCCGGGCCCTGCAGAGTTGATCCAGGGAGCAGCTCCCATGTCTGCTCTGCCATCCCAGAGGATACAGCCAGTCCTGCCCCTCCAGCCCCATCCCACCACCTCCTCCACGGCTGCTCTGGGCCAGTTGCTGCATTTCATGCCCAATATCTCACCTCATTTCCACAGTGCAGAGGCCAGTCCTGTTCCTCTCCCCACCGTAACTCTTGGCCTGGTGACAGCACACGGGATGAGACACCTTTGGTACCGGACAAGAATTTGGGACCCCCGTTCAGCATCTCTGCGGGACTCAGGAGCATCAGCTGGGAACTGGCAGGAGCACGAGTGGGTTTGGGATGTGGGGTGGCAAAAGGGGAACCAAACAGCACCTCGTAACAAGTGCAGGTGAACCCCAAACGCAGAGGAAGAGGATGCACAGGCAGCCCAGCTCCTTCCCAACCTGCCCCGTGAAGCTTCCCAGGGTGGGACCGGCCGGGACTGTGGTGTCTGTGACAGTCCTGACAGCAGCAGATTATTCCTGTGTGGAGCTGCCTGGGGATCTCAGATATCTCACGTTATGCACACACACTCTCTTCCTGAATCTAAATTCAGAGATAAAATCCTGCTCCTAACGGGACACAATCCAAAGCCATAAAATTGTGCTGCACAATCATTAAAGGAGTCATAAATAATAATTATTTCACAAAGGCAAATGTCTGTGTAGTGCTGGCAAAAGAAAGTAATTTTTTTTCTTTATTCATCGTTTCACTTAAAAAGTAAAATAAATTGACCAGCTACAGAGCTTGTCAAAAGCTAAATGGGAACTGTCACACAAACAAATGTTCTGCTAATGTCAAAGAAGGAATTTAGCAAAAGAGGAAAGATTATCCAGTGCTGCTTCTGGAAGAGGCTGCAGCAAGAGCTGTCTTCAAAATTCCAGAGGGAAAAAAAAAGGACAGGGAGAAAGGATTTTTGACTATTTTACCTGGTGTATAAAGCGGAAAAAGCCAAGAAAATGAGAAATGCAGTGAGCGGCCTGTTGCTGTCCCGAGGAGCTGGGGGGTCCCTGTCAGTGTGGGGGGCAGGTGCCAGGGCTCACCCGCTCCCAGGCTGTGCTGAGCTGTCTTCAAGGGCCGTGCCTGAAACACGGGCTCCCAGAGCTGCTTCCCTGGGACACCAAGGGGTCCTGGCTCCCCCCACACCGAGCAGGTGGCAGGGGCTTTGCTCCTGTGGAAAGGGCAAGCGAGGGCTCGAAGGCAGGTCAAACCCAGATGCTGCTCACAGCTACAGGAAGGTTTGGCTGCAGCAGCTCAAGCCACCCCAGTTGAGCAGTGAGCTGCACCCCAAACACCCCTACACCCCAGCCAGACCTTGTCACCAATCCAGCTCATCCCAGTGGCATTCCAGCAAAGCACTGGGACAGCCCCCAGGGGAGGGGGGCCGTGTGCCCACAGCAGGGACCCCTCATTTGCTCAGGACAGCTGTCCCAGCTCCCCACATAGCCAGGGCTCGGTGACCTCCCGAGCAGGGAGAAGCACAGCCTGATGTCAAAGCCCATCACTTCCCAAAATAACCGCGTGCAGAAGCAGCAGCAGCCCAGGGGCACAAGGAGCTGTGAGCTGGGCAAGCACACACAGCGTGCAGGAGGGAGGGTTCCACGGGACGTGGCATGTGTTCCATGGGATTGTCCTCCTCACCTGGCACTTCCCGGGCTCGGCAGCTGCTGTCACTGTCTGAGAGTGAAGTCACAGGATGGGAACTGTCAGACAGAGCAGTCGGTGCCCTGCACATACCCTGGACCATCCTCTCACGGGCACCAGCCATCCCACAGGCACAGGAGGCATCAGGGGATGTCCTGGCTTCGGCTCCGGGTCCAGGTCACCTGTGGAAACATCAGTGAAGGGAGGAAGCCCCGAGGGCTGGCAGTTCAAGCAGAGATCCAACTGATGCCTCAGGCCACCATCCAGGCAGAGGGTTGGATTTCCTTTCCCATCCTGCTTTCCAGGAGCTCAGTCCCCGTGCTGGAATGGAGCAACACTGACACCCTCTGTAGGTGCCAAAGCCCTGCAGGCCCTCAGCGCCCTCCACGGCCCTGCAAGGTCCAGGACTGGGTGCCACAAGCCTTGGAGGTCAGGAGCTGGATCGGGCACTGACTCTCAGCCTGCAGCACCCGCTGCTCAAGTGAGGACCTTTTTATTAAGGTTTCCATCTTATTTTCATTCTGCTCGTGGGACATGGGCTGTTTGTTTCCTCAGGTATCACTCTAAAAACAACCACTGGGAGTAACTGGTCCTCCTGATGCCAACACGAAATCCTTGCTTTTATTCAGCCTACGAAAGTGCCCCTCACATGGCAGCAGTGATTACCCACCCGTTCCTCCCCTTCCACAAACACTGACCGGACGAGCACGTGTGCTGACACTTGGTGGAAGAGAGTTCTGGAAACGGTTATTTTTAACATAGTATTTAAAACTATAGTTGATGAATAGCTCAGTCAAGAAACACAACTGCATAAAAATCGCAGAGACTCGTCAGCGTGGCACCCGTACTGTGCCAGGGGCTCCCCCCGCCACTAGTCCTTTACTGGAGACACCTTTTGCAAAGTGCCTTTTTTTTTTTTTTCCTATTTTTGCGCTCTGAAATGTGTGAACAGTTAAAAACGGCCGAGAATAATCCTAAAGACCTCAAAACCATTAGTGCTTAGGAGTGTTCACACCCTTAAGTTCGTGTGAATACCATGATAGAAAGGAAAACAAAGCTGTACCAAGAGGCTTGTTGGATCCTGATAACATTGTTCCTGAATTGTCCCTTTTCACTGTAAAAAAACACCAGAAAAAAAATCCAAAGCAGCAGCAAAGGAAAATCTTGATTCTGTGGAATCCGATAATGGGTTATGCTTAACAGCATTAAACAGTGGGATTTGGGGATTATCATCACGGTGGTTAGAAACCTGCCTTGGCTGTAGCTGTCTGTGAACAAAGCAAGCGCTGCTCCTGCTCCAGCTGGTGCCCCGAGGGGCCCCAGGACCGAGTGCCCTTCCTGCCATCGTCACCAGCAAGGGCGATTTCTCGTCTGTAGTTTGACCCGGAGAGGCAGATCCTGCTGGCATTGCTGCCCAGGGCTGGGCTTGGGCAGGTCTCCAGCAGGAACAGGACCGAGCCCAACCTGTACCAGGATGACTGATCACCCTGTGACAGGATGAACCTGTCCACAATGAGACCTGAAACCCCCAAATCCATTAAGTTTTGGAATGAGAATAAAGGATTTTTGATATTACAGTTAAAATAAGGACTTTGGGGTTCCAGGTTCACTTTGTTCCAAACCCACTGGCCCTCTGAGCACCCCAGCATTACTGACCCCATGGACATGAGTGCAGGCAGCTTTCCCAGATGGACACCTGGCAGGAACCAGGACAAGGTGCTGTGACCATCTTCCTGGCCCCTTTGCTCCCAGGAGAACTCATTGCCATCACCAGATGTCATGTCCCTGCTGGCACTGACACCCACCCCTCAAACAGCTAAAAAACACCTTCTCATCCAAACACAGCACTAAAAAAACAACTCAGGTGACCTTTCTGGATGCTTATTTATGCTAAAAACCTAAATCCTGAGCTGACTACAGATGGACAGTTCCCTAAAATAATATTTACTGATCTAAGAAAACCACTTTCAGCGTGAAATTGCCTCATATTAGTCCTTATCAACACCTCAGCACCCCTTCACATGATGGACCTTCAGGCACGTCCTGACACTCTCTGCTCCAGCCATCAGCACTAAAACCTCCTCAGTGACATTTTTATCTTTCCATCTGGGTGCATCCCACATGAAGGGACATGGGCACAGCCATCAGCCTGTCTAAAACCCCCAGAGAGCCCAACTGCACTCCTGACTTCACCGAGGTGCCTTTACCATGGAATCACAGAATCACAGGCGGGGAAGAATTTTGTTCCAATATGTAACCTAAATTTTCCCTGTTTCAGTTTGAACCTGTTATTCCTTGTGCTAGCCTACAGTTCCTGAGGGTGGATGACTGATCCCAGGAGTACAAATAGCTAGGTTTTGTTCCTTTGGGTGGGTACAAGTAGTGTTTAGTGGCACATGGCCATTCAAAATGCACAGCCTGATTCAAGCAGTAAAAGCAGCTCTTGCCAAACCCAAGTGCCAATCCTTCATCTGAAGATACAAAAATACAATCATGAGTCCAAGCAGAAAAACACTTCCTTGTCAGGGCTAGAGTTATCTTTTCTTGTCATTAAGCCATGAATGGAAGAAGCAATAAACATAACAGTGCACCAAAATGATGGTTGTTCTAATGAGCAAAAATAATGCTGGCAGAACAGGTTCACGTAGCAGAAACCTCCCTAAAAATACAGAACTGCAAACAACAGTCCAGTGGGTACAAAATGAACGTGTGCTCTGGCATTTGCAGCTGGAATACCAGGATGTTGCCACGCTCTGGTCCCACAGTGGGGTCAGGTCAGCAGGGCCCACAGTGGGGTCAGGTCAGCAGGTCCCACAGTGGGGTCAGGTCAGCAGGGCCCACAGTGGGGTCAGGTCAGCAGGGCCCACAGTGGGGTCAGGTCAGCAGGGCCCACAGCTGCACCCGAAACAGGGTCAGGCACTGGTGTGAAAGAGGGGTTCAGCAGGAGACACCCCTGGAAACACCCCCAAAGCACAGTGATAAGCTGCCCTGATGTGCAAGGAGCAGGGAAGGTCCCCAGGAGCACCATGAGTGGCACCTGACAGGGCAGATAACGCTCCAGATAACGGGACCTCTGGCAGTGCCTCTGCAGCCCTGAGGGAGCCTGTCCAGGAAGGCAGGAGCACAGCGGGATGCTCTGCCCTGAACAATCCTGTGACTCCATGCACAGCCACATGTGCTTTTCCCAAAGGATAAATTCTTGCATCTTGGGGTCTCCCTGATCAGCTTGCATTCTCCATCTCTGGTCAAAGTCACAGCTGTCATTGCCCTGAGTCAATGCCAGGGCTGGACACCAGCTTTGGAAGCTGTGCTGATTCCCAGGATTTCAGGTCTGTGAAACATATTTCCTTACAGCCTGCTGGGGGAGAGAGGGGGTAAATGGGACATTTACAAACACAGTGTCTCCAGAATATTGGAACTCCAAAAGGACCAACCTCTCCTCTGCTGCAACAGCAGCTCAGAGCCAGCGCTCCCTCTCCTGTGCCCACACACACCCCCCTGTGCAAGGGATAACACCCTGGAATCACTGCAGCTCAGGGAATCACCTGCTCCTCTCTTGCTGTAAGGGGAAAAGAGACACAGTGCTTTCCACAGAGCCCTTCTCCTCCCTCCATCCCCTCCTGCTGAGCCCAAAGCTCCTGGTCGGCTGCTTCCCACAGCCCAGGCAGGCAGAACTCGGGATGCTCCATTGACTCTTCTTGGGAAAAAACACCCGTGCCAGGCCTGAGGAAGCCCCGGCAAAGTTTGGCTGTTTCCTTTAGGAGGCAAGTCCAGCAGACAGAACTTTCCTCAGGACAAACGTGAGCCGGGCAGAGGAGGAGGCTGCTCTCGGTACTGGAGGAGGAAGAGGAGGATGCTCTGTCTCGGGCAGCCCTCACTAGATGGTGCTGTGAGACTGCAGGAGACCATCGACAGCATCTCCCTCGGCTGCCTTCGCCCCGGGGTTTCTCCTAATACACTAAATATCCTTTTTTTTCACCCTCGTAGCTCTTCTAAGGGATGTGTTTCCTACAGCGCAATCTCGATGCCATGAAACTAAAAAGGAAAAAAAGTATCTAAGATCATAAATCTGCCCCGTGCTCCAAAGACTGATTTTGAAACATTCCTTCCCAAAGTTTGCTGTGCTCATCCTTAACCCTATCCCAGCTGTTTCTCCCCAGAACACTCCTCTGCAGGGCACCAGGGAACACCCGAGTGTGGATCAGGGATGTGGCGACAGGGGAGGGAAACCCTCCTGACCTCTGGAGTCAGTTGGCACCTTGAGTCCTCATGTGTGTTCTGAAACACATGGTGAAGTGTTTGAAAATTTGGCTTCTTTAGGAACAAAAAATCCCTCTAGATCCCAGAAAAAAACCCATGAGTCAAATATTTATGCTTTTCACTTTGTGTAATTTGCTGTGGAAAGTACAAAATCCTGTACTTTCCAATGGAAAAATAATGTCCAAATCAAAGTTTGAACTATTTTGATAGCATCCAAATCCCCTATGTCCAGTTCCTACAGTCTCCCATACTCCATTGATCCCAATCAAAATTCTAAATAAGTAATTCCAGTTTGATAAAATATTTAAGGCTGGCATATCTATTGCAACATATTTTTTAGTCAAAGCTCCCAGGAGCAGATCAGTTCTCCAGGCACCCTTATGAAACATTCCTTTCACCTGCTTTGAATATTCTGTATAAAAGCTTTTTTAAAATAAAGGCAATTTCATAGAGTTCTACACAGGAGAAAGTTTAAACTGCCAGATCTTACTCTGCACATGTGCAAAGACATTTCCCAGGGCCCTTGCTCCCACCACCACTGCCTTTAAACCATGCAAAATCAAGTCAGTTCTTACAGCTGTGGTTCCTCCTCCTCTGTTTTCTCCTACCAAGTAGAAAATGCCCGATCATTACTTTTAGGAGGGATATAGCACTGGGGTTGGCAGATATGTCAGAGTTCATTAGTGATGTTCTAGAGGAGCCAGAGCTGTGTCTGTGCAACAGCCACAAGGAAAGTGGAATTGCTCCAGGCTCTGGGCACTGGTGGTGCCACAGCCCAGCTCCCAAAGGTGCAAACCACCATCCCTTCTGTCTCCTCTGGTCTGATCTGAGGGCTCAGAGCTCTGCAAGCCACGCCAGCAGTGCAGATTGACACAAAAAGTGGCATTTGGCCCCAAGCCTCTCCAATATTTGCTTTTACTATAAAAGGAGCCTTGGCCTGTTGATGAACACGGGTTTGCTGATTTGGTTCCACAGTGACTGGGAAAGCTGAGGGTTGTGTTGTCAAGTGCCCTGTTCTGCTTTTGACAGTTCCAATTCTTTTTAACCTCACCTCAGGCTGCACGAGCTGTTCCATCTCCAGACCTGAGCAGTGCTATTTTAAGCACTAAGCACAGTCTCAGTGCCAGGTACCACTCATCTCAGAGCAGCTCCATCCCACCAACACCTGGGAAAGCCTGGCAGTAACCCCAAGTCTTTGGTCTTCTGTATATCCAAAAATACTCTTGCTAAAGGCACAAAGCCATATTATGTCTACCCAGGCTTGGAGAGGAAATGAGTGGTGAGTCCTATGGAGTTTTGGATGCTCCATCCCTGGAGGTGCTCAGGGTTGGATGGGGTTTTGAGCATCTTGTTCTAATAGGTGTCCCTGTCATTTGAAACTGGATGATCCCTAATGGCCCTTCCAACCCAAGCCATTCCATGATTCCTGTTTCCATTCTTATGCTCCAAACATGCCATCAACACCAGTGGCCTAGGTGGGCACCTTTCCCCTCCCCTCCTCTCCTGGATTTCCTAGGGTAGACCCTTTTCCATCCTAGGTTTGTGGAGGCAGAACCCTGGAGAGCAAAGAAGCACCGACTGCAGCAGCTCCCAGCTCTGCTTTCAGCAGGTGTTGGGTTTGGAGCCTCAGAGTGTCACTGTCATTATTTTCATTTTACAGCCATTTTACCAAGACAACAAACAGTAAAAGATACAACTTCCACAGCAATAGCAGTAAAAGGAGGGCTGAGGATTTAACCTAAAGCAGCACAGACCAATCCAGGAGTTCTGCCTTGGCTCCAGCTGCTTTATGAACTGGAGACTGGAGCCAAACTGCAAAATGTGTAAGGTTGATGCCCAAAGCAGAGACCTGAAGCTGCCCAGAACTCAGGGTTGTTTGAGTCCATCTCCAACAGCAGTGAGTAACAAATAGCCTTGTCTTAGTCAAAGAGAGGGGAGGGCAGGGGGAAAGCACACCGAGTGAGAACCCTGGGAGTGAAGGAGACTGACCCTCAGCAGACACACAGCCCAGAGCCCCCTTCCAGCTGCCCATGATCTGCAGCAAACCTGGAACTCCCAACAGATGTGCAAACAAAGCCATCCCTTCTCCCTGCATCCATCCTCAAAGCATTCACACAGAATCATTGGGGAAAATCGAGCGGAAAATGTCAGTCTGGGGGTTTTGATTGCTCTGGTTGGGTGGGGGAAGGGCACTGGTGGCCAAGAACAGGGCAAAGCAGGCATGAGCACACGAAATGTTCACATGTGTATTTATATTTGCCTGGGAAAAAATACGTTGGAAAATGCTGCCCTTCTGCTTATAACCACTGTGTCCTGAGGATGAATAATTTTGGCTTTTTCCAGGAAGGGGCTCCAAATCAACAATCACAGCAAGGCTTCAGGCTACTCCTCATCCCAGCCCTCTGCAGACGGCCAGAGGCACAGGTGAGCCCAGGCACAGGACCCAGAGGTTCCAGGCTCTTCCCCAGCTCTCTCGCCGCACTCCCGAGGCTCCAGCACTCTTTGCTTGTTCTCAGGGATGTGCAGATTCCCCTCTCCATATCTAATGAGAGGGGTTTAAATGATGGAATATGTCAGCCTTCAAAGTGATAAAGCTTTCTTGCCAAATTCTTTTTCTTATTATTAAAGAAAGGCAAAGAATAACATTTGTTCAATCGCATGGCCCTTGCAGTGTCTATTTTCTTGGACTCTGGCACTGCTCACCCTGAAAGCTGAGCATGTTCTTTATGAAATACCAGCAAGCCTTAGGACATGACTTTAGAGAGCACCAGAAATAGTGCATGGAAGGAGAAAAGCGGCATTGCTTTCTTCCACATATGGAGTCCAGTTCCAATGAGGGATTTACACACACAAACACAATCCCTTTTGATTCTGACATAGCTGGGATCTTGTTGACCCTCTTCTATTTTTTCCTCCCATCTATTATATCATTATCAATTCATTTTCTTGTTCTATTTTTGGCCACCTTTTGCCTTGACTTCAGTGTGGCTCAGCCACAGCTCCTCCATCAGCCCCCACAGCTGCTCCTTCCTCTCCTGGTGCGGACAGGGCCATCAGGGCACTGCTGACAGCCCAGATCCCCAGCCCTAGAACAAGGTAGGCACATCTCCACGTCCCTGCAGCTCAGCCACATCCATCTCCTCTTGGACATCCCCACAAAGCAACTCCTCTGCCATGGGACACATGCTCCTGTCCTGCTTACACTCCCTGAGCACTGCAGTGAAGCACTTACACCTCCCTGTGCCTTCCCTTCTGCCTTCTCCTTGCCTCCTCCGGCACCTCAAAGGAGGTTGACCCTCTCAGGGCTCAGGCAGTGGCATTTCCCCCCTGCCCATCCCCAGTGGGCCGTGTCACTGTGCTGAGCTGCTGCCCCACCTCCACCTGTACAGTGTTCCAAAACCTATGTGCACCCCAGGATGTCCTCCAGAGCTGAAATCAGCCTTCAAAGCCCCTCTGCAATGCCCAGAAAGCTGCACAGGTCCAGGTCTGGATTCAATAGCTCATAAACCTTCTGCCATCGACATGTCCCCCCAGCTCAGGGGATGAAGGCTCACCTTCCTCACCAGCGTTCAGAGGGCTGTGTCACTGCCAGCAGCTCATCAGTGCTGGAGGCAGTGCCAGAGATCTTTCAGGAATGACATTTGTGCACCAAAACTGTCTGGGCACATCTGAGCAGCTGCCTCACTGTGACTGGAGCAGGGGCCCCTGTCACAGCCACTCCTGATTTATATGGCAAAGTCAGGGGAAGTTATGAATATTAATTCCTTTAGTTCTGTCATAAATAGCCACAGTCAGCAACACTCATAAAAATACAAATAGCCCAGTGTTAACTCCTGGAAAGCTCCATCCTAGACCTGGAACATGCTCACAGGTTCTAGAATGGCTGAGCCCCACGGGGGTCACTGAGTGGCTTTACCCACGGCAGAAGGACCAGCACCTCACAGGGTCTGGCTCTTACATACTGAAGGGTAAATTTCCATTGGTTTTCCATCCTTCAACACCTTCTCTTGCAGGTAAAATGTTTCTCTGAGCAGAGCAGAGCTCGCTGTACAGAGCAGCTCTATCCATCCTGGAGACCCCAGGAAGCTCTGAGCCAAAATTACAACTTAGATATAAGATATGGAAGAAGAAGATGTGTCAGGCCTGGGCAAAGACACCCATGACCTGACCCCAGTGAGGCACCAGCTGTGAGGAGAGGGCTCCCAGGAGAGCTGTGCCCAGCCAGGCATCTCTCCTGAAACCACTGGGACAAGGGAGAAGCACAGTGGGACAGGGATTGTCACTGCACCCGGACGAGCTGCAGATCCCTCCGACTAACACACACTGCTAGGGGTGTTTATTGTATGGGTGGGGACTGTCTGAGCTGAAATACCAAAAACTGTCTGTAAGATAAAGGCGATGGAACAAAATAAAGTGTATTTATTCTATTTCTCCCTTTTATCCTGAGCAGAGCAATCAATAATTTTATGCACTAAATAAATGTTTGCCTTAAATGGAATTTTCCTCCTCCATTTAATAATCCAATATGCACCTTCCATTTCTCAGTTGTTCTTAGACACTGTTGAAATCACCTGGTTCCTACAACATGTTACAAATGGTTTTGTGTGCCCTGTTTGCAAAACAATACAAATTAGGTACTGGGTACTGGCTATGTTCCAGTGGTCATGCAAGCATCCACGTTCCTCCAGAATTACAGTGCTTCCTCCACAGAATGGATTTATATCCACATCCAAGCTAAATAAATCATGTACCACAGCCCCTAAACCAGCTCACTTATCACACCCAGTGTGAATAATGAAATGTCATAATATTTGCCCAAGACACGTGGTTTGTTTTGCTTTCAATAAATAAGGTCCAGAAGGGGAAGAAAATAAAAATGGAAGCAATGCTTCCTCTTGGTGTTATTTGGTGTCTGGGAGTGGGAACAGCCTCTGGGCTGGTGAGGCCATGTTTAGGTTGACAGGAGAAATGGGAAATTAAGGGGAAACCACCTGCAATGCCTTCGTTTATCAAGGGCAAAGAACTAGAAGATATCTGGTGAGAAACTCCAGCAATAACCACCGATTTTTCATCTCCTCTCTGAACCCACCTTCCTCAGCTGCCATTGAGACCTAAAAATCAAACTCTCATGAAGGTCTGAAAACTGTCTCCTGGCAGGACAAGGTCTGTGCTGGGTGTCACCTCCCCAGAGCAGCGGGAAGTGCTCAGGTTGAACGCCTGTCCCAGGGGCTGCAGCTGGGTCAGATCCCTGCAGAGCCACAGACCACCGAGAGACCCCTGGGACGCCCTCCTGGGGTGTCTGTACTGAGGAAAAACCGTGTGTGTCACCCTGCTGAAGCCCCGGGGGACAGCAAAGGGACTTGGGACAGAGCACATCAAACAGAAATCTGCTCCTGACAGTCACATCTTCCAAGGAATAGAAAGCCTTTCATGTTCAACAAAGACTTTCAGGGCTGAGAAACCACTCTGAGTTACAGAGCCAGGCCAAGGGGTTTATATTCTTTATCAGAGCAGACAGCTTTTCCAGCTGCACATCACCCTATCCACTGCTACACATGAACCTTTCCTCTGATGGAGAGTGAGACAGGAGCTCCTTTCATGTTACTATATTTGCCAGGCTCTCCAGCCCTGGTTTCCAGCAGCTGTCAGCATGCTAAGCTGGGATATTAGGTGCTCACAAGCCTATCAGCTTTTGTTTCTGGCTAAAAGTAACCCCATGGCCACATCAAGGCTAGCAGTACCTGCAGGGACCCCCAGAGCACAGCCCACCCACCAGTGCCACAGGAACACAGCCTGGCCATCAGCCTTAGTTCCAAAATTGCTATTTTGGGGAGGGAAGATGGTCAGCAGCCACACTGGAGCCCGAGTCCAGCCCACTATTCAGCTTTTAGGTAGGCACAGCCATACAAAGGAGAACCACAATAGGTCAGAATAAGAGCAGGACAGAGAAGAGCAGCTGAAACCCTCCACATGCACAGCTCCCAGTGCCAGAAATAGGATCTATGTTCTGTGCTGGGTTATTATGAGACTCATACCACTCCAGGGCTTGAAAGGATTTTATCTGCAGGCATGAGGAGCCTCCTGGCTGTGCCCCAGCCCAGCACTGTCAATCGACACCAGCCAAACCCCTCTGCACATCTCGGCCACAGCAGCACCCACAGAGCAGCATCTCCCCTTGTTCCTGAGCACCCACAGACATCACTCTGCACTTTGGCTCCACTGCCTCACCCTCCTCACCTAGGGCTGGGGCCACACAAAGCCCAGCTTGATCTCACAGAGGGACTGGCCACTGCCACAGGAGAATTTAGTCCTGACCAAGAGTTTTGGAGCTGGGCTGAGCCCATCTGAGCTGCACCCAGGCCAGGACAGCACTTTTAGAGTGCTCATCACAGAGCACACATAGACACTTCTTACCTTAAACCTGTATCACAAAGCCCCTATTGGGGGTCATTTTCTTGTCAGTGAGGCAAATTTAACCATCTGGTTTCCCCCTGCATACCCTGTAGCTGGGTAAGAACACTTCCCTGAGCCGTGACTGGGATCCTGCACTGGCTGTACCTGGCTCCTCATCCTGCACCTTGGAGCCATGTCCCTCCATGCTGGAAGGGAAAGCATTGTTCTACTGACTGCTTTTGCATTCTAGAAAAAGCTAATAACACCAGGATAAAGGCCATCCAAAGGCAGGTTGGGAGCCCCGTTGTAACCAGCAGCACAAGTAGTTAACTCCGATTATCTCAACTACCCTGTTGGTTGTGTCATAAGCAATAAATCAAGACAAGACTTGCTTGATAAGGCAAAGCAAGTGAGGCTATTTTAAAATGAAAATCCAAAGGAATTTAGAGTGCTGGTGTGAGGCAGAAGAGCTGAGATTAGGAGGTGACATAAACACAAGCTGAAAGGGGCCACTCCAGAACTGTCCTCCCGCACCTTCAGCAGAGGAGGAACAACATCCCATGAGTTACCCAAAGCTGTTTTTTCTTGGAACAGGCTTGGCACCATCCAGGGCAGCACTGCAAAGTGCCTGGTTCAGCTGGGGCAGGGGAGACTCCACTGCTGGAGACCTCCAGCCCCGTTCAGCCTCAGCTCCATCAGCCAGAAGGGCAGCTGCTCCTCCAGCACCCAGCACAGATTTATCCCCTCCTAATCTGATAGAGGACAGCAATTTCTTCTACGTTTTAAACCCAGCTTTGCCCACAGCCATAAGAACATACTTGAGAGGGAATTAGCAGCAGCCACTCATGGTCTCAATTAGTGCCTGACGAGCTGTGAAACAGAAGATGCAGTTGTAGATGGTTTCTGTGACACCCAGAGCACTTGCATCATTAAAAACACAGCTTTGAAAGCAGAAACTCCTCAGTAACTGTGTCTTAATGGGCTCCATCTCTCCTCCACCCACCTGCTGTGTCCCTGCTGGAGGGCAGCCCTGTCCCCCGGGGCCAACACCCCAGACCCAAGGGGCTCTGATGGCAGCTGGTACACAGCCAGCATCCCTGTGGCTCAGGAGACAGATGTCCAGAGCAAAGAGCAGCTCATAACTCACATTTAATACAAAAAGAATTGTTGATCTTAGACCATGGGATGAAATGCCTGTGTGAGGCCTCTCACATCTGGTGTCACAGCTGAGCTCTCACACCCTGTTCTGCCTTGTGGGGCTCCTGACAGAGGGCAGGATTTCCACCAGGACAGCCCAGGCTCTGCTCTGTGACCCCACACCTGCCCCCTCCAGCTCATGGCTGCAGAGGAGGCAGCACCCACCTGCTCCCAGCCCAGCAGAGCAGAGTGCCCACAGAATCCCACCAGGAGAAAGTCTCCAGCTCCTCTCCCAGCACTCACAACAGAGACCAGGATGCAGAGAGGTTGGGTGGTTGTGTATCACAGGAGCATGAATCTGATATTCATAGACTTTCTCTCTCTTTTAAAGGGCAAGACTCTTTGAATAGAAACAAACTAAGACAACATCTTGAAAGATAAATGAATGTTCTGCACTTCCTCACTGAAATTTAATTTTAATTGATATTAAACATGACAGAGCTTCTACTCAAATTTGTGTTTGCCAGCCACGACTTCCACTGCCATCACATCCCTGCCCTCAGTGTCCTCTGTGCTCCTTAGTCCTTCAGGACTGAAGGACCAGCCTAAACCCAAGAGCCCCCAGGACCCTTGCAGGAGGCAGAACATCAACCCCCAGACCCAGGGCAATGGTGGGGGGGACAATGGTAACTCCTTGTTTCTGCAGAGGGAAAATCATCACCAGCTCCCCTAAAAAATGTTCTCAAAATGAAAGATTTGGATCTGGGCACAGGTTCCAGCAGGTGTTCATGGATGCCAGCTCATGGATGTGTGGAGGAGCACTGAAGGGAGCAGCACCTGCTCCAAGCACTGGGGCAAAGCAAGCATTTCATGGGATCATGGAATGTCTGGGTTGGGAGGGACCTTAAAGCTCATCTCATTCCACCCCCTGCCATGGGCAGGGACACCTTCCACCAGCCCAGGTTGCTCCAAGCCCTGTCCAACCTGGCCTTGGACACTTCCAGGGATGGGGCAGCCACAGCTTCTCTGGGCAACCTGTGCCAGTGCTTTACCACTTCCAGTGAAAAAAAGCTTCCATAGCATCTGTTGTGGAAAAGATCTGTCCAGCAGAGCACATGGAGGGACCGGAGCAGCCCTGAGCAGGTGTCTCCTGCTCTCCCTCTGCCGAGCCCTGCTCCTGCCTCTGCCCTGTATGTGACTCTCCACTTCTACACAGTGTCCCATTCACAGCCTTAACATGCTCGGAAATACATTTATTTATAGCATCTACAGTGCAACAGGATATTCTCCTCCCTCTCCTTGCTACTCGAGACATTTACTACCTGCAGTTGCCCACTGTGTGGGTGCACATTCTCCTCCTCCCATGCCCGGGACACCAGAGCCCTGTGCCCGGGGGCACAGCACAGCCCAGCCTAAAGACAGCCAGTGACTCATGCCATCAGAAATCCCCCACGGAGCCAGGGGCAGGGGGAGCACCCACTGCCCCCCAACACTGCACTGCTGTTCCCTGCACGGCCCCGGGGCTGGGGGCAGCCAGCAGAGCCCCCCCAGCCACCAAACCCCTCCTTCCTGGGCAAAGCCTTCCAGGTGGGACAGGCTAGGAAAACCAGTGGGGCCTCGTGTCACACTCCCCCCTGCCCAGACAGCCCTGCAGAGCAGCTGTGCCTCCTAAATTCAGCCCTGGTTCCTGGCCAAGCTGCCTTGCCCTGCCCGCAGATCCACACGCACTGAGCTCTGCTCACACCAGAACACATTCCTGGGCTCCCAGACTGCGGAAAACAGATGAATTTGCAAAAACATCCTTCACAATCTGTCCTGAAATGCTGAGCCATTGAGCAGTTGGGGCCACAGAGCTCTGACAGAAGACGCTGCCATGAGGGAACAGGTCTGGCCTTAGAGCTGCTGCCCAAAGCTTTGGAGCGTGGAGAGGATTTATCTCCACCACCAGCCCATCCTGGGTTTGGGCTCTTCCAGCTGCTGTGTCGAAGAAGAGGGAGATGCAGGGATACGGAACCAGTGCTGCCAAAGGGGTTTCCAGTATCCTTTTGCCCAGGACAGGGGCACTTGTCTCCAGAAACCACCTGCTCAGATTTACACCCACAGCCCCATGCTCACATCCCTTTCCAGAGTTTGTCCCCGCTCCATAGGTGCCCCCTGTGCCTTTGGAGGATCCTGTGAGTTCATGTTGTTACTTGCCCACCACAGTTCTGTCCTTTCCCTCCCCACAGGAGTCAGGGAGGTCCCTGACAAGCTGCATTCACCTCAGTTTCAGTTACAGATGTACCACACCCCAGAGCATCACCACATCAGCTTCCACTAGAGCTGAAACGCCAAGAAAAACAGTTTCCAGACCAAGGCACCAACATGATACCAGAAAAAAGTACTGAAAAAATTGAGTTAGAGAAGCCTGGCAGCCTTGGACCTGTGGTCACACTCAGCCAGGCCCTTGCCATCACAAATTCTAGAGGAAAAATAAGCACATCTGGACTTCTCTGAACACAGCGTTGGACTTCTCAGCCCAGTGAAAGATCCCAATCCCATTTTTGCACTGTATTATATCAGCTCAAAGGTCTGGAACAGCCCCATCACAGTGGTGAAGGCTGAAAGGTCCAGGCACGCAGCCACATGGGTTTGATAAGGACAGCACTGCCCAGGCACTGATGTTTTTGGAAGGCAGCAGAGTCGTTTTCCTTAAAATACCTCCCCCCCAGTGCCAGCCGAGCACAAGGGCTCTGAAGCAGCTGTTTCCACACTCAGCAGCTTTGGGCACCTCTGGGCTCCTTGAGGAGTCATCCATCCCCCCCTCTCTACCTGTCCTTAAGGAGCTAAACATCCTTCCCTCTGTACCTCTCCTCTACCCCATTTTGTGGGTTTTTTTCATGAAACCATTACTTTTAAACAAATCTTCAGTTCATGAAAGCAAAGAGCACACAGAAGATATTGAGGATTATTAGTAAAATACAACCCAAGTTAAATATATCTATCTTCATTAGCATGCTAATTGTCACTGTGGGCAGTGTCCATGGAGGAGATATCCCGACCACTATGGATCTGTGGGTTGATGTCTTGTATTCACTCAAGTTTCTTTGGATGAAAAAGCTGGAAACAGAGGCATCCAAGATGACACCACAAGCCTTCTCCTGGGCTCCAGAGGGACCACGAGTCTCACTGGCCATTCCAGGACAATGTGGCTTCTCTGGGCGATATTCATAGACAAGATTCCTGTCTCCCCAAGCTGCTTCATTTACAGGTTTCTAAACAATTTTCCTCAAACAACACTTTCTCTCAGACTTTTGAGGACTTTTGCCCCAGTTTGGTCATCTTTACTCCTGTACAAGGAGAAAATCCCACTGGCACAGCTGGGCAGGGGGTCTGCACAGCCACCCCCAGTGCCACCCCTGCCACAGCTCCGAGGCCACCAGCCGCCCCCACACGTGCCATTCCCCTGAGGTGGCAGCGGGGCTGTCCCCAGCCGAGCCCCTTTAAGGGACACTTCAGGGCGGCCGCAGGAGCCACAGCATTAATTTTAGCCTGGAGCAGGGCCAGGGGTGCCGGGCAGCTGCTGCGGGCGGCGGGGGGGCCGTGGCTCCCACCCTGCCCTCCCCAGGTCCTCCCCCGGTCCCTGCGGAGCCTCCGGAGCACAGCGGGACGGCCATGGCAGAGGAGCGGACCGAGCTGGAGGAGCGGATCATCATCAAGGACCAGCACACCAAGGAGATCGACCTGGTCAACAGGGACCCCAAGCACATCAACGAGGACGTCGTGAAGGTAGGGCTGTCCCACCCGGGGCTGTAGAGCATCGCTGGAACCAGGATTTGGGTTTCTGATATTGGTCTGTGTGTGGCTCGACCTCAGACAGGGCTGTCAGTCCCTGTCCACGTGCCCGAGAGGTGCCATCCTTGGGGCTGTGAGGAGGCACCGGCCCCACTGCCTGGGCACCCAGATGCCAGGTGGGTGGCACGTGGGCTCCAATTAATGTCATATTTCCCTTTCCTTGAATGGGCTCTCCAGTCTCATGGAGATGCCCTCCTTTGTACGAGTAAGTAGAGAGACAAAAATAACACAGAACTTAAATATCAAGGATTTAAGGGGAACCGTGGAAAAAGGCTGCTGGCCTTCAAGACACAACAGTCTCAGTACCAGTGTTTGATGCATATTGTCTTGTTTGTGGAAAGTTGTTCCCCCTCAGGGAAGCTCAGGGGTGCAGCAGCCCCCCAGATCCTTCCCTCTGTTGCTGACCAAGAGGAACTCCCATTCCAACTCCTGATCTTCATCTAAGCTGTTAGAATTGTGTCACAGATAATTCCAGCCCAAAGGAGAACAGGAGGAGGTAGAAGGGTTTTGTTAAAACTGTGTTTGGGAGACTGAAGGGGATGTCACACCAGCAGGGACAGTGTGCACCGAGCTGCCCACACAGGCTTTGACCTTGACTGCACTGATGCAACACAAACCTGTATTTGGGCACTAGAACACCATTTCAGCTACAACGATGGTGTGCTCAAATTAAATTCCTCTGGATGAGCTGTGGCAGTGACAGCCATCAACAGGCTCCCTCCTGGCACCACGAGACGTGCCCACGGCAGCTGCCCGACACCCAGGGAGCCCAAGCACATTCCCAGCAGACTGTCCCACATCTGTGCTGCTCCGTGCCACTGCCTCCCACAGCCTTGGCCTGGGACATGGAAAGGTGCCAGGCAAAGGGAGCACCACCCTGCTGTGACCACGACAGCCCTCAGCCCGCTCAGCCCAGGGCCAGGCAGGGTTTTGGGACACACCCCTGCACCCCAGCGTGGGACACCTCTGGCTACTACTGGGGAGCAACACCAGCGCCTTCCTGGCCATCCATAGTCCTCCCATCTCTCCCAGCCTCTTTCCCCCACCCCAGCCCTGCCTTTTCCCACTCAAGGATCTCCAAAGTCAGAAAATCCCTTTCAAGCTCACACACTCACATGGCCACACTGCTACTCCATCAGCACTGGAAGTTTTCAGAGCTCAGGCTCCCCAGCATTCCTCCACCTTAAAATAGCCCAGCCAGTATGGCTGGGGAGGGAGGGCAGAGCCAGCCCCAGGACAGGAGCACAGCTCAGCCCACTGCTGCTCCACAGCATCCCAAAGGACAGCCAGGGCCTCCTGACTCTCCTGCAGGCAGAGGCACACTCCAAACACCCAGGGCAGCATGGCACACCCAGAGCACAGCGGGCAGGGAGGCAGCCAGCAGGAGAGCAGGCAAGTACAGTGCTCCACAGCATGAAGGGCTCACCTGGTCATGGATAAACATCTTGAGCATCATGGGGCACCAAGCAGAATTTGGGACCATATTACCATGGTGGCACCAACCACAGAGGCTTTGCAGAGCTTCACAAGCCTCCTCCAAGCACAGCAACAGAGCAAACCATGGCTGGACTCGGTGACCTTAAGGGAGCTTTTCCACCCTAAATGATTCCACAATTATGTAAAGGAGTGGTACCTTATATGTGCTGGTCCCTGAGAACTCCAGGCAGCACCCAGGATCCAGACTCAGTCTGAGCCTCAGCCTCCACTGCTCCTCCAGATCCACTGCCAGTGCAATGCCAGCAGAAAGAGCACTGACACAGAGCCTCTGCTCTCATATCCCACTGCTCCCTGTGCTAATTGATCCCTAATGAGCTCATCAGGCAGCTGGGCAGTGACCTGGGCTAGTCTCCAGCACACCTGGGCTTTCTGGGGCTGCTGACAGCACTCCAGGACCAGCTGTTTGGGCTGCTGATTCCTCATCCACCTCAATGCTTCTCCCAACTCCAGGAAATTAAAGGTGATGCAGAGTGATTTTGTGATCGAAGTGCTTCCAAAACCAGAATGGATATTGTAATCTAACATGAATACACGGGCACATTCAGCTGCCCAAGGGAAGGCCAGGATGGTTTTCAAGACAAATAGCTCAGCTTATGTATTCCCTAGAAGTGACTTACCACCCCAGGGGAATCTCTGCGTGAAGTTCAGAGGATTTGGGGACTGTTTGTCATTCAAAGACACCCCCAGTACCTGCACAAACAGCACTACCCCTGTAGGGACAGGGCCAAGCCCCATCTCCTCCTCCCCAGCAGAGATGAGGATGGACAGCACTGGACACCTCATTCCTGTGGGTATAAATAAATAATCCATAAATCCAAAGGGCTGATGGATTTCTATTAGCACAAACACCTTCCTGCTGAGCAGATAGCCCATGGTCTGAATGCTAAAAAAGGGCAGGAATGGGCTCTGGCCGCCTGCACAGCCAGCACTCCCCCACATGGCTCCTGTTCCGAGGGCTCCTGCCTGGCCCCCCAACCTGGGAGCACCATTCCCAGCTCGGGGGGTGGGACAGGGACTGTCCCAGGGCTGGAATCTCATGCTGTGGGTTAAGCCCACCACTGTGCTGCCCACGGGCTGAGGCTGGGCAGTGCCAGGAGCCCTGAGCCACGTCCCACTGGGATCTCTGCAGGGACAAGGACTCTCGGCTGCACCGGGGCTCGTCCTTGCTCGGGGTTCAGGGATCCGTCCCCCCAGCACGACCCTCGCTCTCCCCACCCCCCATTTGGGATCTCCTCTCCCCCTGGGTCAGACCATCGTCCTTGCACCGGAGCCCCTGTGATCCCCCAAGCACTCCTTACCTCGCTCTGCTCTCCTCCCAGGTGGATTTTGAGGATGTGATAGCTGAGCCTGTGGGAACGTACAGCTTCGACGGCGTCTGGAAAGCCAGCTACACCACCTTCACCGTCAGCAAGTACTGGTGCTACCGGCTGCTCTCGGCCGTCCTGGGAATACCCCTGGCTGTCGTCTGGGGCTTCCTCTTTGCCCTCATCTCCTTCTGCCACATCTGGGCAGTGGTGCCCTGCATCAAGAGCTACCTGATAGAGATCCAGTGCATCAGCCGGATCTACTCCCTCTGCATCCACACCTTCTGTGATCCGCTCTTCGAGGCGCTCTCCAAGATCTGCAGCAACATCCGAGTTGCTCTCCGGAAGGAGATTTAGGTCCCGACAGCTGCTCCAGCAGCCCCTGCACGACCCTCCCTGTGCAGCCCTCCTGCCCTCGGGCACAGGGACTCAGTGCCTGGTGGGGACCTGCACACACAGACACCTGTGCACACGGGTACCCGTGCCCAAGGACCTGCACACCCATGACAAGGGAACTGTGCATCACAGCAGGGCTCCACGGCAGAGCTGGCTCTCAGGGATGCTCCCTGCAGGTGGAGGCAGGCCAAGCTGTCTCTTATTCCATCCCAAAGCCAGCAGCTTAAGAAGAAAAGCCCATCAAGGCTGAGGGAGCAACCTGGGGAGATCCCTCTGCCCTCCAGAACCCCATGGCATCACACCCCATCCCACAAGAGGGCTGGCAGCACCTTCTGGACCACAGCCCTGGGCCACAGCCTGCAGCTGCAGGATGAACAGCATCTGCTCCTGCATCCCCCAGGCTGGGACGGCGCTGCCAAACACTCACACAGGAGTTCTTATTTGCTGCAAACAATTCTGTTGTGGGAGCTTCTGCATTAAACTGTCACACCGAAGTTTTAGGGATAGAACAGAGAAACCAAACTTTTTTCATGTGTGTTTGCATTTCAGCCAAGCTCTGAGAGCCGGATCAGTCAGTGCATGACACGTGTCTGCTCTGGGAGCGTGAGCTGGGCCTGGGCATCCGCCAGCTGCAAACCCGCTCGTGACACTTTGACATTCAATTATGTACTTAATTATGGAGCATCACTAAGGGCTGTGGGCAGGATCCAGGGCAGGACAGTGAGGTGGAACACAGCCCTGTCGGCCCTCTGAGCCAGAGCTGCCAGGAGGGCAACAGGCAGTGCCAGGGCAGCAGAACACGGCTGTTGGGAACTTCACTTGAGAGAAAACAAGCTGGGCTCTGAGCAAAGCTCTGGCTCATTTCTCAGGGAGAATCTTTACTACACACTCCCTCAGTCAATGCCAGGGAAGCTCCAGCCACAGCAATGTGTGTGTCCCACACACTCAGGGCTGTCCCTCCCCTCTGTGCCCTGGGATGGAGCGACAGAGGCTGCAGGGGCAGGACCACACCAAGCTCTTGGGCTCTGCCAGCAGGAGGGGATCACACCCAGCCAGCCCTTCCCTCAGCATCCCATGGGGTCACCCCGATGTGTGGGGGGAGCAGAGCAAGGAGCCTTCACCAGGATATGGCCACTCTGGATCCAGGGAAACAGATGAGGGGAAAAAGGTCCAATTCAGAGCTATTTCCTCCCTTGTGCAGTGAACTTGTCAGTCCCTCTTCCAGAGGGACAGTGGACAGAGCCACATTTTCAATTTGAGGCCCTTGAACATTCTTTTAGCTCTGGCCTTAAGTGCTTTGCTGAACCAGGGCCCAGGAGGTCTCGTTGTTCAGAAGCTGTTCTCAATTCTATCCATGTGCTCCTTTTCCTTGGCTTCCAACAAAGAGTTGGAGCCAAAGGCTCCTCTAGTGCCATGCCAAGGACAAGAAAGAGCCAGGTTCTCTACTGGACCTCTTCCAAGGGCTTGGGATTGTGCATTGCCATTATTTCATATGTCACCCATGCTCTGGCAACACCCAGGGCTGAGATGGATGGAGTGATTAAGAAAAAAAAAAAAAAGATATGTAGGCATTTGTAGGGGGAAAAAAGTCTCAAAAACCACTTTACCTTGAGCATTTTTAAAAGCTTTTCTGTGGGAATAAAATTAATGCAAATCAATTATATTATGGGATTATACTACTTTTAATTTTTTTTTTGTTCTAGTAGTTCACAGCCGGAATCCCAAAAGCCCCAAAATGCTGATGTCCCCCATTGCAGCGCTCTCTGGGGTCCCTGCACATGGAGCACTCACTGCTCACCTGTCAGCACCTCTGCTTCACTTTCAACCCTCCTGAAAAGCTCTTTGGCAGTGCAGGCAGCATCCCTTCCCTCCGACACACCCGGAGCTGCTCCCCCTGTCCCGCCCTCAGCACCGCCCAGCCAGAGAGCACAGCAGCACAGGCACAGCCCTGCCTGAGCCAGAGAGCACAGCAGCACAGGCACAGCCCTGCCTGACCACAACCACCTGGGAACTGCAGCCAGGGCTGCAGGGCAATTCCCTGCCTCTCCCAAAGCTCCCTCTCTGCTCGGGGCATCCATCCCAGTAACATCTATTGCCATGTTCCCTCTAGTCCTTGGCAGAGGGAGGGTGTGCCAGGCCCCCAGATTCACAAGAAAAGGGGACCCTACTCTGTTTTGTGCAGGAGTTAGTGACTCTCAAGGAGAAAGAAGGTGAATGTAGGAGGAAAATGCTGTGTGGTGTCCTAAGGATTTGTACCAGTCAGCAAAAGTGCTGAGAGCTCACTTAAAGCTCCCACAAAAAAAAAATCGAAGGGATGTCAGGATAGGAAAGGTGCAAATGTACCTGCTGGTAACAGTGAAAAAATAAAGGACACTTTAAAATGCATTTTTCAACATGAAAACCCAAATCACATCACCCTGTGAGAGCTGCATGTCTCCCAGCTGTGTCCCTGTTCGGCACCCCAGCACAGCAGCCCCCAGTGCTCAGGCAGTGCTGCACAGGCAGTGCTGTGGGCTGAGCACACTGTTGTGTCACAGCCTTCTCTCCCATCGGGCCCTTTCCTTCCTCAGCCCCATGCTCCTGCCACACCTCCCTCCTGCTTTCCACAGACACAGTCAGAAAATCTTATTTACAATATTTGTTAACAATAAAAATCCATGCTGTGAGCATGTGTGTCACAGAGCAAAGGAACGGCACTGGAATGGTGGGAGACTCCAAGGGATCTGTGGTGACCTCAGACACAGCCCGGCCCCAGGGACTCATTGGGAGTGTCCCAGTCACAGCCCCACAGAGCCCAGCTCGAATCCCACACACCTGCATAGGGAAGCTGCTGAGCACACTCAGCCAAGCATTACTGCCCACATCCACGGCCCCAGCCATGCCCACTCCAGCCTCCTGCCCACATCCATGGCCCCAGCCATGCCCGCTCCTGCTCACATCCACGGCCCCAGCCATGCCCACTCCAGCCTCCTGCCCACATCCACGGCCCCAGCCATGCCCGCTCCTGCCCACATCCACGGCCCCAGCCATGCCCACTCCAGCCTCCTGCCCACATCCACGGCCCCAGCCATGCCCACTCCAGCCTCCTGCCCATATCCACGGCCCCAGCCATGCCCACTCCAGCCTCCGGCCCAGCTCCTGCACGGCCTCACTCGGCACACGGAGCAGAGCTGGATTCCCAGGCCACGGCACTCTGCCCTGTGAAGCTGGTCCCCACTGCCCCCAGGAGTGCCCTGCTCTGTGCCCCTGGGCAGGGGAGCAGGGCTGGCACAGTGCAGGGGTGCAGGGATGCAGGGGTGCAGGGGTGCAGGGGTGCAGGGGTGCAGGGATGCAGGGATGCAGGGGTGCAGGGGTGCAGGGGTGCAGGGGTGCAGGGGTGCAGGGGTGCAGGGGTGGAGGGATGCAGGGATGCAGGGGTGCAGGGATGCAGGGGTGCAGGGATGCAGGGATGCAGGGATGCAGGGATGCAGGGATGCAGGGGTGCAGGGATGCAGGGGTGCAGGGGTGCAGGGGTGCAGGGGTGGGGCTGCCTCTGCCCCACAGGCTGCAAGTGAAGCAAGTGTATCTGTGCTGAGAGCGCAGTGCCAGGCACTGGCATCCCACGGGATCCCTGCCACAGGTGGAGGGGGGACAGTGCTCAACCCTGTCCCAGGGATGGGACCCATCACCTGTGCCACCCCTGTGTCCCCACAGTGTCACCCATCACCTGTGCCACCCCTGTGTCCCCACAGTGTCACCCATCACCGGTGCCACCCCTGTGTTCCCACAGCGTCACCCATCACCGGTGCTGCAGCCCCTTCCATCCAACAGGGATGCAGTGCACTGCCCCAGCAATGTGGGCTTGTTTGGGGCAAAACCTGTCCCTCCCAGTAGCATCCACAAGCCACCAATGTTGAAGTCTGGGACTCAGGAGCAGATTCCCGGTGTCCAATCCAGGCAGCACTGAAACCTGGACACAGGATTCCTCCCCCACTCCTGTCTCAGTTAAATAAGGCCTGCTGAACATGCTTACAGACATATATACACCTATTTATACAGACCCCCCAGCACATCCAGGTCCCAGTTTTCCACAGGGAAGCTCTGGAAGCAGCAAGTCAGTGGCACAAGGTCCCAGCTGGCGATGCCTCACGTCGTGGATGGGTGAGTGAAGCTCCTCTGGCTCGTGCTCCTGCAGCTGAGGACGAAGGAGGAGGAGTTGCTCTTCTTGCTCAGCTCACACGCCGGCTGCGACTTCAGGCAGCGCGTGGAGCAGCAGAGGAAGCGCCGCATCAGGTCGTGGAAGAGGTGGCCGGTGTAGAGCATGTAGATCCAGGGGTTGCAGCAGCTGTTGAGGCTGGCCAGGAGCATGGCAATGATGAACGGGGAGGCTGCAGGGCAGAGGCACAGCAGCGTCAGGGCTCGGCACACACCGTGGGCTGTGCGAGAGCCCCGGCCCTGCCGGCACCACGACACCCCTTCCCAGCACGGGATGTGCCTCCCTCCCTGCAGGAGCACCACGGCAGGAAAGGAGCTGATAAACCCAAAGGGGGAGGTGAGTCTCGGTTGAAGCATATTGGGGTTAGGTTTTTCACAAAATAAGCTGCATTTCCCGCTCGGCTCTGGCACTGCAGCCTGCCTGGCATTACCCTGGCATGCCTGGCCGGGAGGCAGAGCTGCCCTAGCAGCACCTGCACAGTCTGCCTCTGTAGGGCCCAGAGCCAGAGAAAAGGAGCATGGCCCTTGCACTTGCCATGGCAAAGAGCAGGACAGGGAGCAGGAAGAGCCGGTGGCTCATTTTTCTCCCCCACCAGCAGCCAATCTGGGGTGGACAAGCAGCTTCCATCCCCTCAGGCCATGTGGCAGCCGTGCCCCCACAGCCTCAGGGCATCCCCTGCTCCTGGGCTGTTCCTCCTGCCAAACCCTGACTGGCAAGACAGTGCCCTGTCTGAGCCCTTTTGGAGCTCCCACAGCATCTTTCTCCCGGCATCTTTCTTTCCCCAAAACTTATTTTTCTCACACTGCGCTCTGCCAAGAGAGATGACAGCCATTCCCACACCAGGAACAAAGTCCAGGAGCCTGGCAATGGCTCCCAGCCACAGGAGTGACGTTTGGGACCAGGAGGATGGTGGCACCGCAGTTCCAGGACATCAGGTCTCTGGCTGCTGCTCTCTGTCCCCAGAGCACAAAGTACCGATTGTCTCACCTGAGAGGTTGGATCAGCACCTCCTGTGACAAGGGGACAGTGGGACTGGCACCTACCATGGCACCAGGACAAGGTGGGACAGCCCCTCAATGAAGTGGCTGCAGGCAGGGACGGAGCCTTTATCCTGCTCCCCGTCTTCCAGCCCATCTCCTCAGCTCCTCCTCCCTTCCTGCCTCTGCAAAAATCCACTGGCAGTTTTTAAACCAGTGAAGAAGTGTGAATATGAATGCTTCCAAATTCACTTTTAGCCAATGGATGCATAATTCCTGCTCTAGTGATGTCTGCTCCAATCACTTTTAATTTCAAGCATATGCTAAAATAATTCCATGGGCAATTGCTACAAATCCCAGGCACAAGACCTGAAATACATCACAGCATTTCTATTCACTTAAAAACATCCAGCCAGGCTGACTCAGCTCTTCCCTTTCTGTGGGAGGCAAATTGAATTTCAGGAAGCTTACTGCAGGGCATGTCCAGAGGGTGGATTGGTCCCCTCTCTGGCTGGAATGCTGGAGATTCCCGAGGGGTGCTGAAACCAGCAAGCTCTGCCCCTCAGGGATGTTTCCTCTCCCCATATCCCCCACTCCAGGCTGGGGGTGCCCAGAGGGGTGGGCAGAGGTGGAGGCTGTGCCCAGGCAGGGCTGCTGGGGCTCTGCTGCAAACACCCAGGACAGGAGTGGGATGGGATGGGATGGGATGGGATGGGATGGGATGGGATGGGATGGGATGGGATGGGACGAGGGAGGCTCCCCAGTTCCCACACACTGACAGGGGCCATCACTCATAACCCCACATGTCAGGGCACCAGACCCCGAGATGAAGGGAGCAATACAAGGGTCTCAGTGCTTCACAGCCTCGCTGGTGCCTTGAGCCAACTCTGACTCCGAGCTCCGTGTCCTCTGCAGAGAGGTCTGACCGTGCCACCCCTCTTGTGCCTCTGGGCAGCCAGTGAGGGGGAAGAGGGCATGGGAGGAAGGGCTTGGGTCTTCCAGCACTTGCTATCCACAATAACCCACCCCAGGCTTTTCCTCCCCATGGCTTGAAAGCCTCCATCAAGTGCCCTTGGCAGAGCTCCCACCCTGTGCCGCAGCCACGGGCTGCCCGGCCACAGGAGCATGAGAGAGGGGAGTGTGGTGCAGCTCAGTGGGGCTGGAGCTTCCCTTCATACCTCAAAGCAAAGAAGAAACAAAAGGAGAAAAGAAAACAGAAAGGGAAAGGGAACCCAAGGTCACTGGCACAGGGTGAGCAAGGGATGTTTCCCAGTGCAGCAGGCAGGGAGGGGTGGGTGAACATCCCATCCACCCCTGCTCCACTGCAGGGTCAGTAAAGCAGCAGAGGTTGGGGTGCTGGGGAGGTTTGGGTGCTGAGGAGGGTGTGGGTGCTGCTGAGGAAGGGGAAGCCCTTGAGAACACAGGATTAAAATACAGCACAAGAGAGACAGCGCTTCAGCCCAGGGCCCATCTAGGAACTCAAAGTTTTGATCAGCCTAAATCAGGTGGAAAACCCAGGGCCAGCTGCCTGGAGCATCCAGGGAAGTTCAAAAAGCCACACTCCACTTCCAAAATAAAAGGATCAGAGAGAAGCAAGAGAGGCAGAACAAGCCAGACTGGCTCTGGCTCTCAGTCAGCTCGGCCCGGGGGGAAGAGATGTGCACAGGCTGCAGGAGACATGGGGTTTTCCACAGAGCACGGTACAACTGGAATAGGATTAAGGAAGGGCAGAGTGGCTGCTGGAGGGGACTGTGCTCTGGGAGCAGCTGTGCCCCACACTGCACAGCCCTGGGCCGCGGCAGGGCTGTGGGGGCCGGGAGGGAGCAGCTCCTCCTCACTCTTGGCATCCCCAGGCTCGGTATTTCTGTTGAGCCCAGGTCAGTCTACCCAAGGAGTTCTCATCCCTGAACACACTTTTCCATCCTCTCTCCTACCTCACCAAGTTGTGCAGAGTTTTAGTTTCAGCTCTCCCTCATCACTCTCCCTGCAGGGGCAGAGGGACCAGCAGCAGCTCCGCTGGGGAACAGCACAGACCTGCACAGATCCAGCCGTGTCAGACCAGGGAGGGGACGTTTTATTCTACCTGCAACCTCCAGGGTGACAGGAGCAGCCAGCCCAACTATAAGAAATGGCAAATCCCTGACACCACATCTTTTAGGAAAAGGCTTTGCTCATAAATCAGAGGCTTTCTGTGGGAACCACGCTCTAGTCAGAGGTAAAAGAACAGCAGCGGAGTCCCGGGGTGTATGGAGCAGGAAGAGGGGAGAAGAGGGTAAAGGAGTAGAAAGCAAAGAAGTCAGTGAGGAGAAAACGATACAGTGAAGGGAGGGAAGTTGGGCTGCGCAGCTTTCTCCTGAGCTCCCACGCAGCTCCCAGTGTGCCCTGGCACCCAGCGTGGCCAGTGAATCTCCAGAGACCTCAGAGTGGCTCCATGAGAGCTGAGAGCAGCACCTGGGGACAGCCACCTCCAGGGACAGCCACCACCATCCACACAGCCTGACCCCTGAGCCGCAGTGGCCCTGGATTTGCCAGGGTTAAGGCAGCCCCTGACCCAGGGAAGCTCCAGCACAGCTACTGCTGCCTGTCAGAGGGGTTACTCACGTTCAGGACTTTCTCCCGTTTCCCTCCCATCCCCGAAACCCAGCTTGGAGCAGAGTTTCCACCATGGGCGTTCCCAGGGCCCCGAGCAGAGCTGTCCATGCACAGCAGGGCGAGGGAGGGGAGAGGCCGTACCTTCCTGCGGAGCGTTGGTGTCCCACACAGACCACATCTGCACGAAGAAGAAGGGGGTCCAGCACACTATGAATGCCAGCACGATGATAAAGGTCATTTTGACTGTCCGGATCTTGGCTTTGGAAATGAGCCTGGTGCTGCTGACCCTGGCAAACACCACCCCACTGCGGGAGCCCGAGCCCAGACCCATTCTGGGCCCGTGAGCCGTCTTAAGCTTCACATTCTGCCAGATTTTGAAGCTGATTAAGCCATAGCAGACACTCAGCATCAACACAGGGATGATGTAGACCATGAGGGTGATCCAAGTGACATAGGCTTTTGGTCCCCAGGGCTGGATGAAATCTGCCCAACAGTCATAAACCCCATTCCCCACATCCCTCAAAGAAAATATGTGGATCTGAGGGATGCTGACCAGCAGGCACAGCAGCCAGGTGAGGAGGACAGAGACCCGGTCAGCTCTTCTATGCAGGGACCTCAGTGGCTGACAGATGGCCAAGCACCGGTCCAGGGACATCAGCAGGAGCATGTAGGTGGAAGCAAACATCCCCACCACCTGCAAGTACTTGATCAAACGGCAGAGGAAATCTGGCCCGTAGAACCTGAAGGTGATGTCCCAGATGAGCTGGGGCAGCACCTGGAAGATGGCCACGACCAGGTCAGCGATGCTCAGGTGCTTCATGAAGAAGTACATGCGGGAGTGCTTGTGGTGGGTGGTGTGGATGGCCAGCAGCACGCACAGGTTGCCGGTCAGGGCGAGGAAGAGGATGAGGCACAGGACCGTCACCTCCACCTTGGCCATGTCCTCGTTCCTCTTCAGGGGGTCGGCGGTGCTGTTCCTGCCGGCGCTCAGGTTCTCCAGCCGGAGGCTGCCGTTCCCCAGGGAGCTGTTGATGGTCCAGGCGCTGCTCCCCGACAGGTACAGCTTCTCCATGGCCAGCGCCGGCCCGCATCGAGCCTGGGGCAGGGAGAGGGCAGGGAGAGGGCAGAGAGGGGGCAGAGGGTGGGCAGAGCCTCTACCGACCGCGTCCCTCTGCGGCAGCCGGGTGTCTCCTCGGCTCTCCGTATCCCACCCGCTCTCCCTGTTCCCCCGCTCCGTGTCCCCTGCGGGTCCCTTCCCGGCCGTGTCGCTCTCTCTGCCCGGCGGTCCCGGTCCTTTTCCCTGTCCCCGTCCTCGGGGTGGCGGCTCCCCGCGGCTCCTCCCTGTCCCCTCCCCGGGCACTCGGCGTCTCCGCCGGCCCCTGCCCCGACAAAAGCCCCGGCGCAGGGGCCGGACGAGCGGCGGGGGCGGTGGAGAGAGGCGGGTCCCGGCCCGGCCCCTCGGGGTCCGCCCGCACCCGCTGGCCCCGCACCCGGACCCGCCTCAGCATCTTCCCCCGCGCCCTCTCCGGAGCGGCCGCTCACGCACCCGCGGCGGGCGGGGACCGGTCCCGCTCGACCGGCGGCCCCCGGGCAGCCCCGACACCCCCGCAGCCCCGCTCCCCCCCAGCCCCGATTCCCCCGCAGTCCCGGTCCCTCCCGCCTCCGGCCGGGCGGGTCCGGGGCAGGGAGGGGGGCGAGGAGCCCCAGGGGCCGCCAGCGCCCGATAGCACAGAGACCCCCGGCACTGGGCAGGCAGCGGAGCGGGGGAGCGCTCACCGGGCTCACCTCCCCGTCCCGGGCTCATCTCCCCCCTCCCCGGCTCCCCCCAGCACAGCCCTGCCCCGCCGGAGCTGCCGTCGCAGGACCCGCAGGGAGTCCCCCGGATCTCCCAGCCCAGCCTCGTCCAAGGAGCAGGTTCGTGCGTCGGTCACTTGACAGTTAAAACACCCACCAAGAACTCCGCCTTTCTTTCGGGAGGATTGTTTCAGAGTATTATTTCTATAAACGAAGGAGAGGTGGCTGTGTGTGACACCATTTGCCACCAGCTCATCAGCACAGTTCACTGGTTTTCCCTGTTTTCAGGCTCCATACAAGGGACGTGGGACCTAACAGTGCAGGTGGGATGTTCAGTGGAGCATCAAACCCATCCAGCCCCCCCTCAGCCCAGTGGCAGCTGCCACTGAGTCACTCCCAGACCCTCAAACCAAAAAGGTGTCTCCAGCAGTGACCTGCCTGGTCTGGCCCTGAAGGCCCCCAGCATCACCCCCTTGCCCCCCTCTCTAAAGCCACATCTCAAATCCTGCTCAGCCCAGCCTTAGGCCCTGAACAAATATCCCTGCAGTTATTTTTAAAGATTTTTGGGAACCTTTAGCTGCGTGCAGGATGTAGAAATGTTGGCAAGTTCTTCCCTCCAGGGTTCACGTTCTTCCTCCATCAGGCAATAAAACTGCTGTGGGAATCGCTGTGGATCACAGCTCACCATGTGCAATGCTTTTTTTATTGTTCTGCCTTTTTTGGGAGAGCTCTGGAGGAGGAGGTGACTGGGGTGAAACTGTGGCTCCACTGGAGGCAAGGAGAGGTTTGCCCCTGGCTTCTGCATGGCTCGTTGAGCATCCTGCAGGCACTGTGGGATGGAAATGTGCTTGAGGACCCATGTGGGGTGGCAGCATGGTGAGATGCTGCCTCAGGTGAGGCAGAGCAGCCACTGCTCCCCTTTGGCCTTGGAGGAGGCGTCATTCACAGCTGGACAGAGCTCAGCTCCTTCCCAGACCAGACCCAAACTGCCAGGAAGGAGCCCCATGCTCCTTGTGCAGCTCCTACACATGGCAGCAGAGCACCTCCAGGAGTGGTTGTAACTGTGAAATACATTTGATTTCAGCAGCGAGTCACAGGTGCTCAGCTGGGGAAGAGCTCTCCAAGGATTTATCCTGTTTCTCCCTGTGCCAGTGCCACACACTCCCAGGGCCATGTTCTCTGGCATGCCCTGTGGTGACTCAGAGTCCATGAGCAGCTCAGCGAGTGCTCACAGTTGAGTGAAGGATCACATGCCTGGGGACTGAAATTTGGGGTTAAAAGGCCAAGGCATGGAAGGGTTTCATTAGTTTTACTGTAAGGGCTTGGCTCCAGCCTGGGCTCCCTGCTCAGGGGCAGGGACTGAGCTGGGCAGCAGCAGTGCTGTGGGAGCCTGGGCCTGGATGCTCCAGGCACGGCCAAGCCCCACAGTGCCAGGACAGCAGCACAGGGACCCTGCAGGGCTGAACCTCACCCCTGTCCCCACCAGCTTCAGTCAGGTCCACATGATGCTCTGGACACAGGGTTGTGCTTCACCACAGTGCCCCCACCCAGGGCAGGCTACAAGGATCAAGGGGTCCCAGAAATCCCCCTTCCATGGTGTTCCCAGCCAAGGTCCTGGCTTTTTTCATCCCAGATCCCAAACTGCTAAAAAAAAAAAAAGGGAATTCCCCCTGCAAGGACTGTTAGCTGCCCCAGGAACTCACGTCACAGCACCAACACACATTAATTTGGGCAATTAACATTGGCACGAGCCCAGGTTGGCTGAGGCTCCTGGAGCCGTCCAGCCAGTCCAACCTTCTGGCCCACAAGGACAATAACACTGTCACTGGGTGACATTAAAATGCTTTACTGCTGACTGTGTGGAGTTGCTGCCTGCTGCATGTCGACTGTGGGACAGGTTTGGTTCTGCTACTGGAAACCAGCACTGGAACCAGCACTGCTGGGAGTTCCCTCGTAGCAGATGAGGAGACAGACAAGGTTTAATCATCCTCTCCATATGTCACTTTTCTCACATAAATTACCCAGTATTAAACCCACAAGGGGCTCAGGAAAGAGGCACTTGCTGAACACAAAGTCATTGCTGCACCAGCCACAAGGTTTTAATGCCATTCCCTTCATCTGTAGTGGGAAAAGAGTGGAGGGAATTGCCATGGCAAAATGTCCCATCTACACCAAATGGGATGTGGGAGCTCAGGACAACATCCAGGTCCTGGTGCCCTTTCCTGGGTGATCCTGTCAGGTCTGGGCATTGTCCCCCAGCAGCCAGAGATGCTCATGGTCCCTTGCAGCCCTTCAGTCCTTATTCAGGCAAAGCTGCAGCTGCCCCACAACTAACACCCAAACACACGTGGTTTTAAAGCAAAGAATCCTGTGAGAATCAGAGGGTTTTCTGAGTCATCCCCTGCTCCTTCCAGCTTTAAACATTCAGGGATGCCATAGAACTGGAAATATTTTTATTTTAAAAACACATGCTTTGGGATAATCAAAAGCACAAACACTACATAAAGCTAAATTTAATTGCATGTTGGTTTACTGCTGAATCTGAAATAGCTGTTTTTCCAATAGCTATCTAGAATCCCAACTTTACAGTCCCCATGACACAAGAGGTCTGGCAAAACGTCAAGGCCAGGCCACGGCTTTGCAGATGGAGCTGCAGCTGCCCATGAACTCGTGTGTCTGGCTGTGGCCACAGCAGGCACTGCAGGCTGGAGAGACGGGATATTTTATCTGGCTGCTCTTGCATGGGAATTTCTCTTTATCCTAGAAATTTTCCTAGTCCTCACCCGCTGCACTCAGCCTGCAAGAAGGCCAATTTTGGTAAATGCACTAGAAGCACAGAGAGGAGCAGTCCCACACACACACCTTCCGTGTGGAACGGAGCTCTGGGGGCTGTGGGCCTTACGAGAGGCCTGGGAAGATACAAAGGCCAGAGTAAATTACAAGTTCTCCGTGTCTTTCTTAAATGTGCACGTGAGTAAATCCCCAAGTCAGATATCAACTTTCTCCATGGCTCACCAGCTGGTTGTGCTGATTTCTAGAGGAATACAGAGTCAATATTGTAAAATGTTCTGTACTGAAGGCAACATGACTTTGGAGACAAACTGTGGAAATATCAGCAATGCATAGAATTATGTGGTCCCAAAACTTACTCAAAATTCGTGTTACTGCGTTCACTTACCAGGGGTAACATATCTCCATCTGAACATGCTGTGTGGACTGAGTTAACACCATTACACTCCTGGATAACCTCGTGTTACCCATCACATCACCCACCTGAACCGTGCTCTGGCTGTGGTAATTCTTCTTGTTAGTTAAAAACCAACCAAACAAACAAAAATCAAATGGAAAAACTAGTCCTGGGATTGATCATAGTAAATAAAAAATGCAAAGTACAACTGCAGCCCACAGTCAGTCCAAGAATTCCTGCCCCACCACACAGCTCAGCTGCCTGGGCTCTGTGCAGGGCTGTGCCATGGCTGGGGCATGTTTTGGAAACTGAGTCATCAGAGCATTACTGGAAGGAGAAAAGGAGCCAGAGAAGCCAGATTGTATGTGGACAAATGGAGACAGGAGGAACAACTTGGAACGTGAAGCCTCGAGCTCTAGAAAGCATTCACGGCAGAAAGAGAATTTCCAAGAGTTCATGCATGTATCAAGATCATTTCTTCTGTTCCCTTCTTTTTGTTTATCTGGGAACATGCTGAACTTACTCAAGGAACTCGGTGTTAAAGATCCTTTCACATCATGTCCCTGAAAGGTTCACGGGATTCAAACCATTTCCTTCGAAGAAATCCCCAGCTCACTGAGATCCGTCAGCCTCTGCTCCTGTGGCCTCCTGCCTGCACCAGTGCTGGAGCCCGGGTCAGGCTCATCCAGCTTTGGGAGAGGATGCCTGGAAAAAGAGCCTGCATTTCTGGCATTAAGCCAGCACCATTTCCATTCCCATCACCACGGGCACCCTGAGAGCAGCTGTGGAGCCTGTGAAGACACACGGCTTCAGCTGGGGAATGCACCTCCTGAGGCACAGGGATCCCACCTGGGACATGGCAGCAGTGCTGCAGACACATCAATGAGCTTAAACCCTTTAAACCAGAGCAGACTCTGGATCCCGCTGAACCGATAATCCACACTGATCCCGTTCAGGCTGGGGCAGACCCTCCCAGGGTACAGCTCTGGGGTTCCCACAGGGAATCCCCCCTGCTCCCATCCCCATGCTGCACACAGGCCACAGCACCCTGCACGTCCAACCACTGCAAGGCTGACAGGGGCTCTCCCCAGGCCCCTCCCTGAGGAACTGGGTCTGTACAGGGCTCCAAATGACGCTGGTTGTGCTAAAATATTTCTCACTTCATCCTGTTACAGCCTCAAAGCCATAAAAACCAATGGAGCCTGCACAGACCCTGGGAATAACAAGCTGGCCTAATACAAACATGTATCCATACGTTTTTTAACAAAGAGGTTTCAGGTTCAGCTGTTGGGAGATTATATAATGACTTTACTATTTTGGGGGGGGTTCACTGTATTTGTGCATAACTTCAGGCTTTTCATTTCAGCTGCCCTGAAATCTCACTCACCAGCAAGGAGGAATGAAAACCAATCCAGACACAGTGAGATCCAGTGCCCTGTTCCTGCCTCCTTCCCCCTGCACCCGTACCACAGCACTGGGATTCACACCTGCAGCAACAACAGGTCTTATGGGACCTGCACACTCCAGGTACCGAGGGACAGACTGAGCATCACCTCCTGGAGTCTCAGATATTAACTAAACATTTCCACAGCCAAAGGCATGGATCACCCAGCTAATGCCAAGCACCAGATGCACAGCACTGTCCCGTGGTGCAGCCTGAACCCCTGCACACACAGGTGTTCTGCACAGTAAAATGAGGCACTTTTCTATTTGAGCAAAACATCTGGTGAGGCAAAGGTACAGGAGCCAGAACAAAACCAGAATATACATGTCTACCTATTTTAATACATATTCATACATAAATTCTACAATAAACATATATGTAAAGTGAATCAATTTTGCTGCTCAACACTACTTCAACAAAATCCATGCTGAGTGATATGAAAGGGGCTGCAGTCCTTAGGATGATTCAGTATATACTTGTGTGAATGTGTATAAGCAGGTGCACATCTGGAAATGCCCACCCAGGTGAGGGGGTTTCCACACCCCCCCATTTCTCTCCCATCAAGTACCTGCCATGAAACCCCCAGCCCAGGCTCCAGGAATACAGCTGTGGGGCCAAATTACTAACCAGGCTGCTGAGCTTAGCTCTGAAAACGAAGCCCAGCTACATTTACACAAACTTTTCTGCCTTACTAATTACTCCCATTTGCAGTAATGTGTTTACCTTCTCCTTCCTGAAGCTGGTAATTCGTCCTTCTCTTTATTTAATTGCAGGTGGTTGATTTGGAGCCAAGTCACCAGTGTGTCTGAATCATTTTGAACTCAGGCCCTCTGGCTCCTCTGCTGCCAGGTGGGACAGAACCACAATTATTCTTTCCTCTGGACAGCAGGTCCCAGTGTTGGGTTTGCCCAGCAGGTAACAGCGATGGTTCAGCTGCAATTCCCACACTTGGTAAGGCATTCCAATTCCAGAATATCTGTTGTTCTGTCAAAATAGACTCTCCTTAAACTAGATATCATTTCTTATTAACTGCTGCCAGCACCCTTAGAGAAGTGGCCCTGAGGGACCTCGACCCCTGCCTGTCCCCTGCCCACCCCCAGCTGCTGCAGGTCCATCCCAGGGGTGCGAGGGAACCTCTCCAGTTCAGGGAACACGTGGCCAGAGCACAGCCAGCCCGGAGCACCCTGTCTGTGTGATTTTCAGAAAATAAAGCCATTTTTCATCTTGTTCAGATTCTGAAGCATCTACAAAACACAGCTGCTTTTCTGGTATTTGTGACACAGAACATCCAACCAAGGGCTGGAGGAATTGGCCCATCATTGCAGTTCTCCTGCAAAACCAGAACTTTTGGGAAAACAAGGGAAAACACCCTAACACAGCCATTCCTGAAGCAAAAACAGGTAATCCCCAGCTACTTGATTTGGAAGGGGACATGGGGTGAGAGCACACAGGGAGCCCTGTGCCTGTCAGGGTGACTCCACTCCTGCTGCTCTCCCATTCCTGGGACCGCTGCCTTTCACATGGCTCCACTGCTGGGTGGGGGGAACAGGACATTTTTATTGTCTGTGATTATTTTGTTTCCAGCTTTGCCCTCCTGCCCTGGCCTGAGGGACTAGTCTGTGACTAAATTAATTTCCTTCTGAATGGATTCACGGCCCAAAGCAGCCGTTCCCAAAGCTTTCCAGTGGCAGCCCCCCCACATAGCCTGGCATCGCCCCAGCCCCGGCTGCCAGCACCAGTATGGGCCCCCAGGAGCTTCTCCCTGCTCCCAGTTCCCCAGGGAGCCACTGCTGCCAGGGATCTGCTGGCTGGGGATGGCTGCAGAGGGGCTGGACCCACCGTGGGGCAGGATGGAGTGTCCCCAGGATCCCACAGCCCTGGCAGCGGGGTGGGAGGGAGGGTCCCTGGAACACCACACTCCTCCCAGCACAAGGCATGTGCTGTGGATGATGTAACAAACGTTGGTCACAAAATGAAAAGGTGTAAGGAGAATGCAGTAACTTCATGATTACTCACTTAAAAACCCACAGTTGTGGGGTTCTTCCCCTCTCGCTGGGGCCACAGCTCAGCGACGCTCAGCCACGGCAGTGCTGAGCAGGACACGAACCAGCGTCTCACTGTGCATCACCACTGCAAAGCTCCTCCGTGCTGTCACTTCTGTCCCCAGCCCGGCTGTTCACAAGTCCCCAAGTGCTCCCATTTGCCCCTTGACTTGGTGACGGAGCAGAGCTGCCCAGGGGAGCGAGGGGACGGGACAGCGTGGGGAGGACACTGCGTTTCCTTCCTTGCTGTTGTTTTTTCCCTTACGTTATCCAATTTCTGCGAATTTAGGGCTGGTGAGATGTGCAGCAAGAGTCATTTATGGCACTCAGGGGATCAGCAGCCACTCCCAGCAAAGGCCAGACCCAGCAGGCCCTGGCACTCGCCTGGGGCTGGAGCTGGCCTGGAGCTGTGTCTGGCAGGACAGGCTGGATCCTGCCTGGGCACCCCCTCTGTCAGGGTGGGAATGAGGCATAGGACCATCAAATCCACATTTTTTCCTAAGCCTCCACATTGTCCAGTGTGTCTGCTCCACGCAGCCTCCCCCAGCTCCTGGACCACTCTGTCATATCCACACGCCCTGCTCAGATTTGTCACCTCTATGAACACCACCACCCACCTCTGGCACCAACTCACAGCTCCTTACAAAAGGGAGGGGGAAAACCCCATTTCTGGTAAAGGTCACCAATTTGGACTTTAAAAGGTGAGTTCAACACTAAGTGATATAAAAAAATGAATCCCCACAGGTTGTCAGCGAGCCAGTTTGATTTAGGTCCATATTTGAGGTGTCATGGCTGTTCTCTCTCCCACTACACCAATTGTCTCGCTACCTTAACTCCCCAGTTCCCATAGCAGCGTAGCCCTTTAGCTCATTTTCAGTGGCAATGTCCTTACCTGCAGCCACACCAGTGCACTGAGTAGTGCTGGTGCAGGACTCGTGTCCTGTGTCGTCCCCACACACCAGTGCCTTCCCTCAGCACACCAGCAGCTGCTTTGCCAGTGCCTGGAGAAAGCTCTTCCGATATTATTGCTCCTCTAACACCAAGGGTTTCCCAGTTTGCCCAGCTGTGCATGGCAGGGGGTTTTTCTGAGGAGCAATAGGGCATTTTTGTGAGAAAAACTATCACATGTCAGCAGTGAATTAATCTGTCAGACACTGTCAGTTTTCAATGTTTTTTAACTACTTGCAAGCAATTTCCTTTCAGTCATGAAGGGCTTCATTGAAATAAACACCCTTCCTTCAGCTGCCCTTATAAATGGCACTAAATACAGCAGCCAAGCAGTTTTTCCAAGCATTAAAACTGTAAAAAAAAAAAATCCCAAATCCATGAGAAATCAAATGAGACCCAGCAGCAAACACAGTCACCCTCCTGTCTCCATCCCTTGGCTCTTGAGGTGTCTGAGAGCTGGCAGTGCTGCTGGGACCATGCTGAGGGGTGTATTTCAGTGTGCCTCTGCCTGTGCTGTCTGGGATCAGGGCTGACATTCAGGCTCCAAAATCTTCAGGGAGTTTAATAAAAAGGTCAAACTTTGAGAAGTATTTCAGGGTTTTTTCTTTCTTTTTTATAAGGGTGACTTTTGAACTGCTTTGGAGGGCAGCTCCTCTCAAGGTTTCCTTTGTCTGAGCTGTATTCCAGCATGCACAAAACACCCCCACGAAATCCAAGCATTTTCTAATAGCACAGCAAGGTTGTCATCCAGTAAACCCCAGACTGGGAAGGGTAAGGGCTGTTTGCAAATGCACCACCATGGGAGAGTTTGAGGGCTCTCTGAACCCAAACCAACCTTTTCACCACGAGGTGCTTTAGGAACCACAGGAACTCCTCATTCTGCCCAGGCTGCCAAGTCAGGAATCCTCAGAAGTGGATTCCAAGAGGGACCACAGAGGGACTGAGCTCTGCTGGAGAAACCACAGTGTGATTGAATGAGCAAAGGAAAACATCATTCCCAAAGCTCATGGCTTTGTACACATTCTGAGCACAGCTCCAAGGGCAACACTCTTCCTTGGGTTCTTCAAGAGCCACAGGGGACACATCCTGAGGCCACCACAAGAGTCAGACCATGACACTGCCGTCCAGGACCTGTTTCCTGTCTTGCTCAGTATCCTGGGAGTTAAGGTCGTAGGACCCCAATTTTCCCTCTGGATCCAGGTAGGGACCTTGTGCAGCACCTGGTGTGCCATTTCCAGGCTGAGCTTAGGCAAGGTGGGCACGTGCCCCCTCAGGCCCCATCAGCAGCAGAACCACAGTGCTGGCAGCCCAGCTCAGGGTTTGTCTTCCAGCAGCACTAACAGAGCTTTCCCAGGCTATTCTCTCTGTGTGACAGGGGACCATATTGAAGAAAACTCTGCTGCTAACTCAAACAGAACTAAACCAAACCAGCAATCCCTTCCAGGGCTACCCAACAGCTGATGCAAACCCCATCCACATCGATTCCATGACCATTCCACACACACATAAACGTCTTTATTCTTTCCTGGCCAACTGCACCCATTTCAATGCCTTGTGTGAGCTACTGTGATGAAAAGGCAGCCCTAGAACAGACACCAAAAACTGCCTTTCAAAAAGTTTTGTTTAGTAAAAATGAAACAAACACAATCAATTTCCTGCTTTGCCTCTGCATCTCCTCACCTTGTGCAGTTATGGTGGTTTATATTTGCCAAGACTTAGGAACACAAACGTTCCAGGGAACAACAGCTTCAGGAGGAACAGTTCTAAAAGCCAAACACTGAGACCCAGCTACAGTCTGAAGTCAACTGGCACACAACTCTCAATTTTACCCAGATTTTGTGCCTTCTTTGTCAAGCTCCCCCTGATGGGCTCTAACCGAAGCTTCAGGGCTCAGCAGAAGCATCTGTGAGTATTTTTGATGGGATGTATTTTGCTTACAAGCCATATTTTTAAAAACCTCCCCTGGTGTTCAGATTCATTTTCTTGCATTGCTTTATTTCATTACAAAATTCTACCACTTCCCAAGGAAGATCAGACTTTTCAATGTTACTATTTATTTTAAAGCTAGAATGCTTTGTGTCCAATGACCTTCCAACTTCCTTCCAGTTTCATTACTTCAAACCAAAATAACAAAACATAATACTGAGCAATTTGACACAGACATATACAAAAAAGCCTATTTCTGTAGAGCAGAATCCCCCAGCATCCCTCTGCCTCCCCCTACCTTCCCCAGGGGACTGGGGCACCAGCACGTGCCCAACCCCAAGCCAAACACTGTCCTGCACTGGTGAGGGGACAAGAGGGACAAGAGCCAGCTCACATTCCCATGGGGCTCCGGCACCCTGGGCCCAATCTCAAAGGTAAATGGCCCACAGTGCTGTGGACAAACCCAGCAGCCTTGTCATTAAGGCAGTGGGAATGGCAGTGATGCATAAATTCAGCACTTTACTCGGCATCCAGACACACTGAGGACGGGCAGAAGCCAAGCAGTGTTTCCCAGCGCTGAGGATTCGCCGTCCCTGCAGCACTAGCTCCTCTTCCTCTTGCTCCTGGGAAGCACTGCGCCGTTCTCCGGCATCTGCAGCCGCTGACACTTCCTCTTGTGCACTGTCAGGGCCACGGAGCTGCTGCTGCTGGGAAAAACAGGAAAATAAGGGAAGCAGGGGGTTGCAAGTGCCCTAAACACAACATATGTGACAGTGCTGAAGCACTGGGAGCAGCACACGGGCACCACACACGTGTGTGTTACTGGAACAGGCAGTTGTGGCTCTGCCATCACTGGAACTTCAAATACAACAGAAGATCAGACTGAATTTTCCACAAAAATCAGTCTCCTCCTTTTTTTCTTAATTAAAATATATATTTATACTCATGTGTACCTTAGAATAATGGTCTTCAGCTGGGCATCTGTGGATTCCTGGAGCATCCAGCTATTATTTTTCAAGGATCCAAACCCACTGACAAAATCCTGCTTCCTGCAACTGTGAACATTCTCCTGACTTTCTAGACGCATTTGCTTCTCCAGAATTCCACCAACTGCAAATCACTGATCTAAACCAGTCGCAAGGACTCCAGCGCTTGGATACTCCACTCACCTGTTAGAGGACACTGAAGACCTCTCAGACTCTTCCACATCTGCCAAAATGTCCGAATTGGTGCTGAAGGGGAAAATAAAACAGATGTAAACTATTTTAGCAGCACCTATAGCACAGCAGGGCTCAATTTGGCAGTGGCAGCAGAACCTGTGGATGAGACCAACCCTTCTAATAGCACCGGCAACAAGAAATAACTTCAACCTCCAGCACAGGCCAGAAAATTCTCTCTCTGCATTGCTTAATTTTTAGTTATTCCTGGGTCTCAATGTCATTATTTAACACACAAGACAATTCTCTCTGTTCATGTCTCCTCAGTGGTATCTACAACAGCTTTGCATTCCCAGGCACCAGGCAGTTTCTCTGGAGAGGATCTTCAAGATGCTTTGGTGGGTAAAGTGTACTTCTTTTCTAAAAGCTTTTCTTCAATAAATCAGTAAATGACACACAACTTCTGAAGATGGCAGGATTTTTTTCACCCCTTGCCATTTTGTCTCCTCTCTGAAGTGAGAGTCATCAGCTGTTACTGTGGCAATAACTAAAACAGAACCAACAAAAGGAATTCAGGTGGACAGAGCCAGGTTAGAGGACCCTCTAACATGTGCACACTCAGTCATACAGATATAAAGGAAAAAGATACCAAAAATGGATGGGGAAAGTTTTGAAGCCCAGCGTTGTTTTTACTCTCAGAATTAAAAGTCCATCAAAAGCTCATTTTTGGTGCACAAACTGGATGCCCAGGGAATGAGTTATTATCATATTTCCAAACCCTACTCTGATGTTCCAATTACATTTAAAAAAAGAAGTGGGGAGGACATAGGGCTATTTGTGTGCTTTTAGTCCCCTAAAATAGAAAAGGAACAGGTTTGAGGCCTGAACATGATGTACTTCCCTGCCTTGAAAACCGCAGCATTATCATCATTTATCACCCCCCGCGTTTGTCACCGCAAAACAATAAAAGTGAAAAAACTTGGCTAACACTCAAACCAATAATGCTTGTTCAGAATTTACATGTGGAATCCATGGTCTGTGCCTACCAAATTTTTTTAATTTTTTTAATGAGCACAAAATGTCCTGGAGGGAGTTCCCCCTTGGCCTACACGTGGAGCTGTGAACGGGCCATCAAAGGCCACAGCCATCGGTCCCCAGAGAACCCAACCAACTCCTCCGCCCCAACTGCAGTGAGACACTGAGCAGCTGAGGAACTGTACAGACCAGGGTTCTCAACTTCCCACTGCAGCTAAAAGCCCTTGGTTTCAGGATTCCTTCCAACACCCCTCTGCTCCACAGCAGCCCTGCACTGAAGCAGTTTTCTGCATCGCGGCTCTCCCAGACATCAGTTCCGGTTACAAAGCCCGAGGAAGGCAGCCCTTGGAGCTGAGGTAATTATACACCTTTCTGCCACATGTCAGGGGACAAAAGTGTTTGAAAATTTAAAAAAACCCCAACTTAAATATGCGACAGTTGAAAAGCAATTATCAAAAAACACTGCCAACTAAGCAAAAGCAGTTTTGACCACCAAGTGAATCCATATTTTGAATTAATTCTTTTTCATCCCCTGAAGAAAACTCCTCCTCCTTCTTTGCATTTAATGATTAGCCCTGAAGTGGAAGAATATGAATTAAAAACCAAACAGCTGCCTTGCTGTGGAGGTTGTTTCTATAAATTTTAACCCAGAGGGGCCAAAGAGATCACAGAATTTAGAACAGTTTTCTGTTTTCATTTCTTCAGTATTTTCTGCTTTTTCGATACCCCACAGGTACCTACGTACTCTGAGGCCAGGCACAGCAAAACACACCATCAGACTTTATTCAGACTCCAAATCCAAGACAAATTCCCCGAAGGTTTTCTGTCCTTTTCATTACTAAAGGTCATTACTCTCTCAAGATTTTACAGATCATTTCCAGAGGAGTCAATTTTTACAGCAAAACCATTAAATTTCTGCACCTGAACTGCTCGAGATGCAGACAGCATCCTGTGTCAGGGGGAGGAGAGGTTTCAGTTCCTGCTCTTATTCATGGTTCCACATTGGGAAAAGTACAGCTTCAGTGACTCAGGCCATTCTCCAACTCCACCTTCCTGCAGGACTGGTTTCCCTGAGCCCTTATGGACAATCAACCAGGAATCAACTCTTCCTTTCTTGACTATCAGTGGGGTTTGACTTCCACTCCCTCTTTTTTTTATTTAAGATAAACACACTACCCTAAGATAGAGGGAAAAAAGCTGACATAAGAGTGAATGACACATGTTGTTCTAGAAGTGAGAGGAGCACACAGCTCTTTGAGTTGTTTGTGAAGGCAGAGGGAGCTCCCTGGCCTCGCGGTGAGCAGCCAGCGCCCTCTCACCGCCCATCCCGCCGTGCATTACCGGCCTGGCTCTGCACCTGCCCTGCCCATTGTTACCTCAATGGTGCCACAAGAAATGAGCTCCAGCCTGTCTCCTTTTGCCAATGTCACTTGGAGGTGAACGCCCAGTTGAGGAGAGGTAAAACAGTTTTCTCCATCTTGCAGTCCTGCTTCCCCTCCGTCCTGCCTGTGAGGAACAGGATGAGCTCACTGCTGGAACAGCCCAAGCACTGTGTGATATCCAAGATTAACTGCGCATCACAATGCCTTTCCTGGCTTCCCAGGACCTCCTCTTCAATCCACACACCCGTGGCTTCATCATCCTGCCTTTGCAGGAGCAGGTCCCCATGGAGGGGGGCCCTGCAGGGCTCTCGTCTGAAGCACACCTTACACAGGTTCCACTCACTGTCTCACTGTTCTCCTTTCCTCTCTCCAAGCTTCCTGGGCTTTCCATGGCATCCTCTGCAGCCCAAAAACATACCTTTGAGGCAAAGCTCTGCTGGATCTATCTGAACTCCTTCCCTTAGGAGTCTGGCAGCAGCTGGGACATGGAGGCTGAAGCACCAAGAGCACTGCAGACCATGGCTCCTGTTTGCAGGACTCAGATGTCCAGAGCCCACGGCTCTCAATCACAAACCCATGTTCTCCTGGATACAGGCTGGACATAACTGCTTTCCCCAGGCACATCTGAGGCCACTGACTGTCATGATGTCCCCAGGACTCTCTCCACCAAACCTCACAGCTCCTGCCATTTGTTACAGCTCACACTTTTGGGGAAAAAAAGTATGAATCAACACCATAGCAGAGAAGTATCATCATCCTTCCACAATGAACCCAAGTTTGAGGCCAAAAGCCACAGATCAAACACTCCTGTCTAACGCTGTGATATACATCATCTCTGAGCCAAAGGAGCATAAGATTTATTAAGTCAAAAATGTACTGAAGAACTGAAAAAGGCAGTTATTGCCCTGATCAACACATTTTCATACACTGCTCTCATCTGACAGTGATGGCCAGGGAGTGGGACGACACTGCCTGGGAACTCAGACTGCAGCAACTGCCAGGGAAGAGCTCATGCAGCCTTGCCAAGCACTCTGTCCTGCCAGCTTTGCCAAACCAACGTCTGCCGGGCGGATTTTGGAGGGCTGCTGCCATCCAGTGAACTCCTGGATAACTGAAGCACAGCTCCTACCTCTACCTCCTCTGCTGATGATGAACTAAAGCCCATATTCTGCAAAGCACATAAATCCAAGACCTTGGATCCTGATCAATGGCTCCTAAGCTTACAGCCAAAACCCCACACATACTGCAAACGAGGCCCCTCCCCTGGCAGACATTGCAGCTGCTCCGGGTATTCCAACAGCAGAGCCATTTATACAAGCTGTGCATGCAGCACTTTCCCACCAAGATTCCAGAACTAAGTCACTATGTTGCAGTACTTCAGATAAGGTCAGTGTTCTATTTTATCTGCAGTTCAAGTCTCTCACTCTAGTCATCAAGAACCAGCATTTGTGTCTAACACAAAGTTTTAAGAGAAATAATTTGCTTTAAAAACTGTGTATTATCCCCGTTACATAAAATAGTTGTAATGGGATATTTCCTCTACATAGCTCATTAACTGGCTTATCGTTGTCCCTCCTCATTTCTCTCATTTCTTTTCTAATTTCCCTATTGTTTAAGTAGTTGTGCAACATTTGGCTTCAGTCCCAGGAAGTCAAAGAACGCCCCAGGACTATTTGTATGGAGCACTGCAGTCCTGCAGAAGCTTTATGTGTAACTGTGACTCCAGAGCTGTGAAAAATTACCCTTTCAGAGCCATGGCCGTGTTTTGCTGTTTATCTGTTACGCACAGTTTGCTCTCTTGGTGGGATCATCAATCTCTGCAGAGCTCAGGCGTGTTTGGGTCGATGCTGCAACCCCCATTCCTGGCCTGGATCTTTTCTCCAGCAGGTGTAAAACCTATTTTCTCAATTAAAGCATCAACTTTTGAATAGTATCAGTTTATCAGTGATTAATGTACAATGGATGAATTTCTTATCTTGGCCAACTGATAAAGACTGACAAAGGACGGGCCTTACGAAGGAGGAAACAGAAGAATTACTGATTTTCTTGCAGCATCTTTTTGCAGAACAAACATTTCACCTCTCCAACTTGCAGATTGTTCTATTATATTCCATGTGCTGCTCGATATCCTCATCCCATCATAACACCAGCCCTCCATTTATAAGTGCTCTCCTCACAGGAACACAGCATGCAGATCTGGATTTTCAAATATATTTCAAGTTTTGACATTTCAATGTGAAAAAGATTTACCCTTGGCAAAGGATATCCTCTTATTATCAGAAATAAAACACAAGCCTCACAAAACCATTACTTAGTACAATAGCACAATGCTACTTAAACCATCAACATATAAATCATTGTTTGATTTGTGCTGTATTTACTTCACTACAATTAACAAAATATCAGCCTCACAATAACCACAGAGTGACCAAATACATCTTCTTTTTCATGCAGTTTATATGACTACACCTACTTGCTACAGGCCCTGCCAATGCTGATACAATTCATTCTGGATACACCAGACCTCTGAGCAGTGTGCTGGGAGGATGAGCCTCATTCCCAGATGGAACTGTGTGGTCCAAAGCTGGTCCATGGGCACAGCAGGACCCAAGAGGTCTCCAAGGGCCAAACCAAGACCTGGGCAGTGCACTGAGCCATCAGCCCTTTTGCTCCTTCAGAGCAGCTACCAAGGAACACAAACAGTCCAGGCAAAAGGCACATTTAACTCTTTCCCATAAGTGTTCCTTAGGGGGTGATCCCTGTAACCTTTGTTTCTCAGAAGACACAGGTAAACACTCCAAAGTGCTCTTCAGGAAGGTACAGTATGGCAGGAGGAACATGGTGCTCAGAGGACCGGAGCACCACAGCCATTCTGTGAAGGATACCTGCACTGCTCAACATTACTGCCAAAGTTTATCCAGGTTTGCTCTAATCTGGCAGTAACCACTAACCAGGGAGAAGACACTACCTCACTAACCTGCTTGTTGATGCAGATGACAGTGAGAATTCAGGAGAGGACGATCTCTGCCCTTCCTCCACGCAATCACATTCACTTCTCTGGCCATCAGCAGTATCTGCCTGGAGTTCCTGGGCTTCTCTGAGGACAACAGCTGTGTGATGCTCTTCCCCAGGTTCTACCAAGGGGAAAGGCACAGATTAGAAAGAATGACAATACAAAATACTATTGTTTAAAGTTCTGCAGCCAGGAGATAGATTTTTAAGAAAAAAAAAAAGTTCTAAATATTTAAATATCAACACCTCATTCCCACTTACTTATTTCTCAAAGCTTTCCCAGGTTTAATTTTCAAGGATTTAATTTCTTTTCCTAGATAGTTTAAAAAAAAAAACAAAAAACAAACAAAACCAAAAAAAACCAAACAAAACTAACCACCCTCTGAGAACCAGAAAGGTTTCATATTTCATTGTTGAGTTTCTAACAGAAACAAGGAGAGGAGTAAAGGGGAAGGATATGTGTGACATTTCATAAGATGGGACTTCATTTCAGAAATTAGCAAACACTTAACAAGACAGTGCTGTTGGCTGCTTGTGCTACCAACCCCCTTCATCCCCTGCATCAAACAGCTTGACAGCTTTAAGTTTTACAGATCTAGTTAATAGGCTTGTTTTCAGTTGTGATTAATTTCCTTATGCAGCTAAGAAAGATAATGTCAATCCAGATAACTGACATTTCCATTTCTATAGGAAAAATAATTTCTAGACAAAAACATATCAGATAAAAATTGTAAAACCATTCTGTTGTTTTTATGTCAAATGTTTTGGTCTGTGAAAAGACGAACAGGTCTCTGAAAAGACACCTTCTCCCTCTCCAAAGAGAAAACAAATAAAGACTAGAAATTAGGGTATGAAAAGATCCTTATGCCATACCCAAATGCTTTCAAATTAGTTATTTTACTAGAAAGCTGCCCAGGACATTAAACCCTCCCCAGACCCATCTCACTGGCAACTCTGACTTGGACAGTCACAGACATGCCCCTTCAAGGCCCAAGCCCTGACTTTTCCACCCCTCCAGCAACAGTTTGGACAGAAAGGGACAAGCAGAACTGTAACGGGAGTGTGGAGGGGCTTCACAATCTTTGGATTGAGCTCAGCTTGCCATTTTCCTCCAGCTAACAGGCATAACTAAATATCAGGGGCATATTTTTGTCTGCTGAAAACAACCAACACACCCCAGTGAGTCAGTTGTCCAACTAATGAAACACAACTCTGAAATTAGCAGGGTAAAAATAGCAAAGGCCTGTGCAATAATGCAGACCAGCACAGCCAAGACTTTTCAAATCAAATTATTTATCACCAATATTTATCAAATCTTTTTAGTCCTTCTCCTCAAGCAAAGCAAAGCTTCATGTTTAAAAGTTACAAAAACTGGAAAACAGGCATTTTAAGCTTAAACATGCAAAGCAAGATGATGTAAATCGGAACAGGTGATTAAAATGCCACCACAAACAGAGTGAGATTTTCAGAGAGGCTAAATTGCATCAACCAATACTACAGGAGAGGGCAATGGGAGAGATGGAGGAGGGAAAATAAATAAACCAACAAAACTCAACCCCCAAAAAGGTCTGTTTTAATTCTGTGCAATTCCACCACTTCCATGAGAACCCAGAGGAAGTGGGTAAGGAATGCAGACAGAGCCTTTGCTCCTCCAGCTCTTTCTATCAGACCACTGCTGGTTTCTTCCTTTCCTGTACTATAATTTCCAGTTTAATACAAAGGCAATTGCTGTTAACAAGGAACCCCAAGGAAACAGGCTTTAGGCATCTGTTCCTTCAACCATAATTCATCTTCTTGTTTTTTCAATGGTTTACAAAGAGTCAACTGGGTGCAGATGTTTGGCATAAAACCAGGAACTGAAATTCCAAGGATTATTGAAAGCTCAGTGCACAAAGTGCAGTGGAAATCGTGCAGGTTTGCCAGAACCAGACGAGGTGGTGCCATGTACTGAACACGGCACAGGATGGGACACCTGAGCCAAGCTATTTCCTACCTGAGCACTCTTCTGGAAAAACTCTCTGGCTTTAATTCAGCTTCTCAGGGCCTGCAGGGCAGTGCACACAGGGGAGATGGAAACCTAAAATCCACAGCAGCCCATCTCTGCCAGGGCAGAGCTGGAAATAAAGGCTGTGGTCCCACTATCCAACAACACATCACCTCTGCCTCTGCTATAGATGAGGAACATCTTCAGATCTTTTATCCTTGAGATTCCTTAACTTTTACCCTTCACACAGAAAGGATCATGCACTGAATCAAGGTCTGCAGGAAATGATAAGGATAAAATTCATATTATTTTACTGTTTCTTCATTTCTTTTTATTCTTGAGGACTCTGCTGGAGGAGACAGCGCAGGAGAGAAATACAGATTAACTCAGTTCAAGAGCACAGGGATTTGTGAGAGCTGGGGCAAACTACACTGCCTCGTTTTCCCAAGGGCACAGACAACAGCACATCCCATTCTGGCCAGTGGAATGCTCTCCAAAACTCAAGTGTCTTGAACAGATTATAAATCCACGAGTTCTGTCAGGCTGAGGAATGTTCTTCTAAATCCCACATTCAAAGTTAGATATTCCCTGCCAAAGTAGCCATGAAGCACAGACCAAAGGAGACAAAGGATCCTGCAAGGAACACGCTCAGAACACACTCGGGTAAGGTTTGATGCTGCAGGGAGAAGGATCACAAACAGGCTGGATGCTGTCCCTCACTCCTAACAAGTGAGGAACTGCAGCCCTGCGTTCCCACTTTTCACTGAGCTCAAGTATACAAACACAAAACAAGGCAAGTTAAAAGGAGAGGCAGCATCCTGCACAAACAGCCTGAAAGATGACCAAGTATTTTATTGCTTCGGTCTCAGGACAAACAACTCCTGGATCCACTCCACACAAATACTTCTGCAGTTTCCCATTACTGACTCCCTCTCACAGCAATGACCAGGGAAGGCTGAAAGGCAGTGAGAGCACTGACCACCACCTTCAGTCCAGAGGTGTCACACACCCACCTCAGCACCTGCAGCACAGCTGGATTGGAACCTGAGACCCCTTTTCAACCAACAGACTGCAATGTGTCCCCAGCCAAAGCACATCCAGACCCAATCCAATCAAACCCATACATTTACTATGGGTTGTGCTTACACTCCACACCAAAATCAATGGCAGTCAATCATTTCAGGGTCTGTTTGATCTTTATGCTGTTTTTTCCCCTTAAACGCTGTAGGAGAAGAACAACAGGAGGAAGTACCATCTCTTTGGGAACCTCCCACTTCTTAGTGTGGATCCAAGAGGGAACCATACTAAACATCACTGACCTGTGGGTGCTGGCAGCTCTTTGACAGCAACTTCTTCTTCTTTGCTTTGAGTGCTTTCTGTTTTCCTCTTACCACTTTTCTTCCACCGGCTATTTACTTGATCCATCAAGAATTTGAATTCAGTTCTGTGTTTGTTTCCTGAAAGGTAGCAGAGCATCACTGACTATCCCTACAGGACTAAGGTACACCATAAACACTGAAAGGAGGTGAAGAGAAATGGACCCAATACACTAAATTTAAACCATTTTTGTTACAGCAACAGGAAACCAACTCAGCACTGCAATATGGTCCATGTTCTATTAACTTCTGAAGAACACTGCAAATGGGAAGATTTATAAGCAGAAAAGGCAGCAGAATACATTTTTCAACAAACGTATTTCCTTTCCTGTAGATGTTTTAACTCTTTAACTGAGACCATGACAAAAGGCAGAATGGGGTGGACAGCAGGGTGAGGGTGTCCCTGAGTTCCAGCAGCACAGGGAAGTGACAGCAGCTGGAATTGCACCTTCCAGGCACGGACTCTGGCAGCTGCTGCAGCAGAGCTCCCAGACAGCACAGGAACCATCCTAGGTTCAGCAAGCCAAGGTATTAATTGGTGTTTCATAACTGGTAAAAAAACATACCAACAGTGCAATTCACAATTTGCCAAGAGCCTGGAACAGTGCAAAGGAGCAGAAAACAAGCATTTTCTCCCAGCTGGCTTGTCTTGCCTTTCCCAAGGCTGTTCCCAGCCCCAGTGTGTTCTGATTCATATGGAAATGCAGAACAGAAGTACATGTTGGGGTTGGGATTCTTTACCCAGAATTTACACCAGAGTTAATTTATTCAGCTGGGAATTAGGGACCTCGGGTGCAAATGCTGTAAAATAAAATAAAAAAAGTTCGTTGTGCAATAAAGGTTTTTAAAATCCATCTGTGGTACAGTGATAAAATGGCCTTTGATCAGAGTTCTTTTAATCTGCCCTTGAATTTTACTGTACAATTCTTCTTTCATGCTTATGATTTCTTCCTTATTGCTTTTATGAGAAATAACAACCTGACACCAGTTACTACTTACCTCTTTGATCAACACTTTTTATTAATTCTGAAACTGTATGTTCCCGTTAAAAATCATCTATCTTCGCTTTTTTCCTATTTTTTTTAGACTTTTAAGTGTTCAGTTAAGCTGCCTGACACTTAATCTCTTGGAGATCTTGCTGATTTTGAAGCCATGCCCTCTTAACAATATAAATTCAATAAAATTCCTGTCTTTGAAAAATTAGGACAGTATTTAATTTTTTTTGTTGTTCTAAATGTGTACAACACACCAAGAAAATTAAACCAGGAGCAGGAAGGCCAGTCCCTGGCTGGGGCTCAGGGAGCCCTTTCAGAGCAGCTCTGCTGTGGAGGGTTCCCAGTGACACCACATGACTGCACATTAACAGCCCAGCAGCAGACACAGACACCCTGCTCTGCTCTTCTGCAGGTCCAGCAAACATGGGAGGACACTAAGAGGGCACAAAGTGCATAAATGGAGATGTACTCAGAGGCAATCAGTGTGTGTATTTTAGTTCAAAGGAAAAGAAAGTGAATTTAAGAGCAAAACAAAGTGAAAGTTGTGCATTACTTACGATATTCAGCGTGGATCTCATCTATTTCTTCCTCTGTCTGGTCCTTTGTGAAGGTCAAGCTCTACAGAAATCACAAAAATGTTTGTTTTTAACAGAAATAAAAAGATTATAAGGCAGCAGACTTTGAAATTAGACTTCAAACTGGAAGAAGGAGCAGTTGTCTGATTTTCCCCTCCAGCTCTCAGCTTCTCATCACAGACTTTTATACATTTACAGAACGTATCCATGGTGTCCTGCTCCACTTCCACCGAGGCACTGGGACCAAGCCAGCCCCTGTAACACCCAGCACATAAGATATTTGTTAACACTGTGCAGCAAACAGGCTTCAGAAGTCACCAAAGTATCCAGTGTCATGGGAAAAGAACAGGCCCTATTGCCCCTACGGAAACATGGAATTTGCTAGTAAAATCCTACAGAATTCTAGGGAAGTACAATATTCCCCACACTGCCATGGAGGGTCAAAATCCTCCAGTGTGGCCCAGGGGAACATTTCTCAAGAGTTTTTACTGCAGTCAAAAAAATGCTCCTACTTCAATGGTTTGGGCATAAAGCTCAGCACTACCCCAAGGACTGCCCACGACAAATGCGGCGTGTGAGAAAATCAGGTCGATTATGGGATGGCATATGTGAATTCCAACACTGAATCTGGGAATTCCCACTATAAAGAAACAGGCAAACATATTCAGTGCCCACTCTGCAGTTTCTGCTGGCCACCCCTCCACAAGAACAAAGATCAGCCACCTACATTTTCACTGGGTTTGTTACATTCCAGCTGAACCCGAATCTTCTCATTCTTTTCCAGCTCTTTAACAATCTCTGCAACTGTTGGGAAATAGAAGAAAGGGATCACTGAAACAGGAGCTGTGTAATAAAAAGCTGTAACAGCAATGAATGAAACTACCACGAGTTTAAAACACAAACAGCATTAGCACTCCAACAATGAAAGCTCAGGCTCAAATCTCAGGCAAACCTGCCATCTTTGCAACTCCTACTGAACCTCCCTCCTCCACACTACAAGTGTTTCTGTGGTGCACAGGCATCTCACTCTGAAAGAGTTTCTGGTTTATACTGGATGTTTCAATGAAAGATAAAGTAATTGCATCTACTGTTTATCTTATTTTACCCCCAGACCACCTCCTAGTGTGCAGGCTCATGGCCAAAGCCCACAGCCCACAGCTGAATTACAATCTACCCCAACAATTATGTCAGACATGTTCAAAGCCTATAAACACATAACTGTGTTTCTTAACATTTAACAAGAGCCACAGCTATGCAGGACCCTGCACAGTTTATTCTGACATTTACTTTTACAAATCTGTTTCTGCACTTCATCATCTCCACAGCACTGCCAGGTAGCTCCGGGCAGTTATTAAAACAAACACTTCACCAGACAGTGAAGCAGTCAGAGAACAAAAGCTCAATAAGGAGTAAAACCTGTTCCAAACTGGTTTAAGCAAACTCCTGGAATTTGGCACCTCTGCTTCCTCAGAAGCTCAGCTACTCCTGTTACATAGTGACCTCAGGCTCACTGCTACTACCAAAATGCATGTCTGCATCTTAAGTGTGAGTTTAATAATTCACTCTTTGTGCACAGAGTTTGAACAGAGGAAGAGTTTTGCATTATTTAGGGCGGAGCAGCTGAATTACAATGAACACACCTTGGAACTCTTCCTTTAGTCTGGAGGAATGAGGCAGAGATTTGGAGCCACTTCACCACCAGCAACAAGTGAAGAATCCCCCCAGGAACCCCCCACTCGTTAAAGGAGTATTTTCCATTAACCCTGATTTACAAAAGAAAAATTCTTCCAGCTCCAGTTCCCCCAAAACATTCAAACCAGTGCTCCTCCTGCCCCAAGAGCCAACAGAAGGGGAAATGCAGACAAATGGGTTGTGATGGCAACAACTTCCCTACAGCTTCTCACTTACCTGGTTTGGGATTTAGGGAATCACACTGAGCATTGTACATGTGCACAAATTCCTGGTGCCTCTTAATGAGCTGCTGTCGGGTCCCAGAGGAGGACAGACCATGTTCCTTGAGCTTCTTCTTCAGATCTCGATCCGACAGCAGGTTATAAACAACTTTAGACATTGGCTTCCTTTTGTGAGCAGAACTGCCAAGGGAAAAGGAAACAGACTTTATTTATTATTCCTGTGAAAATCTTTAAGGGCATTTCACCCACTCGAGACAAAGCATACCCCAAAAAAACTTGGTTTTTCACCCTAATGCTGCCCATATCTTACCTGAACCAGCAGGATAAGTTTCAAAAGCATTAAAACCTCAAGACAAAATTTGAATTAGGAGATTTTTCAGCTTTCTGGGAAAATGACTTTCAGAAAAATAGTCATGTACCTGAAGACAGCAGTTCCCAGCTAACAGAAGGGTGATTTGGTAAAACAGAAAGTGACATTAAAGAGAATTAACAATGATCTCAAAGGAATGACATCTAAGCCCAAAATTTACTCCTTCCCACTGTCTTCTGTCAGAAGAACTCAATATTCCTGACACAGCTGGGGAAAACATCTTAATTACAGGAAACTGTCAGATGAAATTCAAGACTGTAACTTTTCTCTACTATAACTTTTGTCACCTAAAATGAGCAGAACAGCTCCTTCAGCACAAATTAGCTCAGGCTTCCCTACACCTCCTGGTGAGATACTCTCAAACTAGGAAACAAAGGGACCAAAACCCATCAACTGCCTTGCTTATCTTCTGCAACTGCAGTAATTTATTAGTTACAGAGGAACAGCATTTAATTAGACACTTTTTGCTCTGAAGCAAAATAAAGTTCAGCTGTACTGCTCTGGATTAGAGAGCAGTTAACAGCTTCACACGGTGAAAGCAAGAGATTTATTTCAAAACTACTCAGCACTTTCAACTGATCACATTGAAAATAAATTTCAGGTTGAAAAAAAAGGCTTATAAAAAATTGTTATTGATTCATTTGCTCTCATCCAGCCCCTGTGGCATAGCTGGCAAAAAGAAGATGGATTATCACAATACACTCTTCAGGGAAACTTTTTTTCACATTCTTTTGGGAAATATAAAAAATGCCATTGAATAATTAAATCTTTTGCAAGTCCTGCAGAAGCTTGGTGTGTATTCCAGTTCACCAGCAGCATGACCTAAAGAGTGCCCACAGCTCTGACAGCAGCCACAGGGAAACAGCTGGCAACAGGTTTGGATTTGAATGTTGGTTGGTGGGTTTTGCTCACCTCTGAGAAGTGCAGTGCTCTCTAGGAACACACACACGTTGGAATTACCCCTGTGCAGGTTTGGGGGGCTAAATTAGCAGTTCTGCTGAAATACTGCTCAGCCATGTGCTCCTGGTTTGAGAACAAAGAGAGCTCCCATTCCTCAGAGAAGCACTAGGGATGTGCTGTTACTGGAACCAAACTCACAGCCATAAAGCACACACTGCCAAGAGCCAGCATTTACCCCAGAGCCAGTCCCAAAGGGGCAGTGTCTGGCGTGACACATACTGAAGGTCTAAGCAGCCTAAAGATAAAATAAGCAGAATTTAAAATCCCCTGAGGGACATGAGCTTGACACCAAGGAAAGATCTGGCTTTTATTTGCAGTTATTAAGGACAGAGAAAGCACTAAAAACATCCCAAATGGAAATTAAAATGTAACATCACATTTCAATATTAATTTATGATTTTTTCAACTTCAAAGTCCTTTAGCTTATATACTGCACTTTAAGCATGACTGGGTAAAACAAGAGTTTTAACATAAAATTACTTTCTAATTCATGTTTCAGAGGACTTGGAAAAACAAGCATTGCTGTACAAGCCCCTCCCATTTCTTCAGTCTGATCAGTCAGAAATAATAACAGCCTACATTTCTGCTGTAAGTAAAACAAACTGAAACCTCCATTTCTGACGTGAATGTGGCGACCGTGACCAATGCTGGGGCAGGGGCACAAAGCCAAAGGAATGCATTCATCTTATGGAAATTAAGATCTTCAGGAAACTTGAACAGCCCCACAGTGAGGAGAGAAAGGTACAATTTTTATTCTTTAACTTGACAGCTATTGAAGCAAATGTCTCCTGGCCCACCTGAAGTGAGGGAGGAGATTCATTCAGCAAGTGAAAAATGGGAACTGATGTTACCCGAAGGGAATGTTAATGCCAGGGAGCAGAACGGTGGCAAGAACAACGCACAGACTAAGGGCTGCTCCCTGTGCTGAATTCCTGAAAGCACTGGCCAGTGTTTTCTTGCCACTGAAAGCCAAAAAGTCATTCTTCTGGCAATCCACATGCTTTCTTGAGAGGGCACAATGCCCACAGTATTTCACAGTGCTCTGTGCAGCAGGTAAGCCAGAAACAAACACAGCCCACTGCTATTATACCCCAGCAACTAAGAGTCATTTCAGCAGTGCACAAAACCAGCTACATGCACAGGAAAGTTCTCAGAGCTGTTCTTACCTTCGGAGCCTGTCCTTCTTCTCCTCTCTGGTCAAGCAGCTATCCAGATGTTTGTTTATATATTGCTCTGGAATAGCAACCTCACAAACAGGACATTCCACTGAAAGCAAGCGAGAAGGAATTTACTAGTGTGGATATAACAGCAAAAAGCAAATGTTGTCATCTGAGAAAATAACTGCTGACTGAAGAAAATGAAAATCCAGAATTCCAAATGTCTTCTTTGAAAAGATCTGGCATGTCTATACAGAATCTTCCTCTTTAGCTTTCATTTTCGCTCCAGAGCACTGAATTCCCTCTCTATGTAATATCAGAGTGGCTCTCATCTTCCCTGCAGACAAATGGAATGAAACCTCTAATAAAACCTAGACTAACACACATTCTACAAGAAAACCCAGGGGCTAACAGAAACAGCAGATTTCCCTGCTAAAGCTTTCCACTTTTGCATTATTTCACTCCTAAATAAAGGAGGCTGCTTCTCTGTGATAAAACACTATAGCACCAGTTTTATTCTTGTTAACATCGTGTTCCCAATGTATGGCTCTCAGGACAGCCAATCCACGAGTTAACTCAGCCTCACAGGAATCCCACGACCCAGCCAGACCCCCACTCATTTCTGGGCTCAGAGCCTCAGGAACATCCCATATCACGGGCCCACCCCACTCAATTACTCTTGCATCATATCTGCAAGAGGCACCTATGAACACTGCCTGTAAAGGCAGACAATAAACACAGACTTAAAACATTCCTCTCTAGCAATCAGGCTACATCACAAACAAAAGGCTAATTCTGAATGAGCAGATGAGAGTCTTTAACTAACATCCTCTGTGTCAGTGTGAGGGAAATCAGCTCTGATTTAAACAAAACAAAAACTAACCTCTGAAATGTCGGTTTTTCACAACTGTGAAATGTTGTGGGATTTGAGAGTTCTCTGCTAATATTGCTCTGCAATTCCTGACTCCCAATCACATCATATTCTAAAGGTTAAACACCCCAAACAGCTGGGACAGTAACAAAAACCAGGACAGGTTTCCCATGGCTCCTTTCCTGGCTTTAAGAAGCCAGGAAAATCTTTAAGAGGGATTTACCCAGCTAATAAATCAATATGAACTTCAGAGTTGAACAAATTGTTTAACAAAAGAACAGATAAATTTGAACTAATAAGAACCGGGGTTGTACTCCTACATGGTCTTTTATTTTAATTTAGGCTTTTACTGGGTCAATAGATGGCTGCCAGCACGTCAGGACTAAGAGGATTCTGCCACTTTATTGTGGTTGATTAGTATAAAGGGGCATTTTCATGCTTCCAAATAAATTAACCTTAACCCTGTGAAATTACTGAAGAATAAAGCAGATGATTCTTTTGGAGAGTGTATGAACAGGAATATTAACAGAACTGCTGCCATGTTCCCTTCGAGTTTGGACTCACCCCTCAAATAACAAACACGTTATAAAATAACCTGCATCTGGGCACTCAAGGACACAAGGGTAGAATGAATGCTGGTGTCTGTCTACTCATCAGGGGAAGAGAAATTGCTTCATTTTTACTAAGTCTGTTGCACAACTATTGTTTTTTAGCATTGTTACTCAAAGCAAAGGAATCTGTAAGTGCTGAATTCCCTTTAATTCCTTGTCAGCAGCCCAAGCTTCCTCATCAAGGACATGCTTGGAGCAGAGCATGGGCCAGTTAAAGGGGAAGGAGCTGAACGTGCCAACAGGGATCAGAACCAGGCAGGGAAATGGGACGAGTGCCACGTACTGAGGGTCCCCTTACACACACAGCTGGCCCCCTTGGGGGAAGAGAGCAGGGCATAACCAAAACCTGAACAACTCACCTTTCTTGACTCCTTTTACCACAGATGTAGAAGGCTTTTCATGACTTTCAGTGCACTCAGGACTCTCCTGTGCTCCCACTTCGTTGTCTCTATCACCACCCTCTGCAGCAGTGCCGTGAAGGCCATGGTGTTCCTCAGTTTTGAAAGTCCCCTGATCAGTCCCTGCCAGGCCCCCTGCCCTTGTCGAGGTGCAGACTTTGTCCTTTCTCAAGAAGCTGTCGATCAGTGGCAGCTCCTTTGGATGTGGCTGAGGAGCAGGAGTGCTGACGTGGCTCTCAGCTGGACGCCTGCTGCAGGCCTGCGGGGCATCCAGCACCAACTGCAGCAGCTGCTGCCTGCAAGCACCCAGAAAAGCACAGTTATCTACACTGGACAGTGCTGGGGTTTTTTTGGAGAAACAAGATTACAAACAGATGGAGTTTCTTCCCCATTCCTTCCTCCCTCTGCCCCTTGCTCACACGCAGCACCCGGGAATTGCCCATCCCACAGGAAGCGGACCAGGAGCCAGCCAAGCCTCACTTCACTCTGCAGAACCTAAGCACCATCTTCCTGATTCCAAACTAAGTAAACTGCATTTTGCCAGTGCAATGAAATGCCTCCCAAACATTACATGGACACAGTAGAGATCCAAGAGCTTTCCCCCTTACTTGGACAGAAGATCATTTTCAAGCCAGAGCACCTCAAACAAGGTGTCACCCAGCTGTGACAGAGGCTCCTGGAGCCAAGGGCTCAGCACCAGCCACTGCCATATTCCACTGCTCAGCCAGCACAGGCTCTGTAGCCAAATGCTGTGGCTTTACAGCTCTGATGTGACACAGTTCACTGCAGCTGAGGTGACAAAGCCTGTGAAAGCAGCACAGCTGTGGCTCCTCAGCTTGAAAGGTCTTTAACTGGGAAACACTAAATAACAGCTGAAATAATTTGGATTCCCATTCCTTTAAAAGGAGGGGACTGTGATTGATATTCTTACAGAATGTGCACACCATAGAATTCTATCTTAGAGCACTTCCCTGAAGCCCCAAGGCCCACTCCCCAAGGAGAACCAGCTCACTTCACACACAGGGTGTTGTCTTTGCATGAACAGGACAGAGAAATTTGAACAGAAACTTCAGATTCTCTAGTAACAGTTGGCTCAATAAAATACCTCATCTAAAACAGAAACTGGAAAAACAGTACAAAACTCAATCTATCCTAACAATAATTTAATAACAAACGTTGCTTTAATTACACCACTGATCTACAAAAAATCCTGGGAGCTTTTCCTCATATCGAAAGATGAAGACTGAGGAACAGACTTTCTGAAGGGATCTGATCTTGGCACAGAATCAGTGGAAAGAACACCAGGATGAGAACTTGAAAACTTTTTTGCCAAAACACACTCTTTTTTTGATGGGAAAATACAGAAAACTCTAGTACTGAATGCAAAAGAGGAGAGAGCAGTCCCAGGCTGGCTTTTCCCAGAATGGGGTATTTTGGGCCCGTGAGCAGCTTCCCTGGCTGGGTGATGACATCTAGTGGTCCCACCCCACAGATGGAAGAGCTGGGACACAGCCCTGAGCTCCTGGGCAGCACTTTATCATCTGCCACACCACCCTCAGCCCCAGAGTGAATGACTCAAATTTCTGGTTATTCACAGAGATTTGGACAGGCATGACAGAGAGCCCAGAGAAAGCATGGAATGATGGGGAAGTCCAACCTCTGCATCACCAGCCTGTCCAGCTCACTTGGAAACCGATTCTATGGCAAACCTCAATTCAACATAATTTTCAAGAAGCTCTGTGTTTCGTGTGGTCTTCGTTGTTACCTAAGATACTGCAGTCAGTACTGAGAGGTCCCAGCAGACACAATTAACCTTCCTGGCACAAGGCAGTAACAGCTGACAAAGCTGAGTTCATGAGCACGAGCAGCAGCCCTCCCTTTAAAGGCTGAGAGATGAATTAATCAGGTGTCAGAGAGTCCAGATCCGCTGTTGTAGCCAGTACCCAAATGCTCCTGCGACACCCATCCCTCTTAATTGCTGGGTCAGGTCAGGACAGGGACTTATACTGCTTTTGTTTAACTAAAAATGGATGGTTTAACACCCTCCCTCTGCTTCAAAAACAGCACAAACAACTTGCCACCTTTTTTCCTTCGGATCTGTAAGACCTGTAAAAAATATTTGAGAGTCCTTCATCAGGAACATGGTTCCCATTTCATGGTCCCTTTACTTCTCCCTTGCCAAAACAGTAACAAAGCGAAGTCACTGGGAATTTAATGCTTCCACATAAATAAATTCCAGGGAAGAGCTGAAGTTGTGAATCTTCCTAGAAACAGCTCACACAGGACAGTCCTAACTGCACTAAAGGTAATGCATCTCCTTGAAATTCCTTCTGCATTCCTGCTGGAGGTTTAATCAGTGTATCAGCAGTGACAGTATCTGCGCTCTCAGCACTCAGAGTCGATGTGTTTATTCCTGTGAATCACTACCTGTCAAGTAGACCCGATTAGGAAACTAAGATATAAACTTGAAAGTAAAAACATACTTTATTTTCCTATATATGAAGAAAAGCAGAGATCCTTATCAGCAATGACCACTTTCCTACCTGTGCAACGGTAGCTCTAATTTCTGTTGTTAAATTTTCTAACAAGGTGATGCAAAAACTTACAAATTTTATCAAAATAATCTCTTTATTAGAGGACAACGAAATCAATTCTTTATGCTTCACACAAAACTTTACACTTATTTTTGAAGACACTGGCCTCACTGAGACTGATAGACGTTCATAAAGGACAGCCAGCACAGATATTGCTCCTCATCTTTCTCTCCTGACCTGTCCAGAGCCAGGAATTCCATCCCAGAGCACTGGCAGGTGAGGGAAAACAAAACTGCTCATGTCCCTGAGCTCCTGTGCCCCTCACATAGGGCAGTGTCCATTCACACCCATTACAGCCTGGTCAGAACTGCTCCTCTGCCTTTCACACTGAATAAAACATCGATGGGCCATAAGGAATGACAGGACACCTCCACTTTCACTGGGAAACAGGAGAGCCCAATCCCTGGATGGGGAGGGAGCAGCATTCCCACACATCACCCCAAGCACATCCACAACATCTCATCCTGCAGACACTCAGGCACAGAGTGTAAAGTGTAGGGCAGAGTATAAACGGGATCAGCACTCGGCCCTGGTTGGAATGACTCCTATTCCCTGCACACGCTGACCTTGGAGCACAGCTTGCACTCTAAGTACCACCAACATTACCATTTTCTTCCCCTCCAGGCCTGACTTTAGAAATGGGTTTGTACTTTATGAAATGCTGAGAAGATTTAAGGTCTACTTTTCATAAACACTAAACCACCCAAGGCTCAAAGTCAAGTCAGGACAGACATCTCTGAAATGTGCTGAGCTCTTCAACCCCTGGACTTCGGATTTGTTTTGGGGAGGGCCAAGGGGAAACAAAGCAGATGGGGAAGGAGGGGGGAGACAGAAGATTTGTCCTACACCAACATCATCAGGGCAGAAACCAGCAATGGGTTATGATTTAATGACACTCGTCCCACATACTGCTCTCTGGACAAGCCGTGTCCCCTCAGCTCAGGGCACGGGCAGAGCAAACCCAGCCCGGGGGTGCCCAGCACCTGACTCATTATCTACACTGCTCTGATGGGTCTGTCTCATTAAAGCAGTTATTAGTGAGCCTTCATTATGGGGTCTTTCCCAGCCAGCTCCAGAGCAAGCCCTGTGCCAGCTCCCTCCCACCCAGAACGGAGCAGGGGACGGGGCATCACCATCCTATCGATCGACGCTATGGGAGGAACTGACTGAACTCCAAGTCACACAAGGAGAGGTTATTAAACTACTCTCACTGGTAAGATTTATACTGATCCATTAAAGCAGCCAAAGAAATTAATGTTTAAGATTCAATATCATAATGGATCCAAGTCAGCACTCTACTTGTTCCCTGCAAAATTAGACATTACCAAAAAAACAGTAATCCATTTATCACTAGGAAGCACCAAAGACAGAGTTCAATCTAAAACAATGGAACTGTAGGATTTAAATGATTCAAATAAATCACTTCAATCTAGCAGTGGTCATATACAAGAGTAGATCTATCTACATTCTATGGTCTTATCACAGAAAAATTCTCTCATGAAACAAAGCCATTAACTGAACTCTGCTTCCTGTCACTTATGAAGCCAGTTCTCACTGACTTACAGCTTCAAGTTAATTTCAGAGAAAAAAATGGAAGTGTATTTGTCTCCCAAAGACACATGAATACCCACAGAATCCCCAGCAAATCACTGAGCTGCTTCTTATCAAAAGAAAACAGATGGATAATACAAGGAGCCTCATGCATTTACTGTGGTGAGAACTTACCAAGTCAAACTTATTCTGTTGTTCCTGTCTTTTAAAGGGATAAAATCAAAAATCAATTAAATGGGAAAGTAGCTAAGAAATCCAGGTGAAAGCAGAGCACTCCATTACTTCTCTTCCCCAGGAAAACTCACATTTGTGGTCCTTCAATACCTACATTTTTCCCAGCCAGTGACTTCACCAAGAGAATTCTCTTGCAAGTTGATTGTTACCACTGGACAAAATCTTTCTGTTCAAAATTTTCCCTGCACACATAGCAAGGATCTTCGTAGAAAATCTTTAATACCATTATTTTCCCCATAGAATCCTGACATATCTGCTTGACTTCCTACACACTGGAAGAGACTGCAACTTACAGGGCAGTTAAGCAGCACCAGGACCAAAATAAGCTTGTAGAGCCTCCACACCTCACCACGTGGGCAGTAACCTTCAGTCAGAACACTGCAGGATTTCTCCAAAAGTGTAAACATCCATCTTTGACGATGTTTCTGGGACACCACAATTTTTTTGCTCAGTCCTCACACCACTGCTCTCCAAGGACTCGGAGCCTGGTCACACACAGACAGTCACTCCTTTCCAGCTCCCAAATTAGGGAGAGTAGTCATAAAATTACATAAATACCTTGCAGAATTGAAGCTCTTCACTAGATCATCTAATATTCGGTTGTTTTTCAGGTCAGATTCCGAGACTGCCTATTGGAAAAGAAAGAGAGAGAAAGCAAAAAAAAAAAAACCCAAACAAACATTCAAATGCAGTGAAAACAAATGCCCAGAAAATGTTCAGGTGATCAATAACTTGCTTCTAGGATCAGTGACTCAACTACCACCACTAAAGTGCTATGAAAATGAAGATGCATAAAGGGTAAATGTTTTTTCCTGAAAAATGTCATATTAAAATAACTGCCTGAGAACTGTAAGTCTGGAAAATGAGGGTAATGGGTAAAAATGAAGCATAAAGCCAAAGGAACAAAGCCCAGTGTACGCAGGCTCCAACAATGGTTTATCGTAGCACAGGTTTTGAAAACCAAATCAAGGATTTTATGAAGGTGATAAGAACATTAAGCAACAAAGCACAAAAACTGAGGAAGGGAAATGTTAATCTTCTGATTATGGAATGAAAATATGAAATATGAGATGACTTTGCACATTCAATTCATTCTTTTGAAACAATTTCTGATATTTATCTGTCCCATTGCTCTTCTTTTTAACAAAGCTTTTATTAGTTTTTCTCACACTAATACCTGTGAGTTTTAAGCAGGTGGCTGTAAAATGTACTTTGTCGAGTAGTAAACTTGTTTGGATGTTTAAAAACTGACAAAGCTCCAAATAGATCCATTTTCCAGTCCTGAAAAGTCTCATCTGTTTCATGCTTTAGAACACAGACCAAAATTACTCCTATTTTGCCAATATTCCTGGAGAGCCATTCAATTGTTTGAGTTACTGTTCTTAACCACTTTCAGGAGGTCGATAAAGCCCAATTGGCTTCAGGAGAACAGTTAGATTAAGGCTTAGAAAAAACTGCATTCCATGTTCTTTAATCAAAAAAGGGCTTTGAGTGAGATCCTAATAACAACCAGCTGCAGAGCAGGCTCACCCTGCCTTCAGTGCACACTCAACCTCCTGCTCCTGGCAAACACCTGCTCTCCCCAGAGCAGAGCAGAGCCCTCTCATGCCCAAAAAGGCTACACCAGCCATTTCCAGGACTAGGAGGTTTGTGAACACTTTTAAAGACTCCTTGAGAGATGAAATGAGGCCGCTCAAACATGGGAAATTTAAATGCCCAAGTTTCAGCACTCCTGTTTTAAATGCTGGTATATTCTAACAAATTAATATTAAATGTTTGGTGAGAGATTGTGTGCACAGCCCTGAGACAAACACCAGGCTTGATGCTCCATCCACTTCTGCCTGTGCTGACAGAGTACACCTCAGAAACAGAAGAATTCCAGCTGTAAGAACATCCCACTTTGCCCAAAGAGCTCCTCACCAAAAGGAAACGTAGTAACACGATCAGAATTATTTAGCATAGTCCAAAGGGAAAAGCTCCTGAGATTTGAAACAAAAAAAAACAGACCAAAAACAAACAAACAAACAGAAACCCCACAAGCTGAGGGGAAAAAGAAAGCACTTAAAGCACTTACCACGCAGCATGTTGGACACTGAGTTTTGTAGGACAAAAACTTGCGGATACAAAGGGAACAATCTGGAAAAAGGAAATGCATCATTTTGAAGAAGGCATTCTTCCAAAGGCAGTTCCAAGTCCTTACTTGTGTATTTTCTTATTGTACAATATGTGCAAGCCATTCCACAACACACCAATGTTGAAAACACACCATTTTTCCATGGAATTGAGATAACCATTGTAGAAAAAAAAATATATATATTTTATACAAATGTATTTCAGTACCTGATGTCAGTCCCTCTGTCAAAAGATGATGTTCATTTCCTTTTGTTTCCCAGTACAAAGACAAGAACACCTTAGTCAGCCACCACCACCAAAGCCATGCCTGCACTGCTCACTCCCCCCCACAGTGGGTTTTTCACTAATGTTGGATCACTTTCATCTTCCTGCACAGCCCCAGACATCCTCTGTCTCCTCTTCTTCCCAAGCTCTTCTGCCCCTTTCCAAAACCATACCAACTTGTTAGTGAAGGAAAAGGCTAAAAGGAATGGAAGCCAGCACTGGAAGCCTGAGAGACAGCTTAATGTTTCCCAGGGAAAGCGAGTCATGTCATCATCACAGGATGGTTCAACAGCCTCTGTGGTGAAACATGCCATAACCTTCATTTTGTCACAGTAAATTTCTGAAATTGTTCTACTTTGTCAACTTATCTGAGCTTTCAGAGCCACTTTAAGATATAAAAAGTCTCATCACTCTCCAGTACAACAGACATTCACTCACTAGATCATTATGAGTCAGAGTCTCAGCACTTAACACAGTCAGCAGCAGCTCCCCAAACAGATTTATATTTCATAGACCCTCTGGGAATGAGCCTGAAAAGCAGCAGGAGCATTAATTAATCACAGACTGGTTTGGGTTGGGAAGCCCCGTCCAACCTGGCCTTAATGCACCAATTAACACTTAAACCCACAAATCCAGCTAAATACTCAAAAGTTACTATTTATATTAAGAAGTTATATGGGGTGGGAAATCCATAAAAAACAGCAATTAACTTTATGAATATGAATGAACTGGCAGATCCAGCCTGCTGACATCCAACACACCAACACCAGCCTGCAGACAGAGCTCATCCTCCCACACCAGGGTATAAGAAATCCCAGGGCCACAGTTCCCTCCATCCATGCTAGAGAAGACATTCACCTTCAGATGCCTTTATTATGTGAAAAAAAAAATGGATGGCACATCTATTCTGTCAGTAATGACAGTCCAGAGCATCAGGACAGTGAAACAACTGCTGTCACATGAGCTACTGAATGCTCCCAGGCACCCAAGAAGGAGCAGAGGAGGAATTTTAAGTGGCTACAGGTGTAAACACATTACAGAAATGTTTAGAAACCCTGGAATAGATCATTAAGAAAATGAGAGTCAGCAGAACGATTTGCAAGCAGACATACTACATTTTCATCCATTCACAAACAATTACTCATTAAAGCAGAGGGCTTTTGGCTCCAGTTGTCCAACCTCAGTTGACTCGAGATTACAGAGACAAGTGAGTGAAAAATACTTCAAGAAATCTTGAGCTATTGTAGAAAACTTGGACCTTCTGCGGTTTGCATGGGGAAATAAATTGTGTAATCCACTAAAAAAAAAGGCAGACAGATTCTTTCCAAAGTTAAGGGCCTCTGATTCCCACTGTGTCACCAGCGAGTAGAGAACTTCCAGTGTTCCCCACCACAAGAATACTGGTTTCAATGGTGAGAGTTTTGCCAAGCTAAACTAAACTTCACTGCCAAACTACAATGACCCCCTTCGTGGAAGGAAGGGAAGTGCTACAGTTTCTGAAGCAAACAATTACAAGCTTTTATTTTAACATGAGAAAAGCTAACGTACTTCCCTCTAATCTGGCTTTCAGCAAACTGCTTGGGTCCAGCTTCCAACAGATATCAGCCCGAGGCAGGCGGAGCAGCACGGAAAATTTTAGCTCATAATGCTCTCCACATACAGCTTTGTTCCACCCTCAAGATGTTATGGAAGATATTTAAGTGGAGACTTGTAGAAATAGGTGGTGTTTAAGTGCATTGCTCCAGATGTCACGGGTTTGTGCTGCAGCAGGAACTGCACGACGGAAGGTTCTGGCTGCTTCCATCTCACAGACCACCTCACAGCTTCCATCCCAAGGAGAACCACAGAATCCTGGAATAGTTTGGGTTGGAAGGGACCTTAAAGCCCATCCCATTCCACCCCCTGCCATGGCAGGGACACCTTCCACTAGCCCAGGTTGCTCCAAGCCCCGTCCAACCTGGCCTTGGACACTTCCAGGGATGGGGCAGCCACAGCTTCCTTGGGCAACCTGTGCCAGGGCCTCCCCACCCTCACAGGGAAGAATTTCTTCCTAATATCCAATCTAACCCTACTTTCTGTCAATGTGAAGCCATTCCCCCTTGTCCTGTCACTCCAGGCCCTTGTCAACAGTCTCTCTCCATCCTTCCTCTAGGCTCCCTTCAGGTCCTGGAAGGCCACAATTATGTCACCCTGGAGCCTTCTCTTCTCCAGCTGAACAATCCCAGTTCTCTCAGCCTTTCCTTACACTTCACACTCAGGAAGTTCACACAAGGCGGCGGGACTGGACAAGTCCCACCAGAGCAGCAACCCCTGCCAGCAGACTCACAGTTGTGGGAGCACTGCGGGATGATCACGGCGATGCTGAAGTAGTCGAAGCAAATCCCACAGCGCAGCAAGTCATCCACGTCCTGCAGGGAGAGTGGGGTCAGCCACGGGCACGGCCCGTGTGGCCGGACACGGGTGAGCGGCACCGAGAGGGGGGCCCGGACACGGGGGGGCCGGACACGGGGGGCAAGGACACGGGGTGACCGGACACGGGGGTGACCGGACACGGGGGGGCCGGACACGGCGGCTTCGCCGTGCGAAGGGTCCGCTCAAGGCCAACGGGCTGGTGGGGCGAGGGCGGATCCACCGGCAGCGCCGGGATGTGCTGCCACGGCCGCCCCGCAGCCCCCGCCCGCTCGCAGGGCAGAGCAGCCGCTCCCGGGCCGCCCCGCCGGCCCCCGCCCGCCGTCCCGCCAGCCCCGCGTCCCGCCGCACGCACCTTCAGCGGGGCCAGGCTCGGCGGCCAGGGCGGCTCGGGCAGCGGCAGCGCCAGGGCCATGTCGGCCCTGCCCGGCCCTGCCCGCTCCGGTCCTGCCCTGCCCGGCCCTGCCCGCTCCGGTCCTGCCCGCTCCGCTCCGCTCCGCTCCGGTCCCCACAGCCCCGCACGGACCCGGCCCGCGCGCTCAGACCCGCGCGCGCCTCCGCCCGCACTTCCGGCGGCGCTTCCGGGAGGAACTGCCGGGAACGGGAACGGGCCCGAGTGCGATCCCCCCTCACCCCATTCTCCCTCACCCCGTGTGCAATCCCCCCTCATCACCCCGTGTGCGATACCTCCTCACCCCGTTCCCCCTCACCCCGTGCCCCAGGCCCGCTGGGGCTGGAGCTGTGCCAGGGCAGGGTCAGGTTG
>JAWWLV010000024.1:568194-579373 GCA_035041135.1 Platyrinchus mystaceus | reverse complement strand
CCCCAGGGCAGTGGGCACAGCCCCAAGGCTGCCAGAGCTCCAGGAGGGTTGGGATGATCCTCTGGGGCACAGGGTGGCATTGTTGGGGTGTCTGTGCAGGATGATCCTTGTGAGTCCCTTCCAGCTCAGGGCATTCCATGATTCTGCAATTCCAACTAAGGTGACTTTTCATCACTGAACGAATCACCCACCAGGCATTTCCATACCTTCTCTCCCCTGTGTGCCTCCCACCCCTGGAGAAGCTCAAATAACAGCACTGGTCTCCGTGTATCCCGTGTGTCTGTGGAACTCCGGTGGACATCTGATGCATGGAACAGGATTCTCACAACTCCTGTGCTCAGCTGGTGGATTCTGAGCCGCTGTGATCAGTTGTTTACTCGGGACAAATGAGATGTGTGCCTGAGTGCTCCCATAAACTGGGCATGAGAGTCTTCGTCTGTACTTCCCAGGAGATGCTAATTTAAAACACACCTAAGACACCGTGTGGGTGAGATTTGGAAATACGCTCACCCCCCCTCACTCCCTCCTCAGTCACCAGGCAGGCAGTGATGGGGGCTGAGTGCTGCCGTGGGCTGGCAGGAGGTCTCATAATTGCTGTGGAGTTCAGGGACATTAACACACTGCCCAAGCCACGGAGGATAACATTGCAAAGCAAACCACAGTGTCTGTGTGCAGCTCTGATTTCCAAGGGCAGATACTGACCCAGGCTGTGCCCATCACACTCGGGGCTCGCTGACCCTGCTCCTCTGGCAGGTACTCTGGCACACTCTACAACTCTACACACACTTACAGTATTCCTGTTCATTTAATTTGTTGTAGCAGAGGTTTTTACACACACACACACAAAGCACATTTACCCATTTTTTTGTAATAGTCTACAGAACAGTAACACCTCCCTTTCTTAGTTTCACAGGACTGAAGCAATTTTGCAGCAGCTGGTGACTCAAATGTGCTGTTTTCCAAAAACTGTGCATATGTGTGCTTGGTTTTTCCTACAAGTTTGTTGTAGAGTAATTTCCATGCTCTTGCTCCTGATCTGTGCTAGTCTGATTTTTGAATTGGATAAAATCAAGCCAAGCTCCCTGAACTGGCACTCAATGACTATATATACATATATAGCTATATAGAAGGTGTTCCATGACCCACATGATGGGGAAGGTCAGAGGAAATTGTCACAATGGTCTGTGCTGGCCTTGGGCAGTACAAATCTCTGAATTTATGTATTTGAATGGCTCTGATTACTGCCTGCCCCTTGCCAAAAGTGCTAGAATTTACAGAATAGTGTCACTTAAGTGCCTGTTCTTTTCACCTTAAGGAATCCATATCTGTTTTCTCTGTGAGCTGTGACAAATGAATGTATCAGACTCTTGGAACTGTCTGTTCTTTCCCTTCCCTCACACACATGGCCACTCTCAGTCCAGGTTCACATATGAGCTTATGGGGTGGGAATTAACTCCCCTCCCCAGGAAGGGGCACAGGGGTGCAGGTTCATTCGTGCAGCAACATGTTTATTTTTATTTTGGACTGGTGAAGAGCAAAGAGCAAGGAGTTTACAGCCAAGCACCATCCACACAGACCACTACTGAATAAAAATGCAATTTAAATTATTCCCACTGTAAAAGCACCATACAATGCTGAAGCTGGAGAGCATCCACCTCCTTAGGCTGTGTGGTCAGAGGATCCCCCCAGCCTGTGGTGCAGAGCCTGGTTATCTGTGGGCGTTTTCCCTTTGGGATGAAGTCCCACCACAGGAGAGGCACTGGGAAGCCCCTCACAGCCCTTCAGCCCTTCTGCACCTCCCAAGGACTTGGCCAGGCAAAGCCCTGCTCAGCTGGAGCCTGGCTGAGCATGACGGTCCCGGGGAGCAGATCCAACCCACGGAGTCCTGCCGAGTGAGGACACTTGTCCTCACTGGAGGAATGCTTCCCACTGTTTTATTGGCACTCTGGGCTTTGGTGCAGCAATACTAAACTGGTTTATTTTGCTGAACGACCAAGTTACAACTTGTTATTATACACAGAACACCAAACATATCCCCTCCTCCCAAGCCCCTGAAATGCTCATTTCAATTAAAATACCAGGAAGTCCCAACTGCATTTTCATAAGCTTGTTGCCCTGTTCTGTTAGCAGAGAAACGTGTGGAAAAGCTTCGTAGGAAGTGTAGTAGCCTGACACAAAGAAAATCTCCAAAAGCAACTTATTTTCATATGTTCTCTTGAGACAAAGAAAATATTTACGTGAAGTTTCACATAATTCCCAGCTGTTTGTGCACAACTTAATAATGTAAAGAGTGTTTGTTCCAGTGCCACATGCAGAACTGTTGTTTTTCTCTGTGCTCCAACAGACAAAAGACATCCTCAGCTGCCCTTCATCCACTGATCTTAAAACTGAAAAATAACACTCCACCTAGGTCTGCCTCACATGTCTGTGTGTCCCTGGACATTCTTCATTATAGATATACAAACATACCATGGAAAGAAGCCTCTGGGACACCACCATGTAGATTAGATGAAAATCTGCAGAAGAACATACTGTACTTCAAAAAAAAAATTAAACCCCAAACCAGAGAACATTTTGAGTTAATTGTTTCTAAGTATTTTCAGAGATTCCTTAATATTTAAAGCAGTGGAAAGTTTCTCATCATGTCATTCCCAACCAGAAAAGCAAAGAGCCTGAAACCATGGGTAAGATTGCCCAGAAACATTTAACATTGACCTTGCTCTGCCCTTGTGTTAAAGTTGGCAGCCATTTATTGATTTCTACAGGACTAAATTTAGTCTGATGTTGAGACTTTTAGAACAAAAAGATCCCATGTTGTTGTGGTTTAACCCCAACCAGCAGCCAAGCCCCAGCAGCCACTCGCTCACTCCCTCACCAGCGGGACTGGGGAGAGAATCAGAAGGGTGAAAGTGAGAAAACTCATGAGTTGAGATAAGGACAGGTTAATAGGTGAAGCAGAAGCCACATACACAAGCAAAATAATTTTTTCTTTTTTAAGTCTACTGCAATGTTTTTAGGTCAACATTAATCAGTGAAAAACGTGTTACAGAGCAGCACAGAAGCTTCCATGAAAACATCATGAGAGTTAGTGGCTGAAGGAGCCAGAAATAATATTTAAACTTTCTCCTGGAGTGCTTTGAGACAGACACGATGAGTAAAATGACTCTGGACATTTCATAGTAAACCAATGCTGATGGAGTTGGGCCTGACCTGAGGGCAGAATGAAATGACAGTGGCTGCTGGACAGGCAGCCAGGGGAGAGAAGATGAACCAGCACAGCCCTGACCCGAGACAGGGACACAGATTCAAACAATGAGCCATCGGTGAATTGGCCTTTGCTGGCTTTGGGCTTCTGCCACAGTGACACTTGTTGACGTTAGAGAGACGCTGTTTTGCACATGCAGATACTTCCTGTTTGGACACTGATGCAGATCCAATGAATGTCATGAAAATCATGAGTAATCTCACTAGCTCTGAGTTACTCCAGTATAAAAACTCCTGCACTGGTAAGCCATGCACAGTTAGATGCAATGGTAGGTCTGTAATACCTTCCATTCTCTTGGATTTTCTCCAACAGCATATTCCATTGCCAGCTTTGTGGCTTAGAGTCTCTCTTTGTCTGCTTGGTTCTCAACCTGAGTTCTTTTCTTCCACCCTTCCCCCACACCAAAAAGCTGAACTAAATTAATTCAGCTACTTACAGAAATGTGAGGATGCTGCCTTTGAGAACCAGTATGAGCAAAAAGAGCCTACAATTAGCATCCCACCCCAGGAAACCCTAAGACCCTTCTCAGTGGGAAATTACTTTACTTTCCAGTGATAAATTTCTATTAGTGATTGGCTGTGCAGTTATTCTGTGTCTCTGGGTGGACACAATGCTCAGTGCTCTATATCCCCTTCAGAGAGCTGTGATGGAGGTCACAGACAGGGAATATCAAATAGGAAACAACTTGCATTCCTATGCAGAGGAAAAATGGGTAAACCAGGTGAAATCCAAAGGTAAGTGTCAATAAGTTAATAAAGTGTTTCTCTGTTGATATTGCAGTTCTCCTTCACAGATTTAGCCTTTTTCAGCTGAAGGACTTTGGAGCAGAGTTTGAACACAAATTGTCCCCAGCCCCTTGTACTGTACAGCTGCTGATTTGCCACCAAAATATCCATCACTGGAACTTCATTCCTTCGCTAAATATTGTTTGCATTGCTCTGCTGCTGTATTTATCATTTCATTGCTGCCCTCCCCATCCCCAGACATTAAGCAGACCTCAGCCTTTGCAGTGCAGGGGTAGTGCAGCTCCCTCTGTTCCATCTCTATGCCGGGGTAAGACATTCCCCAAGCCTGCCCCTGCTCCAATAAACGTTTATTTATTACTGCCTTTAATTAGTGGAAAGTGCAAGAGAGGCTGAACAGCTTCTTACAGGGCTCTGGCCCGCCACAAGCACTTCCCAGCTCCTCTTTAATTAGCAACACAACTTTTGCCAACAAGCCCTACGTGCTTTCCCAGGATCATGAACTTGTGCCTCTGCACTTTCTGCCTGGAGCTGCCTGAGGGCAGAGATCCATCCAGCCTCCACCAGCCCTGTTCCTGCTCCTTAGTACACTCCAGCAGTTCCCAGCATCATCTCGCCAAGGTGCTGATGAGTCCCAGCAGCCACTGGAGATGTATTTCCCTGGATCACAGAGCCTCAGCAGAGTCTCCAGCTGCTCCTCGAGCCGCTGTGTGTCACCTACAGCTCAGCTCACTCTGCTGCTCTTCAAACCAATAGGGTGAAACAATCAGAATAAGAGAACTATGAACAGGCAATTAAGGCTCCTGCTCAGCTTAGGCTGTTTATGCCTGGATTTATGTGTCAGAGTGAGACTGAAAAGGGGGAGAAGGAGTCATTTGTCACCAGAGCACCTGCAGAAAAAGCAGCTCCTGTCCCTCTGTGGCACTTGCAGCAGAGCAGCCATCCCTGGGAGAGAGATGGATGGACACCAGTGACTCAGCCTGCTGAGAAAACTCTTCCTGCCAGGCTAGAGCCAAGATTCCAAGCCTATTTCCAGACAAGTTCAATAGAATTGAAATGTACACCTAGAGGGGGAAATCTACAATTTATAAAAAGGGTTGGTTAGGACTCATCAGGCATCGCCACAGCAATTTAAAGCACTTCCACTGATGCTGCTTCTAGTTTGCCTTTCCCCTTCCTATAATTTAGTCCTCCAAATAAGGACTCTCACAACAAATATAATGACATTTCATTTGGTAAATCCAAAACAAAGTATTTTTCTAATCAGTGCCCAATGAATGACTGAGCCCCTCCCTATAACACATAGTAGATTTAATACTTGTTTCCCCACCAAAAATTTCACTGAACATTTTCAGTCAGCTTTATCTGCAGAATCAGGACATATGAACTTGTGTGATATTGGCCCTTCTTGAATTTGCAATTTAATCCAACACCTGTGCTAAGTGATTATCTGTGACTGAACAAGCAGCAGCAAATCTGGCCCCAGCCAGATGTTTGAAATGATGTCTCCTGGTACAAATACATTCATGCACTAACTCATGACCTAACTGGGAAGGGCTATAATTGACACTGATGTCCCCTGGCTGTTTTGTGCTGCTGTGGCAACAAACTCTCCCGTGTGTTGTTAAATTTACTAACCATAGGTCCTTCATGGTCCTGTTTTTGCTGCTCTGCTCCTGCAAGGGCATCCGCACTCAGGCAGCCCTTCAATGGGGCACTCCTTGGTCCAGGTCCCTGGGTCCCACCAGCCTGCCTGGGAGAGAGCAGGAAAAAAGGGAAATGAAATCGTAGGTTGTTTGTATTTCTAGGATGTTTGTGTTTCTGAGCCTTAGTGAGTGTTATAAACAGCAAAGATGACAAACAAAATTGATTCTGAAGTAGCCGTTAAGGCAGCTGCTGTACACACCCCCACAGCAGGTGACTCCCAATCCACTACTGTGGGGTGGGCAGAGGGCTGGGGTCCCCCATCAGCCCCCCAGACAGAGTGTGCGAGGGGAGCTGGATCCCTGCAGGGTCTGTGCCCGGGGCTCTGTGGCACAGCCAGGTTCGGGTGCCCAGCAGCAGGGGCAGGTCCTGTGCTTGGGGCTTCCAGCCAGAGGGACAAACCATTTCACAACCTCTTAGAAAACATACTCTGACTGATGCTTCCAAAGCACAATCTACCACCTGGAGTTGTGACACCTTCCCAAATCCCTGCCCTGTGGACAGGGGCCTGTCGTGCTCTCATCATGCAGTGCTGCCCAGACACTACGAATTCTCCTGCACTGGTCTGCACAGCAGGGAGGGCAAACCCGGGATCTGCTCTGACTCTGCCTCGGGGCTTCTCCCTCCTCCTGGCCAGCACAGCCCTGAGCATCGCTCAGACCAGCTGCAGGGGAAGGTGAGCTCAGGGGCACAGTGGTGCCCAGCTCCTCACATCCCCCCCTCACCCACCCCCACCCACGAGTCCGGGGTGAGACACAGTGTCAGGATTGACGCCAGTGGTGAAAAACAAAACCCCTCGTGTGTTGGCAGCTGAAATGCCAGGTAATTACTTAATTGACTCCATGATTTCCACGTTGCAGCAGCAGCCTGCAGCACTCAGGCTAAAAGCAGAAGCCCATTAGTAATGCTGGCGGCAGTTTATGTCAAACCTGGAGTGTGTCCTGCTGCAAGATTTGGAGGCCAGAGAGATGCCCTGCATCCATCCAGGTGCCAGGAACACTCACCTCTGCTGGACCCAGCTCCTGCAGCTCCTGCTGCTCTGGCCAAGACACAGACCCAAACAGTTCAGAACTGAGAGATCCACACAAGAAAACTAGAACAAAACTGAAGCAAGGCATACCATTAAAAATTCAGCATGGAAGTGGTTTAGCCCAGTTCCCCACTGGGTGGTACTGAGCAGACTGGCAGCAGCAGTGGGAGCCTTGAGCTGGGCAGGGGCCACCTGACTCACCTGAGGTTTAAATTACAATCAAGAAGCAAAAGAGTCAGCAAAGTTAGAAAGGTGCTGCACAGCAGCACTGCCAGAATGAGGAAGTTCTGCTGGAACAAAACCGTGTCTGGGGGCCAGTTTGGCTGTGGGGCCTGTGAAACATTTCCTTGCACTTCTCCTCAGACAGATCAGCCCCCACAGAACTTTCTAGGCCCTTGCCAATACACATCCTCAAACCAAAGGGATGCAGATCCTGGGCTCTGCCACTGCATTTAATGCCATCAGTGCCTGGGGAAGGCACTGGCACCCCCATGCCAGGCAGGGTGGTCTGGAGGGCACGGCCAGTGTCACCACACCAGGCACACCCCAGGCACCACACACAGCCCAGCACTAATTCAGCTGTCAGCACTGTACATCAATAACCTCTGCTTTGAAACACAGGTAATTGTCCCAGTTAGGCTGACTTTGGCAGGAATAAATCCACCCTGGCACCAGCTGTGTCGGGGACAATGGGTTTGGGCTGTGCTGCTCTCAGCTCACAGCAGCAGTGCAGTGGGGCCACAGATCAGCTGGATCCAGAGCCACGAGCAAACAGGGTGAGGGAAGGGGTGGCTGAACGTGAGGCTTGTCCCCAAAAGCCCTATGAACAATGTATAATTTTTTGCAGGAAACAATCATTTATATAAATCCCATGGACTTCAGTTGCCACACCAGGGAGGAGGGAAGGCATTAGTCATGCACTAGCAGATGTTTTGACTCACATAAGACTTAATTTTGTTCTTTCTTTTAAGAAAAAGGCTTTATCTCAGCCTGGAGCCTTCTTGAGAATCTCCTCACTCTCGGCCATTGCCATGGCCCCTCGAGCCCGTGGCTGCTCCGCTGTGTGGTGGGGCTCTGCTGGCTCCAGTGCTTGCCCAGTCACTGCTAAATATATTATTTTTAAAACAGCTTTTTAAAAGGGGATGAAAAAATGGATGTGATGACAATTTAAAGACAGAAATTCAACGCTAGTTTCATCAGTGTTCAGCAGCAGCACATGGGGTGTGTGACACTGTCAAGGACGGTTATTTCTTGCCAGCTGAGACATTGAGGGAGCAAACAAACTCATTTGCTTTGAGCAGTGTAGGAAAGCTTGGGCTGGTGAGGAGCATCAGCCACAGCCCCTCCCTGGGGGAGCATGGCAGGTAGCACAGGGCCTCACTGCCCATCCTGTCCCATCACCACCTCAGAGACCACAGGAGCTCCCTGGAAGAGCAGCCGAAGGATCTGCACCAGCTCCCAGACAACCTCATGCTCATATAATTTTCTGAGTGCCCCAGGCAGCTGGGTATCTTAATTAAGATATTCATCTTCATTAAATAGAACCGGACACATTTGCATGTCCAGAGATGTGTCTTACTCACACTGTTGGTGCTCGGGTGGAATTAGGAGCTGTCAGAGGGTGTCTGGCCTTTGGATGCTGTCAGGAAGGTGTTATTAGATTTAAAGGTCTGGGATAAGCTTTGCTCCAGAGCTGGAGCTCTGTTTCTAAGACACAAACCTCCATTAACTTCGCAGCATCAAGGACTACAAGCCCAAGTCTCTGAAATATTCCTGGGGAGGGAAGAGGCATCTCTGTGGCACAGAGCAATGATGGTTTACCTGCAATGCTTACACTGATCTCAGTGCATGAGATATATTTAAAATCCAGAAAATTACACTTTTATCTCATGAAACACTTAAACCAAAACACTCCAACAGCTGCTGCCCTCCACCCCACCAGCAAGGGAAGTGATTCCAAAGCACAGCAGGAACGTGGTGCTGCTTTCCAGCTGAGCTGTGATCATAAAAAGGTTTCCAACAGCACACGACTCTGCAGTATTTACAGAAGATGGATAATGCTGCAGTCCCCAAGCCCTGCTAAACCCTGGTTTCCAATGTTTCTATAGTGAGGCTGTAGTTGTATATTAAGGGGAAATAAAAAAGTTATTAAAAGTTGGGGGAATACTCTTATTTTCCCCGCTGTGCCTGCAGCCAGCTCAGGCACAGGAGGCAGCACAACCTCCCTGATGGAGCAGGCACAGAGTCCTGTCTGCTCCATGTCCTGCATGGAGCCCAGCAGTGGGCAGGGAGGGTGGGAGCAGCCAGGGCTCCACCAGTGGCACTGGGAGCACCCCTCCAGCAGACAGGCTCCCCACAAGTCAGCAGTGATGAGCCAAGGGAAGGGCTGTGCTCCAGGGAGATGGGGACATGTTCTGGCTCATGCTGGAGCAGGGAGAGAGACATTCAAAGAAAAAGATTAGAATTAAAACCAAACCAGAATGCACCAAAAGCTGGCAGGATCTGACTGGGTGGTGCCAGCCCCCTCCCTGGAGCTATTACCAGCAGGGCCAGGGGGAACTGACTTCTAAAAAACACTTCACCAGTTTCAAGAATCAGTCTCATCTGGCAAGTCCTTTCTCCTCTCCACAAGAAATTAAACATATGCTCACAGAGAAAGACTCCAAACATATGGGTATCCACACAGCAAAATATCTGCCACGTGGCTGGGGCTGTGGTTGCTTCCACTGCTCTGCCCTGCAGGGCTGAACTGTTGGGCAGCCCCAGATATCAAGGGCAGAGGGTATCAGGGAGGAAAAAGGGCACTAAGTGGCCCAACATGGGCACAGTCCAGTCACAAGTGATGAGGGTGCAATTAATATACACTCTTAGCAATTAATACACCCTCTCAGCAACCAAGCCAATGCAACAGAGCACCTCTCAAATGTCCACAAGACAAGGGAAGCTCCAGGCAGGTCACAGCTGCTGCCCAAAGGGCCCCACAGCCATGTCTGAGCTGAAACAGCAGCAGGGGCTGTAAAATCCCCCCAAACTGGGATACCCAGGTTAAGCCACCACCCTCGGGTGTCCCCAGACCATCCCACGGGGCCTTGGCTCTTAGTGGGAGAGGATGCTCCTCTCTCCACCCTGAGCTCGCTGGTGGCTCCCCAGGGCAGCCCATGGCTTTGTGCAGATGCCCCTGACAGAGCCATTCCCAAGGCACTACGGGATGGGCTGCAGGAGGGATGGGGTGGCCATGCACAGCCTGTGCCATGAGCTCACTGCAGGCTCTGGGCACCCACAGCACAGTGTTCTGGTTTAGTTTTAAACATGGATGGAAAATCTTTACTTCATTTCCTAAATGCACTTTAATGTCTTTTCACAGGAAAAAAAATATACTAAAATGTATTAGTAATTCGGATTATTTAATTCAGTCAGCAGGACTGAGAGCTCTTTCTTGCACTTCAAGTCCAGGTTCAAAGCATTAATCACTAAATTCTGCATCATTTCCTTCACATTTCATTTCTATCTCATTTTTTCATTCATTAGCTACAAGTGTGACAAGTGCCAGAGTGCCCTTAGGTGCCCCTTGGAGCACATACAGTGCATGGCTCTTGGGTCCATCCAAGTATTCAGTTGCTGAACCCACCTAAATCAAAGGCAAATCACCCTCAGAGCATTCCTTGGCAGTTAGTGACCACGGGGATCAGACCCACCCCGAGAGCCCCCACTCCGTGCCCTGCACCCCGCAGGTGGTGCCCAGTGGGGACAGGGCGGCTCAGCCCGGGGGCACCGCAGGCAGCTCCCAGCGCCGGGTGTTCCCAGGGGCCGGGAAGGAGCGGAGCAGCTGCCCAGGATCGTTCCCATGAGCCGGACCAGGACGTGCTCCCACACCCTCACGGGTATTTCTGACTTCAGAGGGAACCCAACACACCCGTCACTGAGCAGCAGCGTGGAAACCGAATTTAAATGCAAATGCTGCATTCGGCCCATGGAAATTAATGAATACGCTCAGTGCGTTGTTTATGCCTAGAGTTAATGATTAGTGTGCGGAGTGGGGCGAGAGGAGCGGCCGGGACGATCCCGGGGGTTCGGTCTGGGACAGGGGAGGGTCGGTCCCAATAGGGGTCGGGGCGATCCCGGGGAGGTCGGTCCGGGATAGGGGAGGGTTGGTCTCCGGAGGGGTCGGGGCCCGGGGGATGTCGGTCCCGTCCCGGGGGATCGGTCTCGTCCCGGAGGGATCGGTCCCGTCCCGGGTGGGTCGGTCTCGTCCCGGGTGGGTCGGTCCCGTCCCGGGTGGGTCGGTCCCGTCCCGGGTGGGTCGGTCCCGTCCCGGAGGGGTCCCGTCCCGGAGGGGTCGGTCTCGGGTGGGTCGGTCCCGTCCCGGAGGGGTCGGTCTCGGGTGGGTCGGTCCCGTCCCGGAGGGGGCGGTCCCGGCCCGGGGGGGTCGGTCCCGTC
>JAWWLV010000024.1:549081-568094 GCA_035041135.1 Platyrinchus mystaceus | reverse complement strand
TCCCGGGTGGATCAGTCCCGTCTCGGGTGGGTCGGTCCCGTCCCGGAGGGATCGGTCCCGGGTGGATCAGTCCCGTCTCGGGTGGGTCGGTCCCGTCCCGGAGGGATCGGTCCCGGGTGGATCAGTCCCGTCTCGGGTGGGTCGGTCCCGTCCCGGAGGGATCGGTCCCGGGTGGATCAGTCCCGTCCCGGGTGGGTCGGTCCCGTCTCCCCCGCGCTGCCGCGAAGGCTCGCGGGGCGCTGCTGCCCCCTGGCGGCGCCGGGCGGACACGGCGGGGGGACCCCCGGGCCGGGCACCCCCGGACCCCGCACGGCAAAGGACACGGGGAGCGCCCGGGACGGGCTGGCACAAACCTGACGTGTCGAGAGCCCGCGCACGGCCCGTCCCTCCACACGCTGCTGCCCACGGACCCGCTGGGATCCCCCCGAGCTTTCCCGCAGGACCGTGTCCAGGAGCCTCCGGGCCCTGCAGGGAGTACCGGGCTGTGCCAGCACCAAACCCCGCGACTCTCGGCTGCTGGGGAGAGGGTGGGTGAGCGGGTACGGACCATGGTGGGACGGGTAGCCCGGAGCGCACCCTTGCACTTGCCACCCCTGTGGCTGAGCTCAGAGCTGGGCTCATTAACCCTATTTAAGGAGGGGGATACAGCCCCACCTGCGGCTGAGCCAGTCCTCCCCCGGCTCCTGGCCCACACAAACCTCTGCTCGAGCACTGCCAGCTGTCTGCAGCAGCCCCACCTCAGGGAGGGATGGATGGAGGGATGGATGAAGGGAGGGAGGGAGGGATGATGGATGGATGGATGGATGGATGGATGGATGGATGGATGGATGGAGAGATGGAGGGATGGAGGGATGGAAAGAAGCACACAGCTCCTAGGGCTCATTTACTATCCCAGTTGTGGCACTAAAAGCCTCATCTGAAGAGAGGATGAACAGCTTCACATGAGCCTGGACTACAAGTACTGGAGAACAGGGACTTTTATTTGGAAATCAGTTGTCAATTTACTGAGAACAGTGACATTTACTCTCAGGCAAAGGCTTCATTTGGCTCATTAATTGCCAGCACTGCTGTGGGGACCTTCCCAACCCAGAAGGAGCCCAGCACAGAGTGACTGGGATGCAGGACAGACCCTTGATTGACCCAGCAGTGCAGGTGCATCACGAAGGGTGTTAAGTGTTGCTTTACTGTATCTGGTGATAACCTGGGTTATCTGCCATGCAGCAGAGCCTGGCTGAGGGGTGACTGGTGTGGTGACCAGGCACTGACCACAGGGGCTGGCAAGGCTGGGCAGGACTGTGCCACCTGGGCACCTCCATGGCGGGACACCAGACACACTGTGGGGCTGAGCCGAGCAGGGAGTGGGCTGTGATGGTCAGTGTCCTGTGCTCACTGTGCTTCTCATGTCACTGATCTGGCTTTAGTTGATTCTGTAAAATCCAAGGTGGGCTGTCCCAAGGGCTGTGGTGCCCATTGGGGACCAACTGCCACCAAGCCCCTCAGTCCTTCCCTTGGGGAGGTCATTGCTTTTGTCCCATTTGGCAGAGTGAGCACTAAATTGTCTTTGATTTTTACATCTGCTTTTGTCTGACATCACTTGTGCAGTGCGGGCATGGTCCCCTTCCCAGACCTCAGTGTGATGTGTCCCCAGTGGCAGGGCAGGGGGTTCCCCACAGGGAAGGACATCTTGGCTGGCACAGACTGGCACAGGTCTGGCCACGCTAATGGAAATAGGCAAATTCTCACTCCTCAGAGGTGGGTTTTCTATTGGTCTACGTCCCTCTTCTCTGTGTGTTTGTGCCACAGGCCCAGGGCTGAGAAGAAAGAGCCCATCTGTGCTCTGGGTGGCCCATCCAAACACACACAGCAGGACACACCAAGTCAGCTGGTGAGCACCCATGGGCATGGGGAGCAGCTACAGGGATCAGCAGAGGTGTGGCCACTGGCACCACAGCTGCCCGCCGGCACACGAGGGGCTGTGGGCTGTGGCACACGCCTCTGGAGGACACCTTGGCCACCACCTACAGCCAGGGCTGTGGGATGAGGGCTGGGCAAGAGGCACAGGCAAGAGGCATAAAATCACAGACAGCGTTTTTGAGAAAAGTTAAGCAGTTTATTCAACGGGATGAGTCCACACCCAACCAGTGGCTTCATCTACATGGCATCACCAGCACACACAAGGACCCACTCAGACACTCTAGCTGACGGCATCTCACCATACGTTACAGAGACGACACGGGGGAGGAGGAGGATGACCGGCACAAGGGGCAGCAGCCAGCGGTCTCCCACGGCTGCCCGGCGTAACCAACCCCGTCCCCACCGCACCTCACAGCCCAGCCACGCGAAGCACATCAGACTCGGGACATCTACTGCCGCCCCTGAGAACCACAACACCGCTAGTTAAATGACACACCCGGGGTTACAAAAACGACCTACCAGGGGACTTGAGCCTAAGGAACAAAGTGCACTGTCATCGCCGCCCCGGGGACTGTACAGGGAAGGGGCTGCTGCGGTACCATCGCGCTCGGTCAGCACCATCGCGGGCCGTGCCGGGCCCCAGCGAGGGCAGGCGAGGCCAGACTGCCCTGGCACCACGGGATGGACGGGGCAGGGCCGGGGGAGCTGGGCTGAGGTCGGCGCTTGCTCTGCACAGCAGAGGAACAGCGCCCGGTGCAGCCGCCCCCGCTCGGGGCTGGGGGTCCCGGGGGCTGCGCGGCCCCTCGCCCACCGTGCTGCAGGGGGGCAGGAGCACAGCACACCGGCCAGGGGCTGTCACACTGACACTCTGTGAGCCCCACACACAGTCTGTGCCCTCAGGGAGGTACCGAGGGTCAGGGCTGGTTACTCACAAACCACGACCAGGTTCCAGTTATGATGCTCCTACAATGTACGTGGTTCGATTCTGTGCCAAGTTCGCTTACAGAAAAATACATTTCTTCCCTTAAATTTACAATAGTTAAAACTACATTTGGAATACTGTATTACAAAGGGGGAGTTTATTCTCCAACAAAAAGTCTTGGTTCCCTTTTCATTAAACAGAAAAATGGAAGGACTTTAAAAGCAATCGCCCCCAGTACAACACAACTGCCCAGACGAACCCATGTGTGTACAGCTCCCAGGCCTGAACTCCAACCGTTTGTTCTGGTGCTCAAAAAGGCACTTAAAGATAAGAAAACAACTGTATTAAAAACCCACAACAAAACAAAACAAAGGAAAATGAAAGGCAATAATTTAATAGAAAGACACCGGAACTTGTACCGTATCTCCAAAAGTAAGAAGGGAAGAAATAAAACCCCTAGTGAAGATGGGTTTGCTCTCAAGTCATCTTGGAAATAATATTAAAAAAAAAGGAAACTGGCAAAGTGAATGTTCTCCAGGAACTAAACGGAAACAAAAATAATAATTACTGGCAACAGATACACAGCGCTCGTGCCAAACAGGTCCTTCCCCTCCCAGCACACGGCCGTGAGCAGCCCAGCCTGGTGGAACATCTGCTGCCACTGCGCTGGGCCGGGCCAGGAAAGGGGGATGATGGAGAAATAAACACCAACATGAACCAACTGTGGTCATTACAAATGCCAAGGACGCTCACAGACAAGCACACACACACCGTAGTCCCTGCCAAGTGACAGGGAGGGACACGGGCAGAGCTGCTCCCCACGGGCTCTGCGAGGGGCGCCGGCGGCTTTGCTCCCCTTCAGGGTTACTATTATTATTACTGGGTTTATTTTTACATCGAGCTACCTACTAAGTGCAAAGATTTGGTGAGTGGCATCGGCTTTTATCTAATCTTAGCCTATTTTTGTACAGTTTACAGGTTAACAGTTACTTTCCAGCAACTAAGCAAGTACGGCAATATATACAGGGCTGGCAGAGCAGGGGGCGAGGGGACACGTGTGCTGGGCACGGGACAGGCACCGCCGGCCCCGACGGGTCTGACCCCGGCTCTGTGCCCGCTGCGTGGAGGTACAGACAGACATGGGGGTTTGGGTGTGGAGGGAGGGATATGGATAGCAGGCACGGAGGAGGGGCAGGTGTAGAGGGGCACATGTGGAGGTGCAGGCGGCCTCACATGAGGGTGAGCTCCCAGGATGAGACATGAGCCCTGGCAGGACCAGTGGGCTCCGCTGCCCTGACCTTCTGGAAGTCAAGCTGCTCCTCCTGCAGAGCTGGGGTCTGCAGTGGTACTGCAGAGGTGAGGAAGATGAAGGGGGGACAAAGCAAAGGCCTGGGCAGGGGCAGGTGGCTGCTGGGTAAAGCAGGAGGGTTTGAGGGCATCTTTGCCCAGGCACAGACAAAGCAGCAGGGTCAGAGATAGCAGGGAGGAAGGATGAACATTAAGGAGCCACTAGTACATGACCATGGGGAAGTGCCAAATCAAACCATGGGGCATTGCATGGAAATCTGTACAAGGAAAAGCTACAGGAGAAGCACAGAGCGTCTTGGATTCAGCGCTTAGAGCAGAGTCTGGATTATCAGACAGGACCATGCAATCCCCAGCTTTCTGCATATTTTTCTCTGGGTAAAACAAAATGTAGATTCCTTTGCATAACTCAAACAGTTGTATTATATGGTACAGTACAGAAAGTGCAAAGTATCACCCATCAGATCGGTTCTGCATCTGACACGGTCAAATATGGCTCATGCTTCTCATGCAGGATCACACACTCTGAACCGAGACCCCCCTGTGCCGCTGGGCAGCTTCACACCGAGGAACGTGGTGGTGCCAAAGCCTCCTCACTGCTTATGCCTGTCGAGAGACCATTGGGTTGTCTTCTTATTCATTAAAAAAAAAAAAGAAAAGTGTGCAGGGAAAGGGAGATGAAGTATCTCCAAACTGTGTAAGTTACTCCACACTTTACCACAGGTTTGTCACTAGTCCTTGTTCATTCTGAAACCTTCCAGAAAAGCAGCGTTCCATGGCCCCGGTGCAGCGCAGCATCCTCCTGCTGTGCGAAGGTGAAGGTGCACACTTCGCTCTGTCCCCGCTCACGGCACACAGCTCACTCTGTCCCTGCTGCCCGGGGTGTCACAGCCACACAAAGACGTCCCAGGATTCAGGACTGAACAGACTTCATCATTTATGGATTTCCAGCTCTTCTCTATAACCCAGCAGTGAACAGACCCCACTGTATCCCTATCCCTTTTTTTTTTAAATGCCAAGAGATGCAGAAACTAAATTCCAGGATGGCCTTGTATTGCTCGACGCGTGGCTGCTGCGGTGTGGGCCTCCACACATGCACAGAGTCTGGGAAAGCCAGCCCAACCCACCATCTCCAGAGAGGACATTTCAGAGCCAGTTTCTGAGGTAAATCTACTGTTTTAAAAAGTCACTGAATTCTGTACACTTTGTTTTTAATATATACTCCTACAGAGAGCATGTGTTCTCCAGTGCTGACACGCAGACCTGCTGTCTCCTCCTGCTATAGGACTGCAAGCTCGGGAAGTGTTTCTGCATGGATAGGGTGTGTGCACACATATGTACATACACACACACACACGTATGTACAGCACCAGGCCCAGGCTATGCACGTGTTCCCTTTTGGAGAGGCTCCCCCCAGCAGGGCTCTGACCCCCGGCTCGGCCCGGACAGGCTTTGGCGTGTCCGGCCCCGCTCCCGCCACCTGGGCCGCGGCTCCCCCGCTGCGGTCCCTGCACCCCAGCCTACATGGTGCCCGATTTATCTGCTGAGCTGCTGGGGAAGAGCTTCTCGGTGGGGGTGACAGCAGGGCTGCCCACCCCCGAGCTGCTGCTGCTGCTGGAGCGGTGCTGCACCACGGGCCGCACCGGCCGCATGGGCGGCGGCCGCAGCTGCGCCCCGGCCAGCCGGGCCGACAGCGCCGGCTTGAAGGTCGTCATCATCTCCGAGGTGGAGCTGCTGCTGCGCCGCAGGGCCGCGTCGGGGTCCCGGATCAGGATGGTGTGCAGGGGGCTGGCCGGCTCCGAGTTGGCCGCGCCCATCGGGGGGTTCTTCATGGGCTCCAGCGTGTCCAGCACCACGTCGGGGGCCTGCTTGGCCGTGTTCTGCCTCTCCAGCTCCCGCAGCTCGTTCAGGGCCGTGCTCATGGTCTTCTCGATGTCCTGTGAATGCCAAAGGGATGTCAGCACTGTGCTACAGCATGACCCGCTCTCCTCCAGCTTCCCAGCAGCTGTCCCCTCCACCTGGGCATCATCCACCATCCCACAGCTGCTGTTCCTGCTGGAGGTGACATGAACCAAACTGCTGGGACTGGGGGCACTGAACAGCCTGTCCACAGGTTTCCAGTCCCCATGCCAGCCCAATCACAACTGCTTGGACACAGTGGGGGGGACTTTGCCTGATCAAGGTGGTCTCTGAAGCGCTAGAGAATTCCACAGCCAGTTCTTCAAAAGATCCATTCTCTGGGATGTGAACAGATTCAGAATAACCTAAATGATTCCTAGATGGGGCCTCCTGCCAGCAGCAGAGAGAGAGACCTGGAGCTATGTTGGGGTCACAAGAATTAAAGGAGCCCCGTGGATCCAGTGGCCTAATGCGACACCAATGGCACCACATGGCTGGAGACACCGCACTGGGATCAGACTCACGTTCTGAGGTCACAGCAACAAACAGCCAATACAAAACTGCAGCACCTTTCCCCAAACAGTGATCATCAGGCCAGTCAAACTGATTCAGCAAATCCAGTTTCCTCCCTAAGCTCCTTATGTAGCGTCCAGCGAGATAAAGCATTTCCCTCCCTGCAGAGGCAGGAGCTGCCAGTGCCTTTTGGTGGTGGATCCAACATTTCTGCCTACTGTTGGGCAGACTTCAGGATTGTATAAGGAGCAGTGTCTTCCATTACACCAACAGATACAGCTGGGCAGCAGACAAGCTGTTGGCTGCTCATTTTAATCTTTACACCACAGCAGCACCGTAAGTGTGAGTGTCTGAGGTGGAGGGGCTCTGAGCACTGCCCAGTGACCTCCCCTTTAGTCTCTTGGTCCCTTCCCAACACTCTTACCTCAGCAAGAGCTTCTGCTTCCAGGGATTTCTGATCTCCGAGGCTGCTGTGCCGGGTGGACCCACAGGTTGATCTCAGGGGGTGGCCGTCAGCCAGGGCCTTCCTGTCTGGAAAATTGATGCTGCCCGCGCTGCCAAACGTCGCCATCCTGCGCTTCTCAGGACTGTCGATCCTGCCCCTGTTGAGGGGCATCTTGTGGGGGCTGCTGGGGCAGGCTGCTGCTCGGGGAGGGGTGTCTATGCCAGGCCCCATCCCCCGGGGCGGGCTGTGCGTGTCGCCCCCGCTGCGGCGCCGAGGGATGGCTGCGCCGTCAGACCTCAACCTCACCCTGCAAAGAATCCAGCACATGGGTCACTGTCCATCAGCCCCAGCACAGCTGGATATGGGCTGCAATCACTCAGCTCTGGGTTCAGCTCAGACCAAACGAGCCTTTCAGCTCCAGAAGACTCAGGCAAGAGGGAAGACAGACATTTAAGCCAGCATCAAGGAAGTGACAGCACTGAATCATAGAATCCCAGAATGTTTTTGGCTGAGACCTTAAGGATTATCTTGTTCTAACCCCCTACCATGGGCAGGGACACCTTCCACTGGACCAGGTTGCTCATAGCCCCATTGTACCCTCCATACATGTTAAATCCGCATTATCAATGCACGTGAAACCCCCTCCACGCTCATATTATCCCTGGACCCTTCCCTTCCATCCTGCCCTACCCCACACACTGACTGTCCCCACATGCAATGGTGACTAACCCCATGCTCAGAGGAAAACAAGTTTCCCTACCTGCCCATCACTCCCCCGAAGCCATAGTCCATGATGTGATCTGTTGGAGACTGGATGTCGTTCTTGGAGGAGGCTTTATCATCAAGCAGTGGCCCACTGCTTGCCTCACTGTCTGCTTTCTGGCTCAGGCTGTCGGAGAACGCATCATCCCTAGGGAAAGGAGACCCCATCAGTGATGGCTGTGTCCCTGGGGAGAGCCAGGGCCCAGCTGCCACATGGATCTGAACATCCCCACTCCAGCAGCTCCAGACTTTGGTAACAAAGGGCTGGACCAAGGTCATCACTTCACTGGGAGCTTGGAAACAGCTCCCATCCTGTCTCCACATCTGTTCTGTGGCTGCCATTGTAATGACTCCAGGTACAGTACTTGTAAGAGAAGCAGCACCTGCAAAGGGCCCTGGGATCTGCTCATGGACCAGGTGGGCACTGAACAATCCAGGTCAACACTCACAAGGGAAAGGCCAGGGGTAAGCCTGGGTCACACCACTTTGGGGAGTCAGTGAGAGGTGGGGTTCAGGTACACTGAGGTACAGTGTTTAATGCTTGGCTTTATCAGCCTCAAAGAGAAACAATCAGAGCCAATACACGGAGATGTGAACAGGCTCAGATTTCTCACTGAAGTCATTAAACCTCAGAAAATCTGACCCATTATTTTAGGTGGCTGAAGTGGAGCTTGTGCAAGGTACATGATTTTAACACCCTGGATCAACCCTTACCACTTTACTCACATGTCTTGCACCACGATGTACTGGTGGGGGATGAGCCCATCCACGCCGTTGTGTCTTCCTTCCCACCAGTCTTCTGACGCCCGATGGTACAGCAGCAGTGAGGCCCCTTTCTTGAAGGAGAGTTCCCGTGGAGATCGTCCAATGTAGTCAAACTTGGCTATAGCTTCAATCTGCTCCACCTCTGCACAGGAGAGAGGCACAGCAAGAGAACAGCTCAGCTCAGCCCTCACGAGGGAAAACAAACCCTAGAGAGACATCTCAGCAGAGCAGCAGTGTTGCTGCTGCCCAGCATTCCCAGAGCACCTCATACTGAGCACAAACCTTCTTATTTTCAGACTGATCAATTCTTATTGTTGTTCTAGCCTTCCTGGGATCTCTCACAGACTCACAAACTACCAGCAGTTACAAACAGCTACAACCAGATGGGGAGCAGTTGGAATCTCCCTGTGTGCATTTGGCACCCTCACCTGCACTCCAATTTTCTGCCTTTGGTTACAGAACCCCATTATCCACCAGCCTGGGATCTCGTCAAGCTGTGTCAGAGGCTGTATGATCAAAAACCCTGCTTACCTTCTCTTTCTTTCCTTATCCTGGAGACAGTTTGGCTTGAATTATTGATGAGCAACTAATGCCCCTTTGGGGATCCCCATGGAAACGATGATACTGGCTCCAGCCACACAGCTGCTCTGCACCCATCTGCAGCACTGCCTTACTGCTTCCCCCCTTTTCCTAGTGCCACCCCAGCCACTGTCAGAGCCAGCCAGCAAGTGTTAACATGCCTTGATGATCTAAGACACCTGATCATTTTAATCCCCACCTGGAGACTGGCAGACAGGCGATGACAAAGCCAAACAGGGCAAACCTGACCAGTTCCTCCCGATCTGCCACGTTCTCATTAAACATTGAAACTTGCTCTGCCCCATCACTGACCATGGGCTCAGCAGCCGACAGTGTGACCCGATGCAAACTCACACAGAGCAGGGGACACCGGAGGAGGACACGGGAGACGCTGCCCCAGACCCCTGCCCATTCCAGCCAGGGACAGGCCAGGCCGCTTCAGCAGACTCATCTTCCCCACCTTGAGCAACCCCCACACAAGGGCAGTGTCTGGGAGCACCACAGAGGCATCAGTGGGAATGTTCTGGAGGAGACAGAGCTGGCAGGCAGCCAGGAGGGCTCCCACAGCCCTGACAGAACACTGGGCTCCCAGCAGGGAGAGTGTGCAGGGCAAGAGGAGAGGGAATATTAAATTCATAAAATAAAGCTGCTCCTCTACTCTACGCTCGACCCACAGTTAATCACCCGGAAACCCCAACTGGAGCCATTAACTTGGCCACCCAAGTGTGAAATTGGCTGCACAGCAGCTCCTTCACCTTCCTCTGCCAGGCCTGTCTGCTCCTGCCTGGAGCTGAGAGCAGGCCCTGAGCCGCCCAGCCCTGTGTGCCCTTCCCTGTGCCCAGAGTCACCCTGCCCCATGTGCCCTTCCCTGTGCCATTCCCTGCTCCCGTGGCCCCCCCAGCCAGGTGAGCCCTTCCTCCTCCCTGCAGCCCTCTGAGGGCAGATGCGCTCTGCCAGGGCAGGACGCAGCTGAGGCAGCAGCAGCTGTCAGGGAGGCAGAAGGTGCTCAGCTCCCCAGTGCCCCTCCAACACAGGAAGCCCTGACATGGAACAGCCATGGGGCTGGGCATTCCCTGCCCCACAGCAGTGCCAGTGGGTTCCCCCAGACTGTCCCCCACGATCGGTGCCTGTGGGACGTGGGAAGCGCTGCCTCCTGCTCCAGCACCGGAGCGCAGACGCTCCGTGCCCTGCTCTGCCAGCAGCCAGCCCATCCCTGCTCTCCTGCACACACAGCTCTGCTGACACAGAGCCAGGCCCTGCTCACCCCCTGCTCACCATCGTCACTGGTGTGCGGCTCCGTCCCGTTGTCGTGGTCCACCTCGTCGATGGTGCCTGGCTCGCTGTGCGGGCTGTCGCTGGAAGGGAACACTCACTGTCACACACCCAACGAGACCCTGCTCCCGAGGCACTCCGCAAACCCAACTTGTTGGGGGAAATTTTGGCCTCAGAGATACTTGGAAGTTATGGTTTTAGTTTGCATAGGACCAAGATGGTCACTATACATCACAGCAGATCTCTGAACTTGCTCTGAGAATACCAAACACCCACACCACAATCTCCAGCTGAGAATGTCACGTTCTGTTGCTCTTATGCCTTTACTTGTATTTGGCAAAACAAACACAAAGTGACACCAAGTTAAATGTCCCATTTGCTCACTCAGAGCGAGCTTTAGCACTTTATCATCTGCTGCACCGGGATGGATGGTGGCAGGTGACCAGGGTCAGGGAAGGTGAGGTCTCAGAAATGTATAACACTTGCACAGAAATTAGTTCAAGTGTGTTATCGATCCTTCTTTGTTAAACCCAGACCCGGATGTGAGATTAGAATTCCAGCAAAAAAGGGAACTGGAAGGTTCAGGTTAACCTCGGGCTGAGGGATTCCATCCAACCAGCAGATTATGATGGAACTATGTGTCTTTACTCAAAATTTCCAGCCTAGGAGATATTTGGATAAAATGGACATAAAATTCTGGTTTGCTCTGAATACACTTCTGTGGATCCAGAGCTGAAAGAATCTTCCATCAATACTAGTATTTATACTGGAAAGAGTTTCTCCTGAAATTTTTACTCAAGTTTAAAACACTGAGTCAGCACGACAAAAAGAAATACTTGGTTAAACTGCCTGTTTTAACTGATAATACTCAATCAAATGAGTAGGGACTGCTTGGCTCGGTGTGCAAGAGCCTCTTGACCTGCTGAAGGTGTTTGTACCCAAGAACCCTGCAGAGAACCTTACCAGTACTCCTCCCCTCCAGTCATGCACTTCTCGTAGACGGGCCCTTCCAGCTCTCGGTGGCTGGGGAAGATTCCCTCGTGGTGAATGATGATGGTTTTGATGACCTCATTGACGTGGGCCTGGCAGGACACCGGATCCTGCCCGTCGGGAATGTGCATCAGCGTGGGCCCGAAGCAGATGGCCAGGTTGTAGGGATCCATCATGTTCTCATCGCTGTACTGCGACAAGCTGCAGGCACACGGGGAGGGAGCTGCCGGGCCAGCGTCCCCATCCACCCCAAACCACCAACCCACTGCCCAGGGATGCACCAGCACCGGGCTGAGCCCCTGCCTGAGCACACGAGGCTGGGGAAGAACCAAACACAACTCCCCACAGCAACACCAGAAAGGATTCGTGCACCAAAGACAGGGAAACCCCGACAAAAGAGAGGGCAAGGAAAAGCTCGGTGAAAGAGGAGGATGGACTCACTGGTTCAGGAAAGCAAAGAGGTATCTCATGACCACGATGACAGCCCGAGGCAGAGTGACGACAATCTGCTGGATCTGGTGCACTCTCTCAGCGGGGTTTTCCATTTCTGGAACACATGAATAGAAAGCACATCCCTAAAAACCTTCTCAGGACCAGACAGCATGGCACCAGAGGGACTTGTTCCTGATCTAGTGGCCCACTAAGTGAGAAAAATAACACCCTGTCTCCAGATGTGATCCACAGGTTTGGCATTAAGATGCAAGCAGAGAATGGGGCACAGTGCTCCTCCACAGGGGAATTCATACATTCAGGTTCAGTATAAACAGCAAATAAAGACATTTCCATGGGTTTATTTTTAAAATAAGTGTTTATGCATTATTTAGTTCATTCCTCAACAACTCCTCTGTTCCTCAAAAGCCTGAGTCAATGTGACACTGGTAATGGAGCACTTCTTGATTTTCTAGGGCAGATTTTTAAATGAGGTTTTTATTCATCTTACTCTTCTGGATTATGCATTGGGTCCTTCTGAGCCTTTCCACTCCCATCTCCCACTGCTCTCAATAGGAATTAGAAATTCCCAGGAAATAGATGAACTGAACCAGTGCTGAGTCAACACTTTTGGATTCACTTCTCTCCACAGGGATGCACAGAGCCCAGAGCTGCTGTCAGAAACCTGCTCCCTCCCATGGGAAGGAGAGTGATGCAGGGCTGTCCTGCCCTGAGCTATCCTGTGTTCTGCAGAGCTAATCCTGCGGCTGCTGTTGCACAGGAAGCAGAGGACAAGCACCAGAGTTTCCTGGAGTGGGTGGATCACACAGAGGTGCTTGTGCTGCCTCAAACTGCCATTTGCTGATCACAATAAAAATCACTGATAACATGTAGCTGGGCTGCCATTCGCTCATAATTCCGAGTAAAATCCGGCTTCAGTTCCAAGATGGAAAGCGTTATAATATTTCATTCGGGGAATTTTTCCATTTGAGGAATGGCTTTATCCTGCTATTGCCTGCTGGGTTCTCTCTTTCTTCAGTTTGGTTTTACTGAAGAGAATGTTAGTTAAAAATACACCCAACAAATAAATACAAACTGGATGAAACCCTATGACAACAGGCATATGTTCTGAAACCCAGAGGAACAAACTCTTGAGGCACTTGCCTTTCTCACTGAGCAAAACATTTTGACTGGCTGTAACTTGGGAATTAACGGCATAACCATCATCACTGCACACATGGGCACAGCCCTGCGTGCACTCTGCTGACAGAGGGCCTTCTGACCCATTTATTGCCCAGGTGCCTTTGAGGAGCTTCTACATAAACCCCAGTCCCCCAAGAGCAAAAGGAAGAGTTCTTCACTCTGCTTAGTCTGGACACTGGCTGCACAGCCTGTGTTTGTGCATGTCTGTGTGGCACAAAGTCAGCTGCACTTCAGGTCAGATTCTTAATGGGAACAAAGCACTTTAATTCATTGAAAATCTATCCTTAATCAAAAGGTTGCAGGAGTAGCAGGAAAAGAAAGATGAGGAAAAGGAAAATTCTTGCTATAACAAGAAAATAGAGAGAGAGAGAGAGAGAGAGAGAGAGAGAGAGAATACCATCCGGAAAATTAACAGATGCTGTTTGCAACAAAAAGCTCCCAAAAGCTTAATAAATTGTGCAAATTGGCATTAATTAGGATGGTGCCAAAGCACAAGCCTATCTGCAAGAACACAGGCAATCACATCATCAAGCACAAGTCCTGGCACCAGAGGAGACCCATCCCCTTCTCCTGGGCCTTGCCCCCTGGGAAGGGCAGACAGAGCCAGCATCAGCTGGACTGAAAATCCCTGTCCAGGGCATGGAACTGATGCAGAACCAGCTTCCTTTACTTGTCTCACAGGTGTGCTGTGCTGTCTTACACATCAGAACAGCAACAGTGAATTTCCTAAGGCTACTACATAAACCAACCGTTCTTGAGAAACCAGAGCACATTCTTCTCCTCTGGAACAAGCCCATCCCTGCACCAGTCCCCTCCAGATATCATCTGTCTCCCCTGACATCACCAGATCCCCAGCAGTTATGAACATGCACATTCAGAAGGGGGGGAAGCAGTGAGCAGTGAAGCCAAACAAAGGCCTTGAGCATATGTTCCCCAGTCAATGCCCCTGAACCACCCATGTACCGAGACACCCCAACCCCAACAACCCCAACACCTCTCCTGTAAAATAAAGTCACCCTGCAGCCAAAGCATGCAGCACCTCCATCACTTCTGAAACATCAGATTCATTCTGCCTCCTTCCTTCCCCCCAAGGGAATAATTTCCACAACTTGCCAATAAATAAATGTCATTGCTACGAGGTACTGAGAGAAGCACACCCCACCTGGGAGAGCTGATCCTGCTGCAGAATACGTGGAGCTGAGAGGAGATTTCAGGACAGAACAAGAAGCAACCAGGCTCTCCCTGACATCAGTCCCAAGGTCCCTCAGCTTCTCCCTCTGCTCATCCCAAAGCACTTTCTGGTTTTCTCTGGGACAGCAAATGCATACAGCAAATCTGGAGAACAACCAGGTCTGCAGACTCCAGGGGTGGGGCAGCTCTGCGAATAGCCAGGAGACCCTGACCCTCACTATCTTCAGTGGAAGCCACTGAGCTAAAGCAGCTAAACCCCTGTGGGTCCAGGAGCCACGACTGTGGAGAGGTAACAGGCACAGGAACCACGGTGACCTGTGCAGACCTGAGGCACAGGACAGCAGCCACCCCCATCACACAATTAATGACCCCTCGTGCAACCCTCAAATGTGGATACAGCCTTGCTGCATGTGCAGCCCCCTGGTCTAACCCGGAGATGGCTCTGGGGATCCTCATGATGTTGGGAAGAATTCAAAAGAGCCATAGTGAGATGTTTTCCCTCTCCCTCCCACCAGCACTGCCAACACACACTCCTGATGTCCTTTCCTAACAATTCCCATTGCCCACCTGCCGCCCTTCTCACGGCACAAACCCCTGTTTGCAAGACTCAGGTGTACCTGGCCCCTGTTCTTACCACCCTGTTCTCCACAAAGAGCTGTCACAGGTACTTACTTATGGTAGATATCAAATCTTGAAACCTTTCCTTAGGAAAGAGGGGGTTTTCCAGTCCTCGGAAATACAGCTTCAAGACTCCAGCCACTGAGTTAATGTCCCGTTCATTCTGATCATCAGCGAGGGGATCTTCACCTGCCCAGAGAAGAGGTTTTATGTCCAGTATCACTATCAAGCTGGACTAACACAGCAAATGGTTTTTTCCTCACTCAGTGGAACCCCCAAATTTCACAGGGTTCAGAAACCCTCCTTCTGGCAAACTGCTGAGGAGGAAAAAGGATCCCCCAAACTGTTTTATGGATCTCGTGTTCTTAATGACTGTGGAAAAGATCTCTGCACCTACCCTACTTCTCATACTCCTTCCCTGGGTGACAGCTACTGCCAGAGATACACTGAGAAACGCAGAAGGGATAAAACCTCCTCGTGTCTCATAGCAGAAAGAGCTTTACCCAGGCTTTACACCATGGCTAATGCACCCAGCACACACCAACTCCCACAAGCGATCCCTGCTCGGACACAACATCCCGCTGTACCTGCACAGCCTGGCTACACACCTCTCTCAAACGAGTTCTTGATGTCATTGACTTCCACCTGGGAGCCAGGGACTCTGAAGATGCCCTGCTGTTGGAGGCCTGGAAGAGAACAACACTTTAGGAGAGATTTCTAGAACTGTTGGGCAGTATCTGCTGGTAGAAACAGCAGAACCCAGGAGCTGATGCACTCGAGAGGCTCGGAGCAAGCGGGGACAGTCCAGTGTGATTCACTGCTGCTCACATTCTCCAAGCAGGAACCACAGATCAAGGTGCTGAAAGGGCTCATGTCCTGAGCAAACAATTCAACCTGGGTATGTCCTAACAAGACCTAAACATTGGCAAGTCATCCAATGCTCATCACAGCCAACGTGGCTGGAATTCTAACCCGAGCCCATGGAGCAGGGCTGCAGGCACCCCCAGGCATCTCTGCCGGATCTCACTGCTCACCAGGTGCTTTGTTCCTGGGCAGAAGGTTCCTGAGGATGTACTGAGCCAACTTACCGTACAGATTGATGTAGCGGATGCAGCTTTCTACGACAAGTGGAATGGCCTGTCCCGAATCCTTCAGGAAAGGAAAGGAAAAAAAGGAAAAAATTACTGGTTTATTGCTAATAAAGCACAGGAAAAGCGTTAGAGATGGTAAAACCAGAGATCTGAAAATCAGTGCCGTGGAGTTTAGTAAGATGACAGGCAAGGAAAGGAGATGTTACAGACATGGAGCCATCAAAGAGCGCTGAGGATACTGTGTGCAGCCAATAATGTACAAAAAAGCTGTCACTAAAGGTGTGTGAAACACTGCTGCTCTCCCTGTCTGGCTCAGACAGGGGACTGCTGCAAGGATCACAGCTGTTCCATCCCAAAGGTGGAATGCTGAGCTGAAATAAAACTTGTGCTATACCTGGCTTATGGAATAAGCTTCTAGTAACAGAGCTTACAATAGGATTTTCCACTGAAGGAAAGAGCCATTGTCAGCAGGTGCTAAAAAACCCAACAGGCACCACTGTGTGTGGAATGTGCCTGGGTCTGAACCAGCGATGAGTTTTGGCTTTTATTTCAAAGCTCTTTCTCCCCAGGCCCCTCGTGGCAGGGGCTCAAGGGGAACGTGGGCCGTGGCTGACAGCCTGAGTGGACACGTATTCCCCTTTGGGGCTCTGTTTTTCCAGCAGAGCACAGTGGCATCCCTGGGCAATTCCCTCAGTCTCAGACAGGCATCCAGTAAATACCTGATTCCTCGTTCGTGCATTCCTCCTTCCTCTGAGCACACAAAGAAGCAGCAGAGTGGGAAAAAGAGAACAGATTAAGCAGGGATAAGTTCAGTTAGAGGTAAGCATCTCCTTGGGAGGCCATGAACGCTCAAATGCAACAGCAGCTTAGCAAGGGCCAATCCAGGCCTTTGGGATGTCCACCCTCCCTCCCAAACCCTTCGGCACACTGCCCCCAGCCTCGGCAACCTGCAGGGACAGCCTCTCGGATTTCCTCCCTCCTTCAACCTGTGGCATTCCCAGGAGCCCGAGGACAAGGCCAGGCAAGTTTCTGGGAGAGCTGCCCTACTGTAGGGACACCTGGCAGCCCTGGGGGCACTGGGTGACACGGGGACCACTGGGCAGCCTGGGGGACACCAGGCAGCCACCCACAGCCCTGCTCCCTATGGGGCCATACATCCCAGGGGTTGGGCCATCCCCCGAGGGGTCTCTGATGGCAGGAACTCTCCTTGGCTTAGATGGATTTCTAGAGCAGATAATTCCTCCTCCACAGTGCTCAACAGGCTAGGCTTTAATGAGCACTGCTTTTTTAAAAAGCAGTTTAAATCAGGAGCACTCATAAGTCCTAAAGGGATTAGCAGCTTTGCCAGCAGGCCTGTACTCCCCATGCTGGGGTGCTGTGAACAGACACTGCCCTTGGGAATGTGGCTGAGCCTGAGGGAATAAACCAGAGCTGGACAATGCCTATTAGTCACCTAATCCAACAGTTTGTCATTACTGCTTCCTACACTGTTTTCACTAAAGCTTTCTCCAGCACAGGGTTAAACACTGGAAGAAATCCTTCCTGCAGTCATAAATCCTTCCTGCAGTCAATGCCATCTGATCTTCCTTTCCAGGATGGGTGGGGGCAGCAGGACGGTGAGGACACTCAGCCAGGACTGTCTCGTACTGCAGGTGGCCACCAGCCAGCCCTCAGTGCCACCCTGGCCCGGGGCACAGGTGATGGCACAGCGAGTGCACGAGGGGCAAGGGGAGCTATGAGGAGAAACCGTCACCGAGGCAGAGCCGTGCTGGCTGGGGGCAGAGTGCCGGAGGGACACCTGGGGACAGCGAGACAGGACAGGGGAGCCACTGTTCCATTGCCAGCATTCACAGACACTCCTCCTGCCAGCGAGTACCTGAATGAACGTTTCCATATTGCCGTTAAAGAGTTTATGATTATACACTGAGAGAGGCCTAGGTCTCCTCATTTTCTGTGGCTTAGGGGGAAGACATGGGGGCCTGGGAGAAAATGGAACAAAATAAGTCAACGAAACACCAACATAAATGCAATGACAGGGTGAGATCTCAAAGGTTATGACTGAGCCTAAGAAATCAAACAGAAAAATCTCTCTGTGAGGACTTGGCATGTGGCTCCACATGCCCTGCAGCCGCTCACGCTGCTGTGTCCCATACTGACACCACTCAGTGGAAAACTGAGGGCACTGGTGCTCAGCAGGATTTTAACAGCTGCCTCCTTCCTCCACCAGCTCAGCACTCCCTCAGCCTGAAAAGGCACCAAGAGCAGCTAAGGAGTTCAACTGGTTCCTTGATATATCCAAAATAAACCACAGCTACCCCTGGAAAACGCTGGGGTCTTCCCATTTGTTGCTAAATGGATCTCATTCTTCTCACAGAAAGAGGCCAGAAAGAGGCCAATGGGAACACCACTACCTTCCTGTGTCTTAACTTCTGTTTGGGAATCCCAAGGATGGGAATCCCCTTCCCCTTGCTAAGGATTGAGGGGCCTGTCCAGGACAGGGACAGACCCTGAGACCTCGCTTGAGATCCAGTCAGGGTAACACCCACCACTGCTGGAAATGAGGCCAGGGAAACCTGTGACGGGTTTCAGTGCAGTGCTCAGGGCTTTGGAGGGCTGTTCTCATTAATGCTATTCCCAGTCTGATTCCTTCAGATAATGAGGGACATTCAGAGCCTAGACCTAGAAAAGGGAGAAGAACACCACAAAATCCCAAATGGATTTGTGCCCTGCCCTCTGCCCCAGGCTGTACCGATGCCTGTAGGGGAGAGAACACAACTGCAAACACACACAGAGCTGGGTGCTGGGAGCCCACTGCAGGAGTTCTCACACAGCACTGCACTGGACATGGACAACTTACACAGAGCTCAAGGCAAAGGTGACAGTTGGGTCTGCTGCTTCCTTAATCAGATGCCTCTAATTAAGCAACTTGACACTCCTACAGCTTCCAAACACTCCTCTGAGTGGCAGCTGAGGAGCAGAGGTGGCTGCTGCCTGTTGGAGCACCACACTGGCTCCCTCTGGAGCAGCCCTGCCTCGCACACCCCAGGGGCTGTGTGCCCTCAGCACCCCAGGGGCTGTGTGCCCTCAGCACCCCAGGGGCTGTGTGCCCTCAGCA